>OU744722.1:7762804-8362804 GCA_916613615.1 Steromphala cineraria
GTATATCGGTTGTCATTCAACCATTCAGTGTATACAGTTCAGGTACATCAGTTGTCATTCAACAGTTCAGTGTATACGGTTCAGGTATATCGATCTCATTCAAAAGTTCAGTGTATACGGTTCAGGTATATCGGTTGTCAGTCAACAGTTCAGTGTATACGGTTCAGGTATGTTGGTTGTCATTCAACAGTTCAGTGTATACGGTTCAGGTATGTTGGTTGTCATTCAACAGTTCAGTGTAAACGGTTCAGGTATATCGTTTGTCATTCAACAGTTCAGTGTATACAGTTCAGGTATATCGATGTCATTCAACAGTTCAGTGTATACGGTTCAGATATATCGATGTCATTCAACAGTACGGTGTATACGGTTCAGGTACATCGGTTGTCATTCAACAGTTCAATGTATACGGTTTAGGTACATCGGTTGTCATTCAACAGTTCAATGTATACGGTTTAGGTATGTCGATGTCATTCAACAATTCAGTGTATACAGTTCAGGTATATCGGTTGTCATTCAACAGTTCAGTGTATACGGTTCAGGTATATCGATGTCATTCAACAGTTCAGTTTATACGGTTCAGGTATGTAGGTTGTCATTCAACAGTTCAGTGTATACAGTTCAGGTATATTGGTTGTCATTTAACTGTTCAGTGTATACGGTTGAGGTATATCCGTTGTCATTCAACAGTTCAGTGTATACAGTTCAGGTATATCGTTTGTCATTCAACAGTTCAGTGTATACGGTTCAGATATATCGGTTGTCATTCAACAGTTCAGTGTATACGGTTCAGGTATATCTGTTGTCATTTAACAGTTCAGTGTATACGGTTCAGGTATATCGGTTGTCATTCAACAGTTCAGTGTATACGGTTCAGGTATATCATTTGTCATTCAACAGTTCAGTGTATACAGTTCAGGTATATCGTTTTTCATTCAACACTTCAGTGTATACAGTTCAGGTATATCGTTTGTCATTCAACAGTTCAGTGTATACAGTTCAGGTATATCGGTTGTCATTCAACAGTTCAGTGTATACGGTTCAGGTATATCGATGTCATTCAACAGTTCAGTGTATACGGTTCAGGTATATCGATGTCATTCAACTGTTCAATGTATACGGTTCAGGTATATCGGTTGTCAGTCAACTGTTCTGTGTACACGGTTCAGGTATATCGGTTGTCATTCAACAGTTCAGTGTATACAGTTCAGGTACATCAGTTGTCATTCAACAGTTCAGTGTATACGGTTCAGGTATGTCGATCTCATTCAAAAGTTCAGTGTATACGGTTCAGGTATATCGGTTGTCAGTCAACAGTTCAGTGTATACGGTTCAGGTATGTTGGTTGTCATTCAACAGTTCAGTGTATACGGTTCAGGTATGTTGGTTGTCATTCAACAGTTCAGTGTATACAGTTCAGGTATATCGATGTCATTCAACAGTTCAGTGTATACGGTTCAGGTTTATCGATGTCATTCAACAGTTCAGTGTATACGGTTCAGATATATCGATGTCATTCAACAGTACGGTGTATACGGTTCAGGTACATCGGTTGTCATTCAACAGTTCAATGTATACGGTTTAGGTATGTCGATGTCATTCAACAATTCAGTGTATACAGTTCAGGTATATCGGTTGTCATTCAACAGTTCAGTGTATACGGTTCAGGTATATCGATGTCATTCAACAGTTCAGTTTATACGGTTCAGGTATGTAGGTTGTCATTCAACAGTTCAGTGTATACAGTTCAGGTATATTGGTTGTCATTCAACTGTTCAGTGTATACGGTTGAGGTATATCCGTTGTCATTCAACAGTTCAGTGTATACAGTTCAGGTATATCGTTTGTCATTCAACAGTTCAGTGTATACGGTTCAGATATATCGGTTGTCATTCAACAGTTCAGTGTATACTGTTCAGGTATATCTGTTGTCATTTAACAGTTCAGTGTATACGGTTCAGGTATATCGGTTGTCATTCAACAGTTCAGTGTATACGGTTCAGGTATATCATTTGTCATTCAACAGTTCAGTGTATACAGTTCAGGTATATCGTTTTTCATTCAACACTTCAGTGTATACAGTTCAGGTATATCGTTTGTCATTCAACTCTTCAGTGTATACAGTTCAGGTATATCGGTTGTCATTCAACAGTTCAGTGTATACGGTTCAGGTATATCGATGTCATTCAACAGTTCAGTGTATACGGTTCAGGTATATCGATGTCATTCAACTGTTCAATGTATACGGTTCAGGTATATCGGTTGTCAGTCAACTGTTCAGTGTACACGGTTCAGATATATCGGTTGTCATTCAACAGTTCAGTGTATACAGTTCAGGTTTATCGGTTGTCAGTCAACTGTTCAATGTATACGGTTCAGGTATATCGGTTGTCAGTCAACTGTTCTGTGTACACGGTTCAGGTATATCGGTTGTCATTCAACAGTTCAGTGTATACAGTTCAGGTACATCAGTTGTCATTCAACAGTTCAGTGTATACGGTTCAGGTATGTCGATCTCATTCAAAAGTTCAGTGTATACGGTTCAGGTATATCGGTTGTCAGTCAACAGTTCAGTGTATACGGTTCAGGTATGTTGGTTGTCATTCAACAGTTCAGTGTATACGGTTCAGGTATGTTGGTTGTCATTCAACAGTTCAGTGTATACAGTTCAGGTATATCGATGTCATTCAACAGTTCAGTGTATACGGTTCAGGTTTATCGATGTCATTCAACAGTTCAGTGTATACGGTTCAGATATATCGATGTCATTCAACAGTACGGTGTATACGGTTCAGGTACATCGGTTGTCATTCAACAGTTCAATGTATACGGTTTAGGTATGTCGATGTCATTCAACAATTCAGTGTATACAGTTCAGGTATATTGGTTGTCATTCAACAGTTCAGTGTATACGGTTCAGGTATATCGATGTCATTCAACAGTTCAGTTTATACGGTTCAGGTATGTAGGTTGTCATTCAACAGTTCAGTGTATACAGTTCAGGTATATTGGTTGTCATTCAACTGTTCAGTGTATACGGTTGAGGTATATCCGTTGTCATTCAACAGTTCAGTGTATACAGTTCAGGTATATCGTTTGTCATTCAACAGTTCAGTGTATACGGTTCAGATATATCGGTTGTCATTCAACAGTTCAGTGTATACTGTTCAGGTATATCTGTTGTCATTTAACAGTTCAGTGTATACGGTTCAGGTATATCGGTTGTCATTCAACAGTTCAGTGTATACGGTTCAGGTATATCATTTGTCATTCAACAGTTCAGTGTATACAGTTCAGGTATATCGTTTTTCATTCAACACTTCAGTGTATACAGTTCAGGTATATCGTTTGTCATTCAACTCTTCAGTGTATACAGTTCAGGTATATCGGTTGTCATTCAACAGTTCAGTGTATACGGTTCAGGTATATCGATGTCATTCAACAGTTCAGTGTATACGGTTCAGGTATATCGATGTCATTCAACTGTTCAATGTATACGGTTCAGGTATATCGGTTGTCAGTCAACTGTTCAGTGTACACGGTTCAGATATATCGGTTGTCATTCAACAGTTCAGTGTATACAGTTCAGGTTTATCGGTTGTCAGTCAACTGTTCAGTGTATACGGTTCAGGTATATCGATGTCATTCAACAGTTCAGTGTATACGGTTCAGGTATATCGATGTCATTCAACAGTTCAGTGTATACGGTTCAGGTATATTTGTTGTCATTCAACAGTTCAGTGTATACGGTTCAGGTATATCGGTAGCCATTCAACAGTTCAGTGTATACGGTTCAGGTATTTGGGTTGTCATTCAACAGTTCAGTGTATACGGTTCAGGTATATCAGTTGTCATTCAACAGTTCAGTGTATACGGTTCAGGTATATAGGATGTCATTCAACAATTCAGTGTATACAGTTCAGGTATATCGGTTGTCATTCAACAGTTCAGTGTAAACGGTTCAGGTATATCGGTTGTCCTTCAACCATTCAGTGTATACAGTTCAGGTACATCAGTTGTCATTCAACAGTTCAGTGTATACGGTTCAGGTATATCGATCTCATTCAAAAGTTCAGTGTATACGGTTCAGGTATATCGGTTGTCAGTCAACAGTTCAGTGTATACGGTTCAGGTATGTTGGTTGTCATTCAACAGTTCAGTGTATACGGTTCAGGTATGTTGGTTGTCATTCAACAGTTCAATGTAAACGGTTCAGGTATATCGATGTCATTCAACAGTTCAGTGTATACAGTTCAGGTATATCGATGTCATTCAACAGTTCAGTGTATACGGTTCAGATATATCGATGTCATTCAACAGTACGGTGTATACGGTTCAGGTACATCGGTTGTCATTCAACAGTTCAATGTATACGGTTTAGGTATGTCGATGTCATTCAACAATTCAGTGTATACAGTTCAGGTATATCGGTTGTCATTCAACAGTTCAGTGTATACGGTTCAGGTATATCGATGTCATTCAACAGTTCAGTTTATACGGTTCAGGTATGTAGGTTGTCATTCAACAGTTCAGTGTATACAGTTCAGGTATATTGGTTGTCATTTAACTGTTCAGTGTATACGGTTGAGGTATATCCGTTGTCATTCAACAGTTCAGTGTATACAGTTCAGGTATATCGTTTGTCATTCAACAGTTCAGTGTATACGGTTCAGATATATCGGTTGTCATTCAACAGTTCAGTGTATACGGTTCAGGTATATCTGTTGTCATTTAACAGTTCAGTGTATACGGTTCAGGTATATCGGTTGTCATTCAACAGTTCAGTGTATACGGTTCAGGTATATCATTTGTCATTCAACAGTTCAGTGTATACAGTTCAGGTATATCGTTTTTCATTCAACACTTCAGTGTATACAGTTCAGGTATATCGTTTGTCATTCAACAGTTCAGTGTATACAGTTCAGGTATATCGGTTGTCATTCAACAGTTCAGTGTATACGGTTCAGGTATATCGATGTCATTCAACAGTTCAGTGTATACGGTTCAGGTATATCGATGTCATTCAACTGTTCAATGTATACGGTTCAGGTATATCGGTTGTCAGTCAACTGTTCTGTGTACACGGTTCAGGTATATCGGTTGTCATTCAACAGTTCAGTGTATACAGTTCAGGTACATCAGTTGTCATTCAACAGTTCAGTGTATACGGTTCAGGTATGTCGATCTCATTCAAAAGTTCAGTGTATACGGTTCAGGTATATCGGTTGTCAGTCAACAGTTCAGTGTATACGGTTCAGGTATGTTGGTTGTCATTCAACAGTTCAGTGTATACGGTTCAGGTATGTTGGTTGTCATTCAACAGTTCAGTGTATACAGTTCAGGTATATCGATGTCATTCAACAGTTCAGTGTATACGGTTCAGGTTTATCGATGTCATTCAACAGTTCAGTGTATACGGTTCAGATATATCGATGTCATTCAACAGTACGGTGTATACGGTTCAGGTACATCGGTTGTCATTCAACAGTTCAATGTATACGGTTTAGGTATGTCGATGTCATTCAACAATTCAGTGTATACAGTTCAGGTATATCGGTTGTCATTCAACAGTTCAGTGTATACTGTTCAGGTATATCGATGTCATTCAACAGTTCAGTTTATACGGTTCAGGTATGTAGGTTGTCATTCAACAGTTCAGTGTATACAGTTCAGGTATATTGGTTGTCATTCAACTGTTCAGTGTATACGGTTGAGGTATATCCGTTGTCATTCAACAGTTCAGTGTATACAGTTCAGGTATATCGTTTGTCATTCAACAGTTCAGTGTATACGGTTCAGATATATCGGTTGTCATTCAACAGTTCAGTGTATACTGTTCAGGTATATCTGTTGTCATTTAACAGTTCAGTGTATACGGTTCAGGTATATCGGTTGTCATTCAACAGTTCAGTGTATACGGTTCAGGTATATCATTTGTCATTCAACAGTTCAGTGTATACAGTTCAGGTATATCGTTTTTCATTCAACACTTCAGTGTATACAGTTCAGGTATATCGTTTGTCATTCAACTCTTCAGTGTATACAGTTCAGGTATATCGGTTGTCATTCAACAGTTCAGTGTATACGGTTCAGGTATATCGATGTCATTCAACAGTTCAGTGTATACGGTTCAGGTATATCGATATCATTCAACTGTTCAATGTATACGGTTCAGGTATATCGGTTGTCAGTCAACTGTTCAGTGTACACGGTTCAGGTATATCGGTTGTCATTCAACAGTTCAGTGTATACAGTTCAGGTATATCGGTTGTCAGTCAACTGTTCAGTGTATACGGTTCAGGTATATCGATGTCATTCAACAGTTCAGTGTATACGGTTCAGGTATATCGATGTCATTCAACAGTTCAGTGTATACGGTTCAGGTATATTTGTTGTCATTCAACAGTTCAGTGTATACGGTTCAGGTATATCGGTTGTCATTCAACAGTTCAGTGTATACAGTTCAGGTATATCAGTTGTCATTCAACAGTTCAGTGTATATGGTTCAGGTACATCGTTTGTCATTCAACAGTTCAGTGTAAACGGTTCAGGTATATCGGTTTTCATTCAAAAGTTCAGTGTATACGGTTCAGATACATCGGTTGTCATTCAACAGTTCAGTGTATACGGTTCAGGTATATTGGTTTTCATTCAACAGTTTAGTGTATACAGTTCAGGTATATCGGTTGTGATTAAACAGTTCAGTGTATACGGTTCAGGTATATTGGATGTCATTCAACAGTTCAGTGTATACAGTTCAGGTATATCGGTTGTCATTCAACAGTTCAGTGTATACAGTTCACGTATATCGGTTGTCATTTAACAGTTAAGTGTATACGGTTCAGGTATATCGGTTGTCATTCAACAGTTCAGTGTATACAGTTCACGTATATCGGTTGTCATTTAACAGTTCAGTGAATACGGTTCAGGTATATCGGTTGTCATTCAACATTTCAGTGTATACGGTTCAGGTATATCGGTTGTCATTCAACAGTTCAGTGTATACAGTTCAGGTATATTGGTTGTCATTTAACAGTTCAGTGTATACAGTTCAGGTATATTGGTTGTCATTTAACAGTTAAGTGTATACGGTTCAGGTATATCGGTTGTCATTCAACAGTTCAGTGTATACAGTTCACGTATATCGGTTGTCATTTAACAGTTAAGTGTATACTGTTCAGGTATATCGGTTGTCATTCAACAGTTCAGTGTACACGGTTCAGATATATCGGTTGTCATTCAACAGTTCAGTGTATACAGTTCAGGTATATCGGTTGTCATTCAACAATTCAGTGTAAACGGTTCAGATATATCGGTTGTCATTCAACAGTTCAGTGTATACGGTTCAGGTATATTGGTTGTCATACAACAGTTCAGTGTATACGGTTCAGGTACTTCGTATGTCATTCAACAGTTCAGTGTATACAGTTCAGGTATATCGGTTGTCATTCAACAGTTCAAGGTATACGGTTCAGATATATCGGTTGTCATTCAACAGTTCAGTGAATACAGTTCAGGTATATCGGTTGTCATTCAACAGTTCAGTGTAAACGGTTCAGGTATATCGGTTGTCATTCAACAGTTCAGTGTACAGGGTTCAGGTATATCGATGTCATTCAACAGTTCAGTGTATACGGTTCAGGTATATCGATGTCATTCAACAGTTCAGTGTATACGGTTCAGGTATATTTGTTGTCATTCAACAGTTCAGTGTATACGGTTCAGGTATATCGGTTGTCATTCAACAGTTCAGTGTATACGGTTCAGATATATCGGTTGTCATTCAACAGTTCAGTGTAAACGGTTCAGGTATATCGGTTGTCATTCAACAGTTCAGTGTACACGGTTCAGGTATATCGATGTCATTCAACAGTTCAGTGTATACGGTTCAGGTATATCGGTTTTCATTCAAAAGTTCAGTGTATACGGTTCGGATACATCTGTTGTCATTCAACAGTTCAGTGTATACGGTTCAGGTATATCGGTTTTCATTCAACAGTTTAGTGTATACAGTTCAGGTTTATCGGTTGTCATTCAACAGTTCAGTGTATACAGTTCAGGTATATCGGTTGTCATTCAACAGTTCAGTGTATACGGTTCAGGTATATCGATGTCATTTAACAGTTCAGTTTATACGGTTCAGGTATGTAGGTTGTCATTCAACAGTTCAGTGTATACAGTTCAGGTATATTGGTTGTCATTTAACTGTTCAGTGTATACGGTTGAGGTATATCCGTTGTCATTCAACAGTTCAGTGTATACAGTTCAGGTATATCGTTTGTCATTCAACAGTTCAGTATATACGGTTCAGATATATCGGTTGTCATTCAACAGTTCAGTGTATACGGTTCAGGTATATCTGTTGTCATTTAACAGTTCAGTGTATACGGTTCAGGTATATCGGTTGTCATTCAACAGTTCAGTGTATACGGTTCAGGTATATCATTTGTCATTCAACAGTTCAGTGTATACAGTTCAGGTATATCGTTTTTCATTCAACACTTCAGTGTATACAGTTCAGGTATATCGTTTGTCATTCAACTCTTCAGTGTATACAGTTCAGGTATATCGGTTGTCATTCAACAGTTCAGTGTATACGGTTCAGGTATATCGATGTCATTCAACAGTTCAGTGTATACGGTTCAGGTATATCGATGTCATTCAACTGTTCAATGTATACGGTTCAGGTATATCGGTTGTCAGTCAACTGTTCTGTGTACACGGTTCAGGTATATCGGTTGTCATTCAACAGTTCAGTGTATACAGTTCAGGTACATCAGTTGTCATTCAACAGTTCAGTGTATACGGTTCAGGTATGTCGATCTCATTCAAAAGTTCAGTGTATACGGTTCAGGTATATCGGTTGTCAGTCAACAGTTCAGTGTATACGGTTCAGGTATGTTGGTTGTCATTCAACAGTTCAGTGTATACGGTTCAGGTATGTTGGTTGTCATTCAACAGTTCAGTGTATACAGTTCAGGTATATCGATGTCATTCAACAGTTCAGTGTATACGGTTCAGGTTTATCGATGTCATTCAACAGTTCAGTGTATACGGTTCAGATATATCGATGTCATTCAACAGTACGGTGTATACGGTTCAGGTACATCGGTTGTCATTCAACAGTTCAATGTAAACGGTTTAGGTATGTCGATGTCATTCAACAATTCAGTGTATACAGTTCAGGTATATCGGTTGTCATTCAACAGTTCAGTGTATACGGTTCAGGTATATCGATGTCATTCAACAGTTCAGTTTATACGGTTCAGGTATGTAGGTTGTCATTCAACAGTTCAGTGTATACAGTTCAGGTATATTGGTTGTCATTCAACTGTTCAGTGTATACGGTTGAGGTATATCCGTTGTCATTCAACAGTTCAGTGTATACAGTTCAGGTATATCGTTTGTCATTCAACAGTTCAGTGTATACGGTTCAGATATATCGGTTGTCATTCAACAGTTCAGTGTATACAGTTCAGGAATATCGTTTGTCATTCAACAGTTCAGTGTATACGGTTCAGATATATCGTTTTTCATTCAACACTTCAGTGTATACAGTTCAGGTATATCGTTTGTCATTCAACTCTTCAGTGTATACAGTTCAGGTATATCGGTTGTCATTCAACAGTTCAGTGTATACGGTTCAGGTATATCGATGTCATTCAACAGTTCAGTGTATACGGTTCAGGTATATCGATGTCATTCAACTGTTCAATGTATACGGTTCAGGTATATCGGTTGTCAGTCAACTGTTCAGTGTACACGGTTCAGGTATATCGGTTGTCATTCAACAGTTCAGTGTATACAGTTCAGGTATATCGGTTGTCAGTCAACTGTTCAGTGTATACGGTTCAGGTATATCGATGTCATTCAACAGTTCAGTGTATACGGTTCAGGTATATCGATGTCATTCAACAGTTCAGTGTATACGGTTCAGGTATATTTGTTGTCATTCAACAGTTCAGTGTATACGGTTCAGGTATATCGGTTGTCATTCAACAGTTCAGTGTATACAGTTCAGGTATATCAGTTGTCATTCAACAGTTCAGTGTATATGGTTCAGGTACATCGTTTGTCATTCAACAGTTCAGTGTATACGGTTCAGGTATATCGATGTCATTCAACAGTTCAGTGTATACGGTTCAGGTATATCGATGTCATTCAACTGTTCAATGTATACGGTTCAGGTATATCGGTTGTCAGTCAACTGTTCAGTGTACACGGTTCAGGTATATCGGTTGTCATTCAACAGTTCAGTGTATACAGTTCAGGTATATCGGTTGTCAGTCAACTGTTCAGTGTATACGGTTCAGGTATATCGATGTCATTCAACAGTTCAGTGTATACGGTTCAGGTATATTTGTTGTCATTCAACAGTTCAGTGTATACGGTTCAGGTATATCGGTTGTCATTCAACAGTTCAGTGTATACAGTTCAGGTATATCAGTTGTCATTCAACAGTTCAGTGTATATGGTTCAGGTACATCGTTTGTCATTCAACAGTTCAGTGTAAACGGTTCAGGTATATCGGTTTTCATTCAAAAGTTCAGTGTATACGGTTCAGATACATCGGTTGTCATTCAACAGTTCAGTGTATACGGTTCAGGTATATCGGTTTTCATTCAACAGTTTAGTGTATACAGTTCAGGTATATCGGTTGTGATTAAACAGTTCAGTGTATACGGTTCAGGTATATTTGATGTCATTCAACAGTTCAGTGTATACAGTTCAGGTATATCGGTTGTCATTCAACAGTTCAGTGTATACAGTTCACGTATATCGGTTGTCATTTAACAGTTTAGTGTATACGGTTCAGGTATATCGGTTGTCATTCAACAGTTCAGTGTATACAGTTCACGTATATCGGTTGTCATTTAACAGTTCAGTGAATACGGTTCAGGTATATCGGTTGTCATTCAACATTTCAGTGTATACGGTTCAGGTATATCGGTTGTCATTCAACAGTTCAGTGTATACAGTTCAGGTATATTGGTTGTCATTTAACAGTTAAGTGTATACGGTTCAGGTATATCGGTTGTCATTCAACAGTTCAGTGTATACAGTTCACGTATATCGGTTGTCATTTAACAGTTAAGTGTATACTGTTCAGGTATATCGGTTGTCATTCAACAGTTCAGTGTACACGGTTCATATATATCGGTTGTCATTCAACAGTTCAGTGTATACAGTTCAGGTATATCGGTTGTCATTCAACAATTCAGTGTAAACGGTTCAGATATATCGGTTGTCATTCAACAGTTCAGTGTATACGGTTCAGGTATATTGGTTGTCATACAACAGTTCAGTGTATACGGTTCAGGTACTTCGTATGTCATTCAACAGTTCAGTGTATACAGTTCAGGTATATCGGTTGTCATTCAACAGTTCAAGGTATACGGTTCAGATATATCGGTTGTCATTCAACAGTTCAGTGAATACAGTTCAGGTATATCGGTTGTCATTCAACAGTTCAGTGTAAACGGTTCAGGTATATCGGTTGTCATTCAACAGTTCAGTGTACAGGGTTCAGGTATATCGATGTCATTCAACAGTTCAGTAAATACGGTTCAGGTATATCGATGTCATTCAACAGTTCAGTGTATTCGGTTCAGGTATATTTGTTGTCATTCAACAGTTCAGTGTATACGGTTCAGGTATATCGGTTGTCATTCAACAGTTCAGTGTATACGGTTCAGATATATCGGTTGTCATTCAACAGTTCAGTGTAAACGGTTCAGGTATATCGGTTGTCATTCAACAGTTCAGTGTACACGGTTCAGCTATATCGATGTCATTCAACAGTTCAGTGTATACGGTTCAGGTATATCGGTTTTCATTCAAAAGTTCAGTGTATACGGTTCAGATACATCTGTTGTCATTCAACAGTTCAGTGTATACGGTTCAGGTACATCGGTTTTCATTCAACAGTTTAGTGTATACAGTTCAGGTTTATCGGTTGTGATTCAACAGTTCAGTGGGTATGGTTCAGGTATATCGGTTGTCGTTCAACAGTTCAATGAATACGGTTCAGGTATATCGGTTGTCATTCAACAGTTCAGTGTATACGGTTCAGGTATATCGGTTGTCATTCAACAGTTCAGTGTATATCAGTTCAGGTATATCGGTTGTCATTTAACAGTTCAGTGTATACGGTTCAGGTATATCGGTTGTCATTCAACAGTTCAGTGTATACAGTTCTCGTATATCGGTTGTCATTTAACAGGTAAGTGTATACTGTTCAGGTATATCGGTTGTCATTCAACAGTTCAGTGTACACAGTTCAGGTATATCGGTTGTCATTCAACAATTCAGTGTAAACGGTTCAGATATATCGGTTGTCATTCAACAATTCAGTGTAAACGGTTCAGATATATCGATGTCATTCAACAGTTCAGTGTATACGGTTCAGGTACTTCGTATGTCATTCAACAGTTCAGTGTATACAGTTCAGGTATATCGGTTGTCATTCAACAGTTCAGTGTATAGGTTCAGGTATATCGGTTGTCATTTAACAGTTAAGTGTATACGGTTCAGGTATATTGGTTGTCATTCAACAGGGCATCTTCCCACGGCAAAGTGGTATCTCAACGAGATATTTTCTAAACTCTTCTTATTTCAACATTGACGTTGTGTAGATGCTAACACCAATTTTTTGGGTGTTTAATTGGAGTCTTGTGATCAAAGCTTAGTAAGGAAAAACAGCGTCTTGTTGGAACAGGGTTAAGAAATTCATTCAAAGAAAGTGACAATTATCTGTGAAACTGGTCAAATAGTACAGTGTTCTCACTGAAACTATGTGAAGCAGTTGTACTGAAGTGTTCTCACTGAATCTATGTAAAGCAGTTGTACTGAAGTGTTCTCACTGAATCTATGTAAAGCAGTTGCACTGAAGTGGTCTCACTGAATCTATTTAAAGCAGTTGTACTGAAGTGTTCTCCCTGAGTCTATGTAAAGCAGTTGTACTGAAGTGTTCTCACTGAATCTATGTAAAACAGTTGTACTGAAGTGTTCTCACTGAATCTATGTAAATCAGCTGTACTGAAGTGTTCTCACTGAATCTATGTAAAGCAGTTGTACTGAAGTGTTCTCACTGAATCTATTTAAAGCAGTTGTACTGAAGTGTTCTCCCCGAGTCTATGTAAAACAGTTGTACTGAAGTGTTCTCACTGAATCTCTTCCTCTCTCCCTCTCATGCTCCCCCTCTCCCTCACTCTCCCCTCTCTCTCTCTCCCTCCTTCTCTCTCTATCCCACTCTCACCTTCTCTCACCCTCCCTCCCTCTCTCTTCCTCTCTCCCTCTCATGCTCCCCCTCTCCCTCACTCTCCCCTCTCTCCCTCCTTCTCTCTCTATCCCTCTCTCACCTTCACTCTCTCTCCTTCCCTCTCTCTTTCTCTCTCTCCTTCCCTCTCTCTTCCTCTCTCCCTCTCATGCTTCCCCTCTCCCTCAATCTCCCCTCTCTCCCCCTCCTTCTCACTCTCCCCCTCTCTCCCCCCTTTCTTCTCTCTCTATCCCTCTCTCACCTTCTCTCTCCCTCCCTCCCTCTCACTCTCACTCTCTGTGTGCCCCCCTCTGTCACCTTCTCTCTACCTCTCCGTCCCTCTCTATCCCCTACTTCCCTTTCTCTCTCTTCCCTCCTCTCTCTCCTTCCCTCTCTCTCACCCTCCCCCTCACTCTCCCACCCTATCTCTCTCCCTCCCTCTCTCTCTCTCTCACCTTCACTATATCGTTCCCTCTGTCTGTCAGTCTGCCATCCTGTCTGTATGTTTTCTGTCTCCCTCTCTCTCTTTCTACTTCCCTCTCTCTCTCCCTTCCTCCCTTTCTCTCTACCCCTCCATATCTCTCTCTCCCTTCCTCCCTCTCTCTTTACCCATTCATCTCTCTCACACTCTCTCCCTCACTCCCTCCCTCTCTCTCTTCCCTCCCTCTCTCTCTTACTCGCTCAACCTCTCAAACGAATTCTCACCCTCTCTTCTCTCTCCCTCCCCATCTCTCTCGTCTCTCTCACTTCTCTCTCGTTCACTCGCTCCCTCTCTCTCTCTCTCTTCCCTCCCTCTCTCTTAATCGTTCAACCTCTCTTACCTCTCTCACCCTCCCCATCTCTCCTTTCTCTCATCCTATCTCTCCCTCCCTCCCCCACTCTCATCTCTCTCTCCCTCTCCATCTCTCTCATCCTCCCTGTCGCTGTCTCACCCACCCACTCTAACCCCTCTCTCTCTATTTTCTCTCACATTGTCTAACCCTCTGTCACCCACCCCCTCTCTTCAAAACTCTCTCCTTCCCTCCTGCTCTCTCTCTCCCCCTCCCCCTCTTTCTCTAACAGCGTAGCTCGGTCCCTCTTACCTCATGGGTAATCAATATCTTTTAGTCAATTCTGAACAAGTTATACCCTGTACCCCTTATCAGCTCTGACACAACAACCGGGGTGTCTAGATTTATTGTGCATTGCGGGTTACATGTAGCTTATACCTGGTAGTTTTGTGTGAGGTGAGCTGGGGTGCGCCATTTTGAAAAGTCGGAGTCACAGGATCGTGAATAGATTTGGACTAAGGTAATTCGAATCTTTCTCAGTCAGCCTGTAGTTTTAAAAACAACTATTGTAGATAAAAACAACAAATCCACAACAACTGTTCTCTCTAGTAATTTAGTGAAAACGTTATTTCTTAATGTATAGATATGTTTCTGACCTACAACTCAATAGAGGCAGTATTGGATTTGAAAATTCCTTAAGTCTTTGAAGTTGTCTTCTCACTACAATGAATATCCTTCGAAAAGGTTTAAATGTCAATATAATATCAAATGATGAACAGAGTTATTCAATCAAGAACTATGGTTCAAGTCAAGTAAAAGATTTACGAATATCCAACTTCTTCATTCACAGAATAGTGATTGGATGTTTAAACCGTTTTCAAGCATATGAACTGGAGTCATGTCCATAAGCTTGAAAACGGCATAACCTGACTGATTACCTTACAAAGAATGCCATTTAACAGTTCAGTGTATATGGTTCAGATATATCGGTTGTCATTCATCGGTTCAGACAGACAGACAGACAGACAAATTTTTACTAAAATCTCACCCCAAAATAATATATAATACAAGAAGTAAGAAACTAAAAATACAAAAAGGGTCATCCACAAGTGGGATTATGAGAGACTATATTAAAAATATACATATAATGCCAAGTAAATAAACACCATAAAGCCATTGTTTTTTAAAAGATACAGGTAAAATTTAGTTCAGTGTATACGGTTCAGGTACATCGGTTGTCAATCAACAGGTCAGTGTATACGGTTCAGGTATATCGGTTGTCATTTAACAGTTCAGTGTATACGGTTCAGGTATATCGGTTGTCATTCAACAGTTCAGTGTATACGGTTCAGATATATCGGTTGTCATTCAACAGTTCAGTGTATAAGGTTCAGATATATCGGTTGTCATTCAACAGTTCAGTGTATACGGTTCAGATATATCGGTTGTCATTCAACAGTTCAGTGTATACGGTTCAGGTATATCGGTTGTCATTCAACAGTTCAATGTATACAGTTCAGGTATATCGGTTGTCATTCAACAGTTCAGTGTATACGGTTCAAGTATATCGGTTGTCAATCAACTGGTCAGTGTATACGGTTCAGATATATCGGTTGTCATTTAACAGTACAGATATATCGGTTGTAATTTAACAGTACACATATATAGGTTGTCATTTAACAGTTCAGTGTATACGGTTCAGATATATCGGTTGTCATTCAACAGTTCAGTGTATACGGTTCAGGTATATCGGTTGTCATTCAACAGTTCAGTGTATACGGTTCAGATATATCGGTTGTCATTCAACAGTTCAGTGTATAAGTTTCAGATATATCGGTTGTCATTCAACAGTTCAGTGTATACGGTTCAGATATATCGGTTGTCATTCAACAGTTCAGTGTATACGGTTCAGGTATATCGGTTGTCATTCAACAGTTCAATGTATACAGTTCAGGTATATCGGTTGTCATTCAACAGTTCAGTGTATACGGTTCAAGTATATCGGTTGTCAATCAACTGGTCAGTGTATACGGTTCAGATATATCGGTTGTCATTTAACAGTACAGATATATCGGTTGTCATTCAACAGTTCAGTGTATAAGGTTCAGATATATATGTTGGCATTCAACAGTTCAGTGTATACGGTTCAGATATATCGGTTGTCATTCAACAGTGCAGAGTATACGGTTCAGATATATCCGTTGTAAATCAACAGGTCAGTGTATACGGTTCAGATATATCGGTTGTCATTCAACAGTTCAGTGTATACGGTTCAGATATATCGGTTGTCATTCAACAGTTTAGTGTATACAGTTCAGGTATATCAGTTGTCATTCAACAGTTCAGTGTATACGGTTCAGGTATATCGGTTGTCATTCAACAGTTCAGTGTATACGGTTCAGATATATCGGTTGTCATTCAACAGTTCAGTGTATACGGTTCAGATATATCGGTTGTCATTCAACAGTTCAGTGTATAAGGTTCAGATATATTGGTTGGTATTCAACAGTTCAGTGTATACGGTTCAGGTATATTGGTTGGTATTCAACAGTTCAGTGTATACGGTTCAGGTACATCGGTTGTCATTCAACAGTTCAGTGTATACGGTTCAGGTACATCGGTTGTCATTCAACAGTTCAGTGTATACGGTTCAGGTACATCGGTTGTCATTCAACAGTTCAGTGTATACGGTTCAGGTATATCGGTTGTCATTCAACAGTTCAGTGTATACAGTTCAGGTATATCGGTTGTCATTCAACAGTTCAGTGTATACGGTTCAGGTACATCGGTTGTCATTCAACAGTTCAGTGTATACGGTTCAGGTATATCGGTTGTCATTCAACAGTTCAGTGTATACGGTTCAGGTATATCAGTTGTCATTCAACAGGTCAGTGTATACGGTTCAGGTATATCGGTTTTCATTCTTCAGTTCAGTGTATACGGTTCAGGTATATCGGTTTTCATTCTTCAGTTCAGTGTATACGGTTCAGGTATATCGGTTGTCATTGAACAGTTCAGTGTATACAGTTCAGGTATATCGGTTGTCATTCAACAGGTCAGTGTATACGGTTCATGTATATCGGTTGTCATTGAACAGTTCAGTGTATACAGTTCAGATATATCGGTTGTCATTCAACAGGTCAGTGTATACGGTTCAGATATATCGGTTGTCATTCAACAGTTCAGTGTATACGGTTCAGATATATTGGTTGGTATTCAACAGTTCAGTGTATACGGTTCAGGTATATCGGTTGTCATTCAACAGGTCAGTGTATACGGTTCAGATATATCGGTTGTCATTCAACAGTTCAGTGTATACGGTTCAGATATATTGGTTGGTATTCAACAGTTCAGTGTATACGGTTCAGGTATATCGGTTGTCATTCAATAGTTCAGTGTATACGGTTCAGATATATCGGTTGTCATTCAACAGTTCAGTGTATAAGGTTCAGATATATCGGTTGTCATTCAACAGTTCAGTGTATACGGTTCAGATATATCGGTTGTCATTCAACAGTTCAGTGTATACGGTTCAGGTATATCGGTTGTCATTCAATAGTTCAGTGTATACGGTTCAGATATATCGGTTGTCATTCAACAGTTCAATGTATACGGTTCAGATATATTGGTTGGTATTCAACAGTTCAGTGTATACAGTACAGGTATATCGGTTGTCATTCAACAGTTCAGTGTATACGGTTCAGGTATATCGGTTGTCATTCAACAGTTCAGTGTATACGGTTCAGGTATATCGGTTGTCATTCAACAGTTCAGTGTATACAGTTCAGGTATATCGGTTGTCATTCAACAGTTCAATGTATACAGTTCAGGTATATCGGTTGTCATTCAACAGTTCAGTGTATACGGTTCAAGTATATCGGTTGTCATTCAACAGTTCAGTGTATATGGTTCAGGTATATCGGTTGTCATTCAACAGTTCAGTGTATACAGTTCAGGTATATCGGTTATCATTTAACAGTTCAGTGTATACGGTTCATGTATATCGATGTCATTCAACAGTTCAGTGTATACAGTTCAGGTATATAGGTTGTCATTCAACAGTTCAGTGTATACGGTTCAGGTATATCGATGTCATTCAACAGTTCAGTGTATACGAATCAGGTATATCGGTTGTCATTCAACAGTTCAGTCTATACGGTTCAGGTATATCGTTTGTCATTCAACAGTTCAGTGTATACGGTTCAGATATATCGGTTGTCATTCAACAGTTAAGTGTATACGGTTCAGGTATATCGGTTGTCATTCAACAGTTTAGTGTATACAGTTCAGGTATATCGGTTGTCATTTAACAGTTAAGTGTATACGGTTCAGGTATATCGGTTGTCATTCAACAGTTAAGTGTTATACGGTTCAGGTATATCGGTTGTCATTCAACAGTTCAGTGTATACAGTTCACGTACATCGGTTGTCATTTAACAGTTCAGTGTAAACGGTTCAGGTATATCGGTTGTCATTCAACAGTTCAGTGTATACGGTTCAGGTATATCGGTTGTCATTCAACAGTTCAGTATATACGGTTCAGGTACATCGGTTGTCATTCAACAGTCCAGTGTATACGGTTCAGGTATATCGGTCGTCATTCAACTGTTCAGTGTATACAGGTCAGGTATGTAGGTTGTCATTCATCAGTTTCGAGCTAGAAAGACGGCCTCCTACAGATATAAGAGCTCTATAAGGAGATTCATCAGGGCATCTTCCCACGGCAATATATGTGTAGATGCTAACACCAATGTTTTGGGTGTTTAATTGGAATCTTGGGATCAAATATGTGTAAGGAAAAACAGCGCCTTGTTGGAAAAGCGTTAAGAAACTCAATCAAAGAAAGTGACAATTATCTGCGAAACTGGTCAAATACGCCATTCTGGTTACATTGTCCATCAAAGATAACTACATTTGTCTTCCTGTCATCACAATGTCCGCCCAAACGACCATGCTGCTTGAGCATAAAAATCTATTTTCTAAGTTCAATATCTCTCTGTACACGTCGCTTGCTACAGGTTTCTATGGTAGATGAACTCTGCACCAATTTTATAGACCATCAATGAGCTTACGTAGCCAAGCCAAAGTAATACATTTAAAGACAAACGTCAACTTCATGCTTCAAAACAGTCGGTAGAGGCCGAGACACGAAAATTACGCGTTGCCAAAACATTTCCATTGCTCATGACGACACAGCTAGTGATGGACCCACTTCTCAAATGCAATGCCCCTAAATCACCTCCCCTCCCCCGATAGAGATCCCCCCGATAGAGATAACGCTAGGTTTGACCCCATTTGCTGTCATGAGAGTAAGTGTGTTCAATATAAATAATTATCGTTTTTAACGCAGACATGATTCTTTCATCCCCACACTGGTACCTCAAGGTATCAGCATACATTGTTTTTCATATACCAAAGTAGGAATGTTATTTAGTTGTTCAATTCAATTCAATTCTTTTATTTCGGTAAAAGGCCTTAGGACCAAGTACAAAACACATATACAAAACAAGACAATTAGAGAACATTGAAAGTACATTGTAAGTTAATTTGGTGATAAAATCATTGAATGTAGAGCGAGTGCATCTCTAATAAAACATGAGTATGATGAAATAATTTCTAAGTTTGATGTTGTAAAACATTTATGATTATTTTCAGGTAAATTTGGGATATTTTTCTTTCTTAATTCATTAAAAAAAGGACATTTGAATAAAAAGTGTATTTCGTCTTCAATTACATCATTTTTACAAAGTTTACAAAATCTTAAAAACTCTAGGTATTCCTTCTCTTCTTCCTGTATTTTTACGTATTGATAAGGCAACTATTCTTAACAAAGTTATTCTACGACGTGCTTCTTTCGATTTCACTGTTGTGAGATAAGGTTCTATACAAAAAGTGCGTTTAATGGTAGAATATAAATCTATAGAAGAACTTTCATTTTTGTCAGCAAATATGCTTTGTACACAACAATCATTTATTCTTAATACAAAATTACGTAAAAATTCACTTTTGTTGCCAACACCCTGGGCTTCCCACACATAACCAAAACCATACATAAATAATATCTTTTTAACATTAGAAGCCCACGTGTTACGACCTACTGCTTCTAGCTTACACATCATTATATAACATTGCTTTGGATATCTCAGTTCATGATACTCTAGTAATTTAAACCAATATTTGATAACTCTTTGAAGGGTGTCAATATATACAAAATTTCGCCCACACTCAGCAAGCACAGCAACATTTGAACATTTATAACTCACACCAAGAACATATTTACAAAATCGAACATGAAATCTTTCAATAATTTCCCATTTGTTTACTTCCCAAATTTCACAACCATACAATATAATTGGCTTTAGCTTGACATTTTAAAAAGATTTTAAAAAGCACAGATGGAAAAATATTTTTCAATCTAAAAGAAAATAATTTGACTGATGCCATTGCTCCATTAGCTCTCATAACTAAATTTTGTACATTTTTAGTTGTGATGACAATGGACAGTTTGGGTCGTATTGTATACACATATTTTATGTCGGTATTTTGTTTACACATTTGACAAGTTTTTATATAATAATACTTTCAGTTGTATTGTTTACTGGTGTTCTCAAGGCAATATATAATTTACAACCATTGCAAGATAGTAATGATAACACTGTAAATTCTTTTGCTGTTGCGTGAAGCTAAAGAATCATAACTTTCTTAGTTTCACCGTTATGAAGCTTCCTTATAGGACCGTGTTTCCGTCAAAGGTTTAATTACCGGTATGAAAGCATATATATCAACATCACGTATCATAAAATAGCAATACCAAGGCTGTAAAGCGTATTGACTCAGCCAAGGACAAACACGGACACATGAAGGTGGGCCGGGGTTTCTCCACGAAACAAGTTACAAGACAGATAACCTGTAGATTTATCACTTTGTGTTGAAGTTAAGACTCTGCATAACAGTTTATTTATGACCATGCCCATGATACTTGATATCGGTTTAAACTTCTTAACGGGGACATGAAAACCAATACAAGCTAGTCGTGACAGGTGGCAGATTTATAAGATCCTGAACTTTAATCCCTGGTAACCGTGGTCTATTTACATGCCTTAAGAGATAGGGATTTCAAGCAGTGAGACAATAATGACTTGAAACACATTTTGATGTTAAAATTGAAGAATATGATTATGATATTTATATATGCCATAAGCCCATGATTAATTTTCAACTAAAACAATAATTACATATGAAGATTTAGCAATCCAATCATATAAAGAAAAATGGCCATTTGAACACATTGAAGAAGCCGTCAGCTAGCATTGCTGTATACAAAGAACTGCATGTGGAGGAAACAACAATATGACTTTTTTCTATTAGAGTAAATTATATGTTAAACAAAAACTTAAAACTAATATATCTTGCATCCAAAACAAACATTTTCTCACAACCAAGGAGATAAAAACTAAATGCTCTACCGATATTTCAATATTGATAAAATATAGAATTGTTAGTCAATAGATTGATGAACATTTAGTGATGAATGTAAAATGGTAATACGACAGCTCCAATATTGTGTACAATTAAGAAATAACATGGGTACTTCTGAACTTGCTTTAAAGTGACTTCGTGTGTGATGCATTATCTGAACACATTACAGAAGAAAATATTTATAAAACACTTTGTGTAAGAGGCTGTTATCTGTTCACACTCTCACGCTACTCATCTGTTGAGTATTTATCCGCTACTATTGTTCAACTTTAGACACAAATCCAAAATAAATATGAATTAAAACATTCACTGACATCAAACAGTGTAGTTTTGATTTGGCGATCCATACATTACATATATTCAGTGAGAACATTTCAGTACAACTGCTTTACATAGACTCAGTGAGAACACTTCAGTACACCTGCTTTACATAGATTCAGTGAGAACACTTCAGTACAACTGCTTTACATAGATTCAGTGAGAACACTTCAGTACAACTGCTTTACATAGACTCGGGGAGAACACTTCAGTACAACTGCTTTACATAGATTCAGTGAGAACACTTCAGTACAACTGCTTTACATAGATTCAGTGAGAACACTTCAGTGTAACTGCTTTACATAGATTCAGTGAGAACACTTCAGTACAACTGCTTTACATAGATTCAGTGAGAACACTTCAGTAGAACTGCTTTACATAGACTCAGTGAGAACACTTCAGTACAACTGTTTAACATAGATTCAGTGAGAACACTTCAGTAGAACTGCTTTACATAGACTCAGTGAGAACACTTCAGTACAACTGTTTAACATAGATTCAGTGAGAACACTTCAGTACAACTGCTTTACATAGATTCAGTGAGAACACTTCAGTACAACTGCTGTACATAGATTCAGTGAGAACACTTCAGTACAACTGTTTAACATAGATTCAGTGAGAACACTTCAGTACAACTGCTTTACATAGACTCGGGGAGAACAAATCAGTACAACTGCTTTACATAGATTCAGTGAGAACACTTCAGTACAACTGTTTAACATAGACTCAGTGAGAACACTTCAGTACAACTGCTTTACATAGATTCAGTGAGAACACTTCAGTACAACTGCTTTACATAGATTGAGTGAGAACACTTCAGTACAACTGCTTTACATAGATTCAGTGAGAACACTTCAGTAGAACTGCTTTACATAGACTCAGGGAGAACACTTCAGTACAACTGCTTTACATAGACTCAGTGAGAACACATCAGTACAACTGCTTTACATAGATTCAGTGAGAACACTTCAGTACAACTGTTTAACATAGATTCAGTGAGAACACTTCAGTACAACTGCTTTACATAGACTCAGTGAGAACACATCAGTACAACTGCTTTACATAGATTCAGTGAGAACACTTCAGTACAACTGTTTAACATAGATTCAGTGAGAACACTTCAGTACAACTGCTTTACATAGATTCAGTGAGAACACTTCAGTACAACTGCTTTACATAGATTCAGTGAGAAGACTTCAGTACAACTGCTTTACATAGATTCAGTGAGAACACTTCAGTACAACTGCTTTACATAGACTCAGTGAGAACACTTCAGTACAACTGCTTTACATAGATTCAGTGAGAACACTTCAGTACAACTGTTTTACATAGATTCAGTGAGAACACTTCAGTACAACTGCTTTACATAGACTCAGTTAGATCACTTCAGTACAACTGCTTTACATAGATTCAGTGAGAACACTTCAGTACAACTGTTTTACATAGATTCAGTGAGAACACTTCAGTAAAACTGCTTTACATAGATTCAGTGAGAACACTTCAGTACAACTGATTTACATAGATTCAGTGAGAACACTTCAGTACAAGTGCTTTACATTGACTTAGTTAGAACACTTCAGTACAACTGCTTTACATAGATTCAGTGAGAACACTTCAGTACAACTGATTTACATAGATTCAGTGAGAACACTTCAGTACAAGTGCTTTACATAGACTCAGTGAGAACACTTCAGTACAACTGCTTTACATAGGTTCAGTGAGAACACTTCAGTACAACTGTTTTACATAGATTCAGTGAGAACACTTCAGTAAAACTGCTTTACATAGATTCAGTGAGAACACTTCAGTACAACTGATTTACATAGATTCAGTGAGAACACTTCAGTACAACTGCTTTACATAGATTCAGTGAGAACACTTCAGTACAACTGCTTTACATAGATTCAGTGAGAACACTTCAGTACAACTGCTTTACATAGACTCAGTGAGAACACTTCAGTACAACTGCTTTACATAGATTTACTGAGAACACTTCAGTACAACTGCTTTACATAGATTCAGTGAGAACACTTCAGTACAACTGCTTTACATAGATTCAGGGAGAACACTTCAGTACAACTGCTTTATTTAGATTCAGTGAGAACACTGCAGTACGACTGCTTTACATAGATTCAGGGAGAACACTTCAGTACAACTGCTTTACATAGATTCAGTGAGAACACTTCAGTACAACTGCTTTACATAGATTCAGTGAGAACACTTCAGTACAACTGCTTTACATAGATTCAGTGAGAACACTTCAGTACAACTGCTTTACATAGATTCAGTGAGAACACTTCAGTACAACTGCTTTACATAGATTCAGTGAGAACACTTCAATACAACTGCTTTACATAGATTCAGTGAGAACACTTCAGTACAACTGCTTTACATAGATTCAGTGAGAACACTTCAGTACAACTGCTTTACATAGACCCAGGGAGAACACTTCAGTAGAACTGCTTTACATAGATTTACTGAGAACACTTCAGTACAACTGATTTACATAGATTCAGTGAGAACACTTCAGTACAACTGCTTTACATAGATTCAGGGAGAACACTTCAGTACAACTGCTTTACATAGATTCAGTGAGAACACTTCAGTACGACTGCTTTACATAGATTCAGGGAGAACACTTCAGTACAACTGCTTTACATAGATTCAGTGAGAACACTTCAGTACAACTGCTTTACATAGATTCAGTGAGAACACTTCAGTACAACTGCTTTACATAGATTCAGTGAGAACACTTCAGTACAACTGCTTTACATAGACCCAGGGAGAACACTTCAGTAGAACTGCTTTACATAGATTTACTGAGAACACTTCAGTACAACTGCTTTACATAGATTCAGTGAGAACACTTCAGTACAACTGCTTTACATAGTTTCAGGGAGAACACTTCAGTACAACTGCTTTACATAGATTCAGTGAGAACACTTCAGTACGACTGCTTTACATACATTCAGTGAGAACACTTCAGTACAACTGCTTTACATAGATTCAGTGAGAACACTTCAGTACAACTGCTTTACATAGACTCAGTGAGAACACTCCAGTACAACTGCTTTACATATATTCAGTGAGAACACTTCAGTACAACTGCTTTACATAGACTCAGTGAGAACACTTCAGTACAACTGCTTTACATAGACTCAGTGAGAACACTTCAGTACAACTGCTTTACATAGACTCAGTGAGAACACTTCAGTACAACTGCTTTACATAGACTCAGTGAGAACACTTCAGTACAACTGCTTTACATAGATTCAGTGAGACCACTTCAGTACAACTGCTTTACATAGATTCAGTGAGAACACTTCAGTACAACTGCTTTATTTAGATTCAGTGAGAACACTGCAGTACAACTGCTTTACATGGATTCAGTGAGAACACTTCAGTACAACTGCTTTACATAGATTCAGTGAGAACACTTCAGTACGACTGCTTTACATAGATTCAGGGAGAACACTTCAGTACAACTGCTTTACATAGATTCAGTGAGAACACTTCAGTACAACTGCTTTACATAGATTCAGTGAGAACACTTCAGTACAACTGCTTTACATAGATTCAGTGAGAACACTTCAGTACAACTGCTTTACATAGATTCAGTGAGAACACTTCAGTACAACTGCTTTACATAGATTCAGTGAGAACACTTCAGTACAACTGCTTTACATAGATTCAGTGAGAACACTTCAGTAGAACTGCTTTACATAGACTCAGGGAGAACACTTAAGTACAACTGCTTTACATAGACTCAGTGAGAACACATCAGTACAACTGCTTTACATAGATTCAGTGAGAACACTTCAGTACAACTGCTTTACATAGATTCAGGGAGAACACTTCAGTACAACTGCTTTACATAGATTCAGTGAGAACACTACAGTACGACTGCTTTACATAGATTCAGTGAGACAATTCAGTACGACTGCTTTACATAGACTCAGGGAGAACACTTCAGTACAACTGCTTAACATAGATTCAGTGAGAACACTTCAGTAGAACTGATTTACATAGATTCAGTGAGAACACTTCAGTACACCTGCTTTACATAGACCCAGGGAGAACACTTCAGTACAACTGCTTTACATAGATTCAGTGAGAACACTTCAGTACGACTGCTTTACATAGATTCAGTGAGAACACTTCAGTACAACTGCTTTACATAGATTCAGTGAGAACACTTCAGTACAAATGCTTTATATAGATTCAGTGAGAACAGTTCAGTACAACTGCTTTACATAGATTCAGTGAGAACACTTCAGTACAACTGCTTTACATAGACTCAGGGAGAACACTTCAGTACAACTGCTTTACATAGATTCAGTGAGAACACTTCAGTAGAACTGCTTTACATAGATTCAGTGAGAACACTTCAGTACACCTGCTTTACATAGACCCAGGGAGAACACTTCAGTACAACTGCTTTACATAGACCCAGGGAGAACACTTCAGTACAACTGCTTTACATAGATTCAGTGAGAACACTTCAGTACAACTGCTTTACATAGATTCAGTGAGAACACTTCAGTACAACTGCTTTACATAGACTCAGTGAGAACACTTCAGTACAACTGCTTTACATAGATTCAGTGAGAACACTTCAGTACAGGTGCTTTACATAGACTCAGTGAGAACACTTCAGTACCACTGCTTTACATAGATTCAGGGAGAACACTTCAGTACGACTGCTTTACATAGATTCAGGGAGAACACTTCAGTACAACTTCTGAAACAACCCTGTCCATTCAGAAACAGCCCTGCATTACAACGTCTATACATACATTCAGTGAAAATAGTCAGTACGACCACTGTACATACAGACACAGCCCTGCAGTAGAACGTCTATACATACATTCAGTGAAAGTAGTCAGTACGACCACTGTACATACAGACACAGCCCTGCAGTACAACGTCTATACATACATTCAGTGAAAATAGTCAGTACGACCACTGTACATACAGACACAGCCCTGCAGTAGAACGTCTATACATACATTCAGTGAAAGTAGTCAGAACGACCACTGTACATACAGAAACAGCCCTGCAGTACAACGTCTATACATACATTCAGTGAAAGTAGTCAGTACCACCACTGTACATACAGAAACAGCCCTGCAGTAGAACGTCTATACATACATTCAGTGAAAGTAGTCAGCACGACCACTGTACATACAGTAACAGCCCTGCAGTACAACGTCTATACATACATTCAGTGAAAGTAGTCAGCACGACCACTGTACATACAGAAACAGCCCTGCAGTACAACGTCTATACATACATTCAGTGAAAGTAGTCAGTACGACCACTGTACATACAGAAACAGCCCTGCAGTAGAAAGTCTATACATACATTCAGTGAAAGTAGTCAGCACGACCACTGTACATACAGAAACAGCCCTGCAGTAGAAAGTCTATACATACATTCAGTGAAAGTAGTCAACACGACCACTGTACATACAGAAACAGCCCTGCAGTAGAACGTCTATACATACATTCAGTGAAAGTAGTCAGCACGACCACTGTACATACAGAAACAGCCCTGCAGTACAACGTCTATACATACATTCAGTGAAAGTAGTCAGTACCACCACTGTACATACAGTAACAGCCCTGCAGTACAACGTCTATACATACAATTAGTGAAAGTAGTCAGTACCACCACTGTACATACAGAAACAACCCTGCAGTAGAACGTCTATACATATATTCAGTGAAAGTAGTCAGTACCACCACTGTACATACAGAAACAGCCCTGCAGTACAACGTCTATACATACAATTAGTGAAAGTAGTCAGTACCACCACTGTACATACAGAAACAACCCTGCAGTAGAACGTCTATACATATATTCAGTGAAACTAGTCAGTACCACCACTGTACATACAGTAACAGCCCTGCAGTACAACGTCTATACATACAATTAGTGAAAGTAGTCAGTACCACCACTGTACATACAGAAACAACCCTGCAGTAGAACGTCTATACATATATTCAGTGAAAGTAGTCAGTACCACCACTGTACATACAGAAACAGCCCTGCAGTAGAACGTCTAAACATACATTCAGTGAAAGTAGTCAGCACGACCACTGTACATACAGTAACAGTCCTGCAGTAGAACGTCTATACATACATTCAGTGAAAGTAGTCAGCACGGCCACTGTACATACAGAAACAGCCCTGCAGTAGAACGTCTATACATACATTCAGTGAAAGTAGTCAGCACGACCACTGTACATACAGTAACAGCCCTGCAGTAGAACGTCTAAACATACATTCAGTGAAAGTAGTCAGCACAACCACTGTACATACAGAAACAGCCCTGCAGTAGAACGTCTAAACATACATTCAGTGAAAGTAGTCAGCACGACCACTGTACATACAGTAACAGTCCCGCAGTAGAACGTCTATACATACATTCAGTGAAAGTAGTCAGCACGACCACTGTACATACAGTAACAGTCCTGCAGTAGAACGTCTATACATACATTCAGTGAAAGTAGTCAGCACGACCACTGTACATACAGAAACAGCCCTGCAGTAGAACGTCTATACATACATTCAGTGAAAGTAGTCAGCACACCACTGTACATACAGAAACAACCCTGCAGTAGAACGTCTAAACATACATTCAGTGAAAGTAGTCAGCACACCACTGTACATACAGAAACAACCCTGCAGTAGAACGTCTATACATACATTCAATGAAAGTAGTCAGCACGACCATTGTACATACAGAAACAGCCCTGCAGTAGAACGTCTAAACAGACATTCAGTGAAAGTAGTCAGCACAACCACTGTACATACAGAAACAGCCCTGCAGTAGAACGTCTATACATACATTCAGTGAAAGTAGTCAGTACCACCACTGTACATACAGAAACAGCCCTGCCGTAGAACGTCTATACATACATTCAGTGAAAGTAGTAAGTACGACCACTGTACATGCAGAAACAGCCCTGCAGTAGAACGCCTATACATATATTCAGTGAAAGTAGTCAGCACGACCACTGTACATGCAGAAACAGCCCTGCAATAGAACGTCTATACCTACATTCAGTGAAAGTAGTCAGTACCACCACTGTACATACAGAAACAGCCCTGCAGTAGAACGTCTATACATACATTCATTGAAAGTAGTCAGCACGATCACTGTACATACAGAAACAGCCCTGCAGTAGAACGTCTATACCTACATTCAGTGAAAGTAGTCAGTACGACCACTGTACATACAGACACAGCCCTGCAGTACAACGTCTATATATACATTCAGTGAAAGTAGTCAGTACAACCACTGTGCATACAGAAACAGCCCTGCAGTAGAACGTCTATACATACATTTAGTGAAAGTAGTCAGCACAACCACTGTCCATACAGAAACAGCCCTGCAGTACAACGTCTATACATACATTCAGTGAAAGTAGTCAGCACGACCACTGTACATACAGTAACAGTCCTGCAGTAGAACGTCTATACATACATTCAGTGAAAGTAGTCAGCACGACCGCTGTACATACAGAAACAGCCCTGCAGTACAACGTCTATACATACATTCAGTGAAAGTAGTCAGCACAACCACTGTCCATACAGAAACAGCCCTGCAGTACAACGTCTATACATACATTCAGTGAAAGTAGTCAGCACGACCACTGTACATACAGTAACAGTCCTGCAGTAGAACGTCTATACATACATTCAGTGAAAGTAGTCAGTACCACCACTGTACATACAGAAACAACCCTGCAGTAGAACGTCTATACATACATTTAGTGAAAGTAGTCAGCACAACCACTGTCCATACAGAAAAAGCCCTGCAGTACAACGTCTATACATACATTCAGTGAAAGTAGTCAGCACGACCACTGTACATACAGTAACAGTCCTGCAGTAGAACGTCTATACATACATTTAGTGAAAGTAGTCAGCACAACCACTGTCCATACAGAAACAGCCCTGCAGTACAACGTCTATATATACATTCAGTGAAAGTAGTCAGTACAACCACTGTGCATACAGAAACAGCCCTGCAGTAGAACGTCTATACATACATTTAGTGAAAGTAGTCAGTACCACCACTGTACATACAGAAACAACCCTGCAGTAGAACGTCTATACATATATTCAGTGAAACTAGTCAGTACCACCACTGTACATACAGTAACAGCCCTGCAGTACAACGTCTATACATACAATTAGTGAAAGTAGTCAGTACCACCACTGTACATACAGAAACAACCCTGCAGTAGAACGTCTATACATATATTCAGTGAAAGTAGTCAGTACCACCACTGTACATACAGAAACAGCCCTGCAGTAGAACGTCTATACATACATTCAGTTAAAGTAGTCAGTACCACCACTGTACATACAGAAACAGCCCTGCAGTAGAACGTCTAAACATACATTCAGTGAAAGTAGTCAGTACTACCACTGTACATACAGTAACAGTCCTGCAGTACAACGTCTATACATACATTCAGTGAAAGTAGTCAGCACGACCACTGTACATACAGAAACAGCCCTGTAGTAGAACGTCTAAACATACATTCAGTGAAAGTAGTCAGCACAACCACTGTACATACAGAAACAGCCCTGAAGTAGAACGTCTATACATACATTCAGTGAAAGTAGTCAGTACCACCACTGTACATACAGAAACAGCCCTGCAGTAGAACGTCTATACATACATTCAGTGAAAGTAGTCAGTACCACCACTGTACATACAGAAACAGCCCTGCAGTACAACGTCTATACATACATTCAGTGAAGGTAGTCAGCACGACCACTGTACATACAGAAACAGCCCTGCAGTAGAACGTCTAAACATACATTCAGTGAAAGTAGTCAGCACAACCACTGTACATACAGAAACAGCCCTGCAGTAGAACGTCTAAACATACATTCAGTGAAAGTAGTCAGCACGACCACTGTACATACAGTAACAGTCCTGCAGTAGAACGTCTATACATACATTCAGTGAAAGTAGTCAGCACGGCCACTGTACATACAGAAACAGCCCTGCAGTAGAACGTCTATACATACATTCAGTGAAAGTAGTCAGCACGACCACTGTACATACAGTAACAGCCCTGCAGTAGAACGTCTAAACATACATTCAGTGAAAGTAGTCAGCACAACCACTGTACATACAGAAACAGCCCTGCAGTAGAACGTCTAAACATACATTCAGTGAAAGTAGTCAGCACGACCACTGTACATACAGTAACAGTCCCGCAGTAGAACGTCTATACATACATTCAGTGAAAGTAGTCAGCACGACCACTGTACATACAGTAACAGTCCTGCAGTAGAACGTCTATACATACATTCAGTGAAAGTAGTCAGCACGACCACTGTACATACAGAAACAGCCCTGCAGTAGAACGTCTATACATACATTCAGTGAAAGTAATCAGCACGACCACTGTACATACAGTAACAGTCCTGCAGTAGAACGTCTATACATACATTCAGTGAAAGTAGTCAGCACAACCACTGTACATACAGAAACAGCCCTGCAGTAGAACGTCTATACATATATTCAGTGAAAGTAGTCAGCACAACCACTGTACATACAGAAACAGCCCTGCAGTAGAACGTCTAAACATACATTCAGTGAAAGTAGTCAGCACACCACTGTACATACAGAAACAACCCTGCAGTAGAACGTCTAAACATACATTCAGTGAAAGTAGTCAGCACACCACTGTACATACAGAAACAACCCTGCAGTAGAACGTCTATACATACATTCAATGAAAGTAGTCAGCACGACCATTGTACATACAGAAACAGCCCTGCAGTAGAACGTCTATACATACATTCAATGAAAGTAGTCAGCACGACCACTGTACATACAGAAACAGCCCTGCAGTAGAACGTCTAAACAGACATTCAGTGAAAGTAGTCAGCACAACCACTGTACATACAGAAACAGCCCTGCAGTAGAACGTCTAAACAGACATTCAGTGAAAGTAGTCAGCACAACCACTGTACATACAGAAACAGCCCTGCAGTACAACGTCTATACATACATTCAGTGAAAGTAGTCAGTACCACCACTGTACATACAGAAACAGCCCTGCCGTAGAACGTCTATACATACATTCAGTGAAAGTAGTCAGTACGACCACTGTACATGCAGAAACAGCCCTGCAGTAGAACGCCTATACATATATTCAGTGAAAGTAGTCAGCACGACCACTGTACATGCAGAAACAGCCCTGCAATAGAACGTCTATACCTACATTCAGTGAAAGTAGTCAGTACCACCACTGTACATACAGAAACAGCCCTGCAGTAGAACGTCTATACATACATTCATTGAAAGTAGTCAGCACGATCACTGTACATACAGAAACAGCCCTGCAGTAGAACGTCTATACCTACATTCAGTGAAAGTAGTCAGTACGACCACTGTACATACAGACACAGCCCTGCAGTACAACGTCTATATATACATTCAGTGAAAGTAGTCAGTACAACCACTGTGCATACAGAAACAGCCCTGCAGTAGAACGTCTATACATACATTTAGTGAAAGTAGTCAGCACAACCACTGTCCATACAGAAACAGCCCTGCAGTACAACGTCTATACATACATTCAGTGAAAGTAGTCAGCACGACCACTGTACATACAGTAACAGTCCTGCAGTAGAACGTCTATACATACATTCAGTGAAAGTAGTCAGCACGACCGCTGTACATACAGAAACAGCCCTGCAGTACAACGTCTATACATACATTCAGTGAAAGTAGTCAGCACAACCACTGTCCATACAGAAACAGCCCTGCAGTACAACGTCTATACATACATTCAGTGAAAGTAGTCAGCACGACCACTGTACATACAGTAACAGTCCTGCAGTAGAACGTCTATACATACATTCAGTGAAAGTAGTCAGTACCACCACTGTACATACAGAAACAACCCTGCAGTAGAACGTCTATACATACATTTAGTGAAAGTAGTCAGCACAACCACTGTCCATACAGAAACAGCCCTGCAGTACAACGTCTATACATACATTCAGTGAAAGTAGTCAGCACGACCACTGTACATACAGTAACAGTCCTGCAGTAGAACGTCTATACATACATTTAGTGAAAGTAGTCAGCACAACCACTGTCCATACAGAAACAGCCCTGCAGTACAACGTCTATATATACATTCAGTGAAAGTAGTCAGTACAACCACTGTGCATACAGAAACAGCCCTGCAGTAGAACGTCTATACATACATTTAGTGAAAGTAGTCAGCACGACCACTGTACATACAGAAACAGCCCTGCAGTAGAACGTCTATACATACATTTAGTGAAAGTAGTCAGCACAACCACTGTCCATACAGAAACAGCCCTGCAGTACAACGTCTATACATACATTCAGTGAAAGTAGTCAGCACGACCACTGTACATACAGAAACAGCCCTGCAGTAGAACGTCTATACATACATTCAGTGAAAGTAGTCAGCACGACCACTGTACATACAGAAACAGCCCTGCAGTACAACGTCTATACATACATTCAGTGAAAGTAGTCAGTACGACCACTGTACATACAGAAACAGCCCTGCAGTAGAACGTCTATACATACATTCAGTGAAAGTAGTCAGCACAACCACTGTACATACAGAAACAGCCCTGCAGTAGAACGTCTATACCTACATTCAGTGAAAGTAGTCAGCACAACCACTGTACATACAGAAACAGCCCTGCAGTAGAACGTCTATACATACATTCAGTGAAAGTAGTCAGCACAACCACTGTACATACAGAAACAGCCCTGCAGTAGAACGTCTATACCTACATTCAGTGAAAGTAGTCAGCACAACCACTGTACATACAGAAACAGCCCTGCAGTAGAACGTCTATACATATATTCAGTGAAAGTAGTCAGCACAACCACTGTCCATACAGAAACAGCCCTGCAGTAGAACGTCTATACATACATTCAGTTAAAGTAGTCAGTACCACCACTGTACATACAGTAACAGTCCTGCAGTAGAACGTCTAAACATACATTCAGTGAAAGTAGTCAGTACTACCACTGTACATACAGTAACAGTCCTGCAGTACAACGTCTAAACAGACATTCAGTGAAAGTAGTCAGCACAACCACTGTACATACAGAAACAGCCCTGCAGTAGAACGTCTAAACAGACATTCAGTGAAAGTAGTCAGCACAACCACTGTACATACAGAAACAGCCCTGCAGTACAACGTCTATACATACATTCAGTGAAAGTAGTCAGTACGACCACTGTACATGCAGAAACAGCCCTGCAGTAGAACGCCTATACATATATTCAGTGAAAGTAGTCAGCACGACCACTGTACATGCAGAAACAGCCCTGCAATAGAACGTCTATACCTACATTCAGTGAAAGTAGTCAGTACCACCACTGTACATACAGAAACAGCCCTGCAGTAGAACGTCTATACATACATTCATTGAAAGTAGTCAGCACGATCACTGTACATACAGAAACAGCCCTGCAGTAGAACGTCTATACCTACATTCAGTGAAAGTAGTCAGTACGACCACTGTACATACAGACACAGCCCTGCAGTACAACGTCTATATATACATTCAGTGAAAGTAGTCAGTACAACCACTGTGCATACAGAAACAGCCCTGCAGTAGAACGTCTATACATACATTTAGTGAAAGTAGTCAGCACAACCACTGTCCATACAGAAACAGCCCTGCAGTACAACGTCTATACATACATTCAGTGAAAGTAGTCAGCACGACCACTGTACATACAGTAACAGTCCTGCAGTAGAACGTCTATACATACATTCAGTGAAAGTAGTCAGCACGACCGCTGTACATACAGAAACAGCCCTGCAGTACAACGTCTATACATACATTCAGTGAAAGTAGTCAGCACAACCACTGTACATACAGAAACAGCCCTGCAGTACAACGTCTATACATACATTCAGTGAAAGTAGTCAGCACGACCACTGTACATACAGTAACAGTCCTGCAGTAGAACGTCTATACATACATTCAGTGAAAGTAGTCAGTACCACCACTGTACATACAGAAACAACCCTGCAGTAGAACGTCTATACATACATTTAGTGAAAGTAGTCAGCACAACCACTGTCCATACAGAAACAGCCCTGCAGTACAACGTCTATACATACATTCAGTGAAAGTAGTCAGCACGACCACTGTACATACAGTAACAGTCCTGCAGTAGAACGTCTATACATACATTTAGTGAAAGTAGTCAGCACAACCACTGTCCATACAGAAACAGCCCTGCAGTACAACGTCTATATATACATTCAGTGAAAGTAGTCAGTACAACCACTGTCCATACAGAAACAGCCCTGCAGTACAACGTCTATACATACATTCAGTGAAAGTAGTCAGCACGACCACTGTACATACAGAAACAGCCCTGCAGTAGAACGTCTATACATACATTCAGTGAAAGTAGTCAGCACGACCACTGTACATACAGAAACAGCCCTGCAGTACAACGTCTATACATACATTCAGTGAAAGTAGTCAGTACGACCACTGTACATACAGAAACAGCCCTGCAGTAGAACGTCTATACATACATTCAGTGAAAGTAGTCAGCACAACCACTGTACATACAGAAACAGCCCTGCAGTAGAACGTCTATACCTACATTCAGTGAAAGTAGTCAGCACAACCACTGTACATACAGAAACAGCCCTGCAGTAGAACGTCTATACATATATTCAGTGAAAGTAGTCAGCACAACCACTGTCCATACAGAAACAGCCCTGCAGTAGAACGTCTATACCTACATTCAGTGAAAGTAGTCAGCACGACCACTGTACATACAGTAACAGTCCTGCAGTACAACGTCTATACATACATTCAGTGAAAGTAGTCAGCACGACCACTGTACATACAGTAACAGCCCTGCAGTAGAACGTCTATACATACATTCAGTGAAAGTAGTCAGCACACCACTGTACATACAGAAACAACCCTGCAGTAGAACGTCTATACATACATTTAGTGAAAGTAGTCAGTACCACCACTGTACATACAGAAACAACCCTGCAGTAGAACGTCTATACATACATTTAGTGAAAGTAGTCAGCACAACCACTGTCCATACCGAAACAGCCCTGCAGTACAACGTCTATACATACATTCAGTGAAAGTAGTCAGTACGACCACTGTACATACAGAAACAGCCCTGCAGTAGAACGTCTAAAGATACATTCAGTGAAAGTAGTCAGCACGACCACTGTACATACAGAAACAGCCCTGCAGTAGAACGTCTATACATATATTCAGTGAAAGTAGTCAGCACAACCACTGTCCATACAGAAACAGCCCTGCAGTAGAACGTCTATACCTACATTCAGTGAAAGTAGTCAGCACGACCACTGTACATACAGTAACAGTCCTGCAGTAGAACGTCCATACATACATTCAGTGAAAGTAGTCAGCACGACCACTGTACATACAGTAACAGCCCTGCAGTAGAACGTCTATACATACATTCAGTGAAAGTAGTCAGCACGACCACTGTACATACAGAAACAGCCCTGCAGTACAACGTCTATACATACATTCAGTGAAAGTAGTCAGTACGACAACTGTACATACAGAAACAGCCCTGCAGTAGAACGTCTAAACATACATTCAGTGAAAGTAGTCAGCACGACCACTGTACATACAGAAACAGCCCTGCAGTAGAACGTCTATACATACATTCAGTGAAAGTAGTCAGCACGACCACTGTACATACAGTAACAGTCCTGCAGTAGAACGTCTATACCTACATTCAGTGAAAGTAGTCAGCACGACCACTGTACATACAGAAACAGCCCTGCAGTACAACGTCTATACATACATTCAGTGTAAGTAGTCAGTACCACCACTGTACATACAGAAACAACCCTGCAGTAGAACGTCTATACATATATTCAGTGAAAGTAGTCAGTACCACCACTGTACATACAGAAACAGCCCTGCAGTAGAACGTCTATACATACATTCAGTTAAAGTAGTCAGTACCACCACCACATACAGTAACAGTCCTGCAGTAGAACGTCTAAACATACATTCAGTGAAAGTAGTCAGTACTACCACTGTACATACAGTAACAGTCCTGCAGTACAACGTCTATACATACATTCAGTGAAAGTAGTCAGCACGACCACTGTACATACAGAAACAGCCCTGTAGTAGAACGTCTAAACATACATTCAGTGAAAGTAGTCAGCACAACCACTGTACATACAGAAACAGCCCTGAAGTAGAACGTCTATACATACATTCAGTGAAAGTAGTCAGTACCACCACTGTACATACAGAAACAGCCCTGCAGTAGAACGTCTATACATACATTCAGTGAAAGTAGTCAGTACCACCACTGTACATACAGAAACAGCCCTGCAGTACAACGTCTATACATACATTCAGTGAAGGTAGTCAGCACGACCACTGTACATACAGAAACAGCCCTGCAGTAGAACGTCTAAACATACATTCAGTGAAAGTAGTCAGCACACCACTGTACATACAGAAACAACCCTGCAGTAGAACGTCTATACATACATTTAGTGAAAGTAGTCAGTACCACCACTGTACATACAGAAACAACCCTGCAGTAGAACGTCTATACATACATTTAGTGAAAGTAGTCAGCACAACCACTGTCCATACCGAAACAGCCCTGCAGTACAACGTCTATACATACATTCAGTGAAAGTAGTCAGTACGACCACTGTACATACAGAAACAGCCCTGCAGTAGAACGTCTAAAGATACATTCAGTGAAAGTAGTCAGCACGACCACTGTACATACAGAAACAGCCCTGCAGTAGAACGTCTATACATATATTCAGTGAAAGTAGTCAGCACAACCACTGTCCATACAGAAACAGCCCTGCAGTAGAACGTCTATACCTACATTCAGTGAAAGTAGTCAGCACGACCACTGTACATACAGTAACAGTCCTGCAGTACAACGTCTATACATACATTCAGTGAAAGTAGTCAGCACGACCACTGTACATACAGTAACAGCCCTGCAGTAGAACGTCTATACATACATTCAGTGAAAGTAGTCAGCACGACCACTGTACATACAGAAACAGCCCTGCAGTACAACGTCTATACATACATTCAGTGAAAGTAGTCAGTACGACAACTGTACATACAGAAACAGCCCTGCAGTAGAACGTCTAAACATACATTCAGTGAAAGTAGTCAGCACGACCACTGTACATACAGAAACAGCCCTGCAGTAGAACGTCTATACATACATTCAGTGAAAGTAGTCAGCACGACCACTGTACATACAGTAACAGTCCTGCAGTAGAACGTCTATACCTACATTCAGTGAAAGTAGTCAGCACGACCACTGTACATACAGAAACAGCCCTGCAGTACAACGTCTATACATACATTCAGTGTAAGTAGTCAGTACCACCACTGTACATACAGAAACAACCCTGCAGTAGAACGTCTATACATATATTCAGTGAAAGTAGTCAGTACCACCACTGTACATACAGAAACAGCCCTGCAGTAGAACGTCTATACATACATTCAGTTAAAGTAGTCAGTACCACCACCACATACAGTAACAGTCCTGCAGTAGAACGTCTAAACATACATTCAGTGAAAGTAGTCAGTACTACCACTGTACATACAGTAACAGTCCTGCAGTACAACGTCTATACATACATTCAGTGAAAGTAGTCAGCACGACCACTGTACATACAGAAACAGCCCTGTAGTAGAACGTCTAAACATACATTCAGTGAAAGTAGTCAGCACAACCACTGTACATACAGAAACAGCCCTGAAGTAGAACGTCTATACATACATTCAGTGAAAGTAGTCAGTACCACCACTGTACATACAGAAACAGCCCTGCAGTAGAACGTCTATACATACATTCAGTGAAAGTAGTCAGTACCACCACTGTACATACAGAAACAGCCCTGCAGTACAACGTCTATACATACATTCAGTGAAGGTAGTCAGCACGACCACTGTACATACAGAAACAGCCCTGCAGTAGAACGTCTAAACATACATTCAGTGAAAGTAGTCAGCACAACCACTGTACATACAGAAACAGCCCTGCAGTAGAACGTCTAAACATACATTCAGTGAAAGTAGTCAGCACGACCACTGTACATACAGTAACAGTCCTGCAGTAGAACGTCTATACATACATTCAGTGAAAGTAGTCAGCACGACCACTGTACATACAGAAACAGCCCTGCAGTAGAACGTCTATACATACATTCAGTGAAAGTAGTCAGCACGACCACTGTACATACAGTAACAGCCCTGCAGTAGAACGTCTAAACATACATTCAGTGAAAGTAGTCAGCACAACCACTGTACATACAGAAACAGCCCTGATATAGAACGTCTAAACATACATTCAGTGAAAGTAGTCAGCACGACCACTGTATATACAGTAACAGTCCCGCAGTAGAACGTCTATACATACATTCAGTGAAAGTAGTCAGCACGACCACTGTACATACAGTAACAGTCCTGCAGTAGAACGTCTATACATACATTCAGTGAAAGTAGTCAGCACGACCACTGTACATACAGAAACAGCCCTGCAGTAGAACGTCTATACATACATTCAGTGAAAGTAGTCAGCACGACCACTGTACATACAGTAACAGTCCTGCAGTAGAACGTCTATACATACATTCAGTGAAAGTAGTCAGCACAACCACTGTACATACAGAAACAGCCCTGCAGTAGAACGTCTAAACATACATTCAGTGAAAGTAGTCAGCACACCACTGTACATACAGAAACAACCCTGCAGTAGAACGTCTAAACATACATTCAGTGAAAGTAGTCAGCACACCACTGTACATACAGAAACAACCCTGCAGTAGAACGTCTATACATACATTCAATGAAAGTAGTCAGCACGACCATTGTACATACAGAAACAGCCCTGCAGTAGAACGTCTAAACAGACATTCAGTGAAAGTAGTCAGCACAACCACTGTACATACAGAAACAGCCCTGCAGTACAACGTCTATACATACATTCAGTGAAAGTAGTCAGTACCACCACTGTACATACAGAAACAGCCCTGCCGTAGAACGTCTATACATACATTCAGTGAAAGTAGTCAGTACGACCACTGTACATGCAGAAACAGCCCTGCAGTAGAACGCCTATACATATATTCAGTGAAAGTAGTCAGCACGACCACTGTACATGCAGAAACAGCCCTGCAATAGAACGTCTATACCTACATTCAGTGAAAGTAGTCAGTACCACCACTGTACATACAGAAACAGCCCTGCAGTAGAAAGTCTATACATACATTCATTGAAAGTAGTCAGCACGACCACTGTACATACAGAAACAGCCCTGTAGTAGAACGTCTAAACATACATTCAGTGAAAGTAGTCAGCACAACCACTGTACATACAGAAACAGCCCTGAAGTAGAACGTCTATACATACATTCAGTGAAAGTAGTCAGTACCACCACTGTACATACAGAAACAGCCCTGCAGTAGAACGTCTATACATACATTCAGTGAAAGTAGTCAGTACCACCACTGTACATACAGAAACAGCCCTGCAGTACAACGTCTATACATACATTCAGTGAAGGTAGTCAGCACGACCACTGTACATACAGAAACAGCCCTGCAGTAGAACGTCTAAACATACATTCAGTGAAAGTAGTCAGCACAACCACTGTACATACAGAAACAGCCCTGCAGTAGAACGTCTAAACATACATTCAGTGAAAGTAGTCAGCACGACCACTGTACATACAGTAACAGTCCTGCAGTAGAACGTCTATACATACATTCAGTGAAAGTAGTCAGCACGACCACTGTACATACAGAAACAGCCCTGCAGTAGAACGTCTATACATACATTCAGTGAAAGTAGTCAGCACGACCACTGTACATACAGTAACAGCCCTGCAGTAGAACGTCTAAACATACATTCAGTGAAAGTAGTCAGCACAACCACTGTACATACAGAAACAGCCCTGATATAGAACGTCTAAACATACATTCAGTGAAAGTAGTCAGCACGACCACTGTACATACAGTAACAGTCCCGCAGTAGAACGTCTATACATACATTCAGTGAAAGTAGTCAGCACGACCACTGTACATACAGTAACAGTCCTGCAGTAGAACGTCTATACATACATTCAGTGAAAGTAGTCAGCACGACCACTGTACATACAGAAACAGCCCTGCAGTAGAACGTCTATACATACATTCAGTGAAAGTAGTCAGCACGACCACTGTACATACAGTAACAGTCCTGCAGTAGAACGTCTATACATACATTCAGTGAAAGTAGTCAGCACAACCACTGTACATACAGAAACAGCCCTGCAGTAGAACGTCTAAACATACATTCAGTGAAAGTAGTCAGCACACCACTGTACATACAGAAACAACCCTGCAGTAGAACGTCTAAACATACATTCAGTGAAAGTAGTCAGCACACCACTGTACATACAGAAACAACCCTGCAGTAGAACGTCTATACATACATTCAATGAAAGTAGTCAGCACGACCATTGTACATACAGAAACAGCCCTGCAGTAGAACGTCTAAACAGACATTCAGTGAAAGTAGTCAGCACAACCACTGTACATACAGAAACAGCCCTGCAGTACAACGTCTATACATACATTCAGTGAAAGTAGTCAGTACCACCACTGTACATACAGAAACAGCCCTGCCGTAGAACGTCTATACATACATTCAGTGAAAGTAGTCAGTACGACCACTGTACACGCAGAAACAGCCCTGCAGTAGAACGCCTATACATATATTCAGTGAAAGTAGTCAGCACGACCACTGTACATGCAGAAACAGCCCTGCAATAGAACGTCTATACCTACATTCAGTGAAAGTAGTCAGTACCACCACTGTACATACAGAAACAGCCCTGCAGTAGAAAGTCTATACATACATTCATTGAAAGTAGTCAGCACGATCACTGTACATACAGAAACAGCCCTGCAGTAGAACGTCTATACATACATTCAGTGAAAGTAGTCAGTACGACCACTGTACATACAGACACAGCCCTGCAGTACAACGTCTATATATACATTCAGTGAAAGTAGTCAGTACAACCACTGTGCATACAGAAACAGCCCTGCAGTAGAACGTCTATACATACATTTAGTGAAAGTAGTCAGCACAACCACTGTCCATACAGAAACAGCCCTGCAGTACAACGTCTATACATACATTCAGTGAAAGTAGTCAGCACGACCACTGTACATACAGTAACAGTCCTGCAGTAGAACGTCTATACATACATTCAGTGAAAGTAGTCAGCACGACCACTGTACATACAGAAACAGCCCTGCAGTACAACGTCTATACATACATTCAGTGAAAGTAGTCAGCACAACCACTGTCCATACAGAAACAGCCCTGCAGTACAACGTCTATACATACATTCAGTGAAAGTAGTCAGCACGACCACTGTACATACAGTAACAGTCCTGCAGTAGAACGTCTATACATACATTCAGTGAAAGTAGTCAGTACCACCACTGTACATACAGAAACAACCCTGCAGTAGAACGTCTATACATACATTTAGTGAAAGTAGTCAGCACAACCACTGTCCATACAGAAACAGCCCTGCAGTACAACGTCTATACATACATTCAGTGAAAGTAGTCAGCACGACCACTGTACATACAGTAACAGTCCTGCAGTAGAACGTCTATACATACATTTAGTGAAAGTAGTCAGCACAACCACTGTCCATACAGAAACAGCCCTGCAGTACAACGTCTATATATACATTCAGTGAAAGTAGTCAGTACAACCACTGTGCATACAGAAACAGCCCTGCAGTAGAACGTCTATACATACATTTAGTGAAAGTAGTCAGCACAACCACTGTCCATACAGAAACAGCCCTGCAGTACAACGTCTATACATACATTCAGTGAAAGTAGTCAGCACGACCACTGTACATACAGAAACAGCCCTGCAGTAGAACGTCTATACATACATTCAGTGAAAGTAGTCAGCACGACCACTGTACATACAGAAACAGCCCTGCAGTACAACGTCTATACATACATTCAGTGAAAGTAGTCAGCACGACCACTGTACATACAGAAACAGCCCTGCAGTAGAACGTCTATACATACATTCAGTGAAAGTAGTCAGCACAACCACTGTACATACAGAAACAGCCCTGCAGTAGAACGTCTATACCTACATTCAGTGAAAGTAGTCAGCACAACCACTGTACATACAGAAACAGCCCTGCAGTAGAACGTCTATACATATATTCAGTGAAAGTAGTCAGCACAACCACTGTCCATACAGAAACAGCCCTGCAGTAGAACGTCTATACCTACATTCAGTGAAAGTAGTCAGCACGACCACTGTACATACAGTAACAGTCCTGCAGTACAACGTCTATACATACATTCAGTGAAAGTAGTCAGCACGACCACTGTACATACAGTAACAGCCCTGCAGTAGAACGTCTATACATACATTCAGTGAAAGTAGTCAGCACGACCACTGTACATACAGAAACAGCCCTGCAGTACAACGTCTATACATACATTCATTGAAAGTAGTCAGTACGACCACTGTACATACAGAAACAGCCCTGCAGTAGAACGTCTATACCTACATTCAGTGAAAGTAGTCAGCACGACCACTGTACATACAGAAACAGCCCTGCAGTAGAACGTCTATACATATATTCAGTGAAAGTAGTCAGCACGACCACTGTACATGCAGAAACAGCCCTGCAATAGAACGTCTATACCTACATTCAGTGAAAGTAGTCAGTACCACCACTGTACATACAGAAACAGCCCTGCAGTAGAAAGTCTATACATACATTCATTGAAAGTAGTCAGCACGATCACTGTACATACAGAAACAGCCCTGCAGTAGAACGTCTATACATACATTCAGTGAAAGTAGTCAGTACGACCACTGTACATACAGACACAGCCCTGCAGTACAACGTCTATATATACATTCAGTGAAAGTAGTCAGTACAACCACTGTGCATACAGAAACAGCCCTGCAGTAGAACGTCTATACATACATTTAGTGAAAGTAGTCAGCACAACCACTGTCCATACAGAAACAGCCCTGCAGTACAACGTCTATACATACATTCAGTGAAAGTAGTCAGCACGACCACTGTACATACAGTAACAGTCCTGCAGTAGAACGTCTATACATACATTCAGTGAAAGTAGTCAGCACGACCGCTGTACATACAGAAACAGCCCTGCAGTACAACGTCTATACATACATTCAGTGAAAGTAGTCAGCACAACCACTGTCCATACAGAAACAGCCCTGCAGTACAACGTCTATACATACATTCAGTGAAAGTAGTCAGCACGACCACTGTACATACAGTAACAGTCCTGCAGTAGAACGTCTATACATACATTCAGTGAAAGTAGTCAGTACCACCACTGTACATACAGAAACAACCCTGCAGTAGAACGTCTATACATACATTTAGTGAAAGTAGTCAGCACAACCACTGTCCATACAGAAACAGCCCTGCAGTACAACGTCTATACATACATTCAGTGAAAGTAGTCAGCACGACCACTGTACATACAGTAACAGTCCTGCAGTAGAACGTCTATACATACATTTAGTGAAAGTAGTCAGCACAACCACTGTCCATACAGAAACAGCCCTGCAGTACAACGTCTATATATACATTCAGTGAAAGTAGTCAGTACAACCACTGTGCATACAGAAACAGCCCTGCAGTAGAACGTCTATACATACATTTAGTGAAAGTAGTCAGCACAACCACTGTCCATACAGAAACAGCCCTGCAGTACAACGTCTATACATACATTCAGTGAAAGTAGTCAGCACGACCACTGTACATACAGAAACAGCCCTGCAGTAGAACGTCTATACATACATTCAGTGAAAGTAGTCAGCACGACCACTGTACATACAGAAACAGCCCTGCAGTACAACGTCTATACATACATTCAGTGAAAGTAGTCAGTACGACCACTGTACATACAGAAACAGCCCTGCAGTAGAACGTCTATACATACATTCAGTGAAAGTAGTCAGCACAACCACTGTACATACAGAAACAGCCCTGCAGTAGAACGTCTATACCTACATTCAGTGAAAGTAGTCAGCACAACCACTGTACATACAGAAACAGCCCTGCAGTAGAACGTCTATACATATATTCAGTGAAAGTAGTCAGCACAACCACTGTCCATACAGAAACAGCCATGCAGTAGAACGTCTATACCTACATTCAGTGAAAGTAGTCAGCACGACCACTGTACATACAGTAACAGTCCTGCAGTACAACGTCTATACATACATTCAGTGAAAGTAGTCAGCACGACCACTGTACATACAGTAACAGCCCTGCAGTAGAACGTCTATACATACATTCAGTGAAAGTAGTCAGCACGACCACTGTACATACAGAAACAGCCCTGCAGTACAACGTCTATACATACATTCATTGAAAGTAGTCAGTACGACCACTGTACATACAGAAACAGCCCTGCAGTAGAACGTCTATACCTACATTCAGTGAAAGTAGTCAGCACGACCACTGTACATACAGAAACAGCCCTGCAGTAGAACGTCTATACATATATTCAGTGAAAGTAGTCAGCACAACCACTGTCCATACAGAAACAGCCCTGCAGTAGAACGTCTATACCTACATTCAGTGAAAGTAGTCAGCACGACCACTGTACATACAGTAACAGTCCTGCAGTACAACGTCTATACATACATTCAGTGAAAGTAGTCAGCACGACCACTGTACATACAGTAACAGCCCTGCAGTAGAACGTCTATACATACATTCAGTGAAAGTAGTCAGCACGACCACTGTACATACAGAAACAGCCCTGCAGTACAACGTCTATACATACATTCAGTGAAAGTAGTCAGTACGACAACTGTACATACAGAAACAGCCCTGCAGTAGAACGTCTAAACATACATTCAGTGAAAGTAGTCAGCACGACCACTGTACATACAGAAACAGCCCTGCAGTAGAACGTCTATACATACATTCAGTGAAAGTAGTCAGCACGACCACTGTACATACAGTAACAGTCCTGCAGTAGAACGTCTATACCTACATTCAGTGAAAGTAGTCAGCACGACCACTGTATATACAGAAACAGCCCTGCAGTACAACGTCTATACATACATTCAGTGTAAGTAGTCAGTACCACCACTGTACATACAGAAACAGCCCTGCAGTAGAACGTCTATACATACATTCAGTGAAGGTAGTCAGTACCACCACTGTACATACAGTAACAGTCCTGCAGTAGAACGTCTATACATACATTCAGTGAAAGTAGTCAGCACGACCGCTGTACATACAGAAACAGCCCTGCAGTACAACGTCTATACATATATTCAGTGAAAGTAGTCAGTACGATCACTGTACATACAGAAAGAGCCCTGCAGTAGAACGTCTAAACATACATTCAGTGAAAGTAGTCAGTACGACCACTGTACATACAGAAACAGCCCTGCAGTACAACGTCTATACATACATTCAGTGAAAGTAGTCAGTACGACCACTGTACATACAGAAACAGCCCTGCAGTAGAACGTCTAAACATACATTCAGTGAAGGTAGTCAGTACCACCACTGTACATACAGAAACAGTCCTGCAGTAGAACGTCTATACATACATTCAGTGAAAGTAGTCAGCACGACCACTGTACATACAGAAACAGCCCTGCAGTACAACGTCTATACATACATTCAGTGAAAGTAGTCAGTACGACCACTGTACATACAGAAACAGCCCTGCAGTAGAACGTCTAAACATACATTCAGTGAAAGTAGTCAGCACGACCACTGTACATACAGAAACAGCCCTGCAGTAGAACGTCTATACATACATTCAGTGAAAGTAGTCAGCACGACCACTGTACATACAGTAACAGTCCTGCAGTAGAACGTCTATACATACATTCAGTGAAAGTAGTCAGCACGACCACTGTACATACAGAAACAGCCCTGCAGTAGAACGTCTATACATACATTCAGTGAAAGTAGTCAGTACGTTCACTGTACATACAGAAACAGCCTTGCAGTAGAACGTCTATACATACATTCAGTGAAAGTAGTCAGCACAACCACTGTACATACAGAAACAGCCCTGCCGTACAACGTCTATACATACATTCAGTGAAAGTAGTCAGCACGACCACTGTACATACAGAAACAGCCCTGCAGTAGAACGTCTATACCTACATTCAGTGAAAGTAGTCAGCACGACCACTGTACATACAGAAACAGCCCTGCAGTACAACGTCTATACATACATTCAGTGAAAGTAGTCAGTACCACCACTGTACATACAGAAACAGCCCTGCAGTAGAACGTCTATACATACATTCAGTGAAGGTAGTCAGTACCACCACTGTACATACAGAAACAGCCCTGCTGTTCAACGTCTATACATACATTCAGTGAAAGTAGTCAGCACGACCACTGTACATGCAGAAACAGCCCTGCAGTACAACGTCTATACATATATTCAATGAAAGTAGTCAGTACGACCACTGTACATACAGAAACAGCCCTGCAGTAGAACGTCTAAACATACATTCAGTGAAAGTAGTCAGCACAACCACTGTACATACAGAAACAGCCCTGCAGTAGAACGTCTATACATATATTCAGTGAAAGTAGTCAGCACAACCACTGTCCATACAGAAACAGCCATGCAGTAGAACGTCTATACCTACATTCAGTGAAAGTAGTCAGCACGACCACTGTACATACAGTAACAGTCCTGCAGTACAACGTCTATACATACATTCAGTGAAAGTAGTCAGCACGACCACTGTACATACAGTAACAGCCCTGCAGTAGAACGTCTATACATACATTCAGTGAAAGTAGTCAGCACGACCACTGTACATACAGAAACAGCCCTGCAGTACAACGTCTATACATACATTCATTGAAAGTAGTCAGTACGACCACTGTACATACAGAAACAGCCCTGCAGTAGAACGTCTATACCTACATTCAGTGAAAGTAGTCAGCACGACCACTGTACATACAGAAACAGCCCTGCAGTAGAACGTCTATACATATATTCAGTGAAAGTAGTCAGCACAACCACTGTCCATACAGAAACAGCCCTGCAGTAGAACGTCTATACCTACATTCAGTGAAAGTAGTCAGCACGACCACTGTACATACAGTAACAGTCCTGCAGTACAACGTCTATACATACATTCAGTGAAAGTAGTCAGCACGACCACTGTACATACAGTAACAGCCCTGCAGTAGAACGTCTATACATACATTCAGTGAAAGTAGTCAGCACGACCACTGTACATACAGAAACAGCCCTGCAGTACAACGTCTATACATACATTCAGTGAAAGTAGTCAGTACGACAACTGTACATACAGAAACAGCCCTGCAGTAGAACGTCTAAACATACATTCAGTGAAAGTAGTCAGCACGACCACTGTACATACAGAAACAGCCCTGCAGTAGAACGTCTATACATACATTCAGTGAAAGTAGTCAGCACGACCACTGTACATACAGTAACAGTCCTGCAGTAGAACGTCTATACCTACATTCAGTGAAAGTAGTCAGCACGACCACTGTACATACAGAAACAGCCCTGCAGTACAACGTCTATACATACATTCAGTGTAAGTAGTCAGTACCACCACTGTACATACAGAAACAGCCCTGCAGTAGAACGTCTATACATACATTCAGTGAAGGTAGTCAGTACCACCACTGTACATACAGTAACAGTCCTGCAGTAGAACGTCTATACATACATTCAGTGAAAGTAGTCAGCACGACCGCTGTACATACAGAAACAGCCCTGCAGTACAACGTCTATACATATATTCAGTGAAAGTAGTCAGTACGATCACTGTACATACAGAAAGAGCCCTGCAGTAGAACGTCTAAACATACATTCAGTGAAAGTAGTCAGTACGACCACTGTACATACAGAAACAGCCCTGCAGTACAACGTCTATACATACATTCAGTGAAAGTAGTCAGTACGACCACTGTACATACAGAAACAGCCCTGCAGTAGAACGTCTAAACATACATTCAGTGAAGGTAGTCAGTACCACCACTGTACATACAGAAACAGTCCTGCAGTAGAACGTCTATACATACATTCAGTGAAAGTAGTCAGCACGACCACTGTACATACAGAAACAGCCCTGCAGTACAACGTCTATACATACATTCAGTGAAAGTAGTCAGTACGACCACTGTACATACAGAAACAGCCCTGCAGTAGAACGTCTAAACATACATTCAGTGAAAGTAGTCAGCACGACCACTGTACATACAGAAACAGCCCTGCAGTAGAACGTCTATACATACATTCAGTGAAAGTAGTCAGCACGACCACTGTACATACAGTAACAGTCCTGCAGTAGAACGTCTATACATACATTCAGTGAAAGTAGTCAGCACGACCACTGTACATACAGAAACAGCCCTGCAGTAGAACGTCTATACATACATTCAGTGAAAGTAGTCAGTACGTTCACTGTACATACAGAAACAGCCTTGCAGTAGAACGTCTATACATACATTCAGTGAAAGTAGTCAGCACAACCACTGTACATACAGAAACAGCCCTGCCGTACAACGTCTATACATACATTCAGTGAAAGTAGTCAGCACGACCACTGTACATACAGAAACAGCCCTGCAGTAGAACGTCTATACCTACATTCAGTGAAAGTAGTCAGCACGACCACTGTACATACAGAAACAGCCCTGCAGTACAACGTCTATACATACATTCAGTGAAAGTAGTCAGTACCACCACTGTACATACAGAAACAGCCCTGCAGTAGAACGTCTATACATACATTCAGTGAAGGTAGTCAGTACCACCACTGTACATACAGAAACAGCCCTGCTGTTCAACGTCTATACATACATTCAGTGAAAGTAGTCAGCACGACCACTGTACATGCAGAAACAGCCCTGCAGTACAACGTCTATACATATATTCAATGAAAGTAGTCAGTACGACCACTGTACATACAGAAACAGCCCTGCAGTAGAACGTCTAAACATACATTCAGTGAAAGTAGTCAGCACGACCACTGTACATACAGAAACAGCCCTGCAGTAGAACGTCTATACATACATTCAGTGAAAGTAGTCAGCACGACCACTGTACATACAGTAACAGTCCTGCAGTAGAACGTCTATACATACATTCAGTGAAAGTAGTCAGCACGACCACTGTACATACAGAAACAGCCCTGCAGTACAACGTCTATACATACATTCAGTGAAAGTAGTCAGTACGACCACTGTACATACAGAAACAGCCCTGCAGTAGAACGTCTATACATACATTCAGTGAAAGTAGTCAGCACAACCACTGTACATACAGAAACAGCCCTGCCGTACAACGTCTATACATACATTCAGTGAAAGTAGTCAGCACGACCACTGTACATACAGAAACAGCCCTGCAGTAGAACGTCTATACCTACATTCAGTGAAAGTAGTCAGCACGACCACTGTACATACAGAAACAGCCCTGCAGTACAACGTCTATACATACATTCAGTGAAAGTAGTCAGTACCACCACTGTACATACAGAAACAGCCCTGCAGTAGAACGTCTATACATACATTCAGTGAAGGTAGTCAGTACCACCACTGTACATACAGAAACAGCCCTGCAGTTCAACGTCTATACATACATTCAGTGAAAGTAGTCAGCACGACCACTGTACATGCAGAAACAGCCCTGCAGTACAACGTCTATACATACAATTAGTGAAAGTAGTCAGCACAACCACTGTACATACAGTAACAGCCCTGCAGTAGAACGTCTATACATACATTCAGTGAAAGTAGTCAGCACCACCACTGTACATACAGAAACAGCCCTGCAGTACAACGTCTATACATATATTCAGTGAAAGTAGTCAGTACCACCACTGTACATACAGAAACAACCCTGCAGTACAACGTCTAAACATACATTCAGTGAAAGTAGTCAGCACGACCACTGTACATACAGAAACAGCCCTGCAGTAGAACGTATAAACATACATTCAGTGAAAGTAGTCAGCACGACCACTGTACATACAGAAACAGCCCTGCAGTAGAATGTCTATACATACATTCAGTGAAAGTAGTCAGCACGACCACTGTACATACAGAAACAACCCTGCAGTAGAACGTCTATACATACATTCAGTGAAAGTAGTCAGCACGACCACTGTACATACAGAAACAACCCTGCAGTAGAACGTCTAAACATACATTCAGTGAAAGTAGTCAGCACGACCACTGTACATACAGAAACAACCCTGCAGTAGAACGTCTATACATACATTCAGTGAAAGTAGTCAGCACGACCACTGTACATACAGAAACAACCCTGCAGTACAACGTCTAAACATACATTCAGTGAAAGTAGTCAGCACAACCACTGTCCATACAGAAACAGCCCTGCAGTACAACGTCTATATATACATTTAGTGATAGTACTGCAGTAGAACGTCTTTATATACAATTAGTGATAGTACTGCGGTACAACATATGGAAATGCATTACATGTGAATACTGCAATACAACGTCTATAAATACATTCATTCATTCAGTGAAAGCACAGCACATGTACGATTACATGTGAATAGTTAATGTTCTGCAGTAGAACGTTTGCACATGCAATTAGTGAGATTACTGAAGTACAACCGATGTACATACATTCAGTGATAATACGTCATATGCGTCAACGAATAATATCATTTTATAATGTTGTTGGTTATGATTGATAATTTTGTGCTAGAAATTGAAGATTTCGGTGCGTTAATGTACTTTTATTGAACATTAATTTGTAGCATAGATGTTGTGAAAACGGAACAGCTAAATGCTCTAAGGCCCGGTTGGTTCATGCTCGAGAATGTAATGCATCTTATGCAATCAACATTTCTAAGCAAGTCAATAATATTTCAAAATTTGACAGGTATTATTTAATAAGTATTTATCATCACTACTAATCAATTGACCAATATGTTTGGAAATTCCCATAGGATAATATCCAATTCTGAAAAAAAGTCACTTTTCTGTTAATGTAAGAAAGCATGTAAAACATTGTTTCACAATATGTTCAAAACTAAGTTTAAAGTTTTTGTTAAGACGAAAATTTCATACTTCACCTATTTGTCAAATGTGGGGATGATTTTGTATCTCTCTTTGTTGCTAAGCTTGAATAGTGCTTTTAACAATTTCACATTATGTTCATCATTATAATATTGATTTAAAACATGACCAAAGCGGAAACTAATACATACTAAGTAATTATTTTTAGTTTTCTTGTTTTTCTTATAGCCCATTCATCGATATATGAGTTATAGATGGCGGGGGGACATTACATTAAGAAAAACTGGATGATTTAGAAACTATTGCTTTTCTTCACATAGTTACCAAATGTGTTTAATTTGTAAACATTTCTCATTTGAGAACATATCATTGAAGGTGTTTTTGTACCTATATTATTGTTTATTGGTTGATCTGTTCTTGGCAAATCTCGCTATTGTTTTGATAATGATGAATTGCGGACAGAAGTTAGATATTATATAAATCAGTAAAGCAGCAACCGCGCTATATGAGGATGATGTTTGCTCTGTTGACGTTAACACATAGAAATCAAAGTATCGAGGAATATGAAGCAATACAATGCATTTTCGACTATGTTGAAAACAAAACTTTACTCTATACCGATATTTGATGGTTTTAATGCTAGGCTAAATACTAGTTGACTTTCCCTCGCATAACCGTGTCAAGTTGAAACAATATACGTCTTTACATTGATGCGCCCAATTTACATACTTTATGAGCACAGGATCGCCAAATGAAATATTCTTTAATTCCCATTGACCTAAAACGTATTCGTACTTACATGGTTTTTAGCCTGGCTCATGAAAAAGAGCATTTGAGATTCAAAATCAAATGTTTCGTTTCAAGAGAAAGTATAAGAAGAAAGGTGTTTCTTTACATTTCTTTGCCTCATTTACATAGTTTATAGCCATCAGGGTCGCCAAATGAAGATTTTCAATTCCGTTGACCATAAAGATTTACACTTAAACGGTTTTTAGATTTTGATAAAATTGATATTTAGAAATCGTGTCTCTGTTAGAGTTGGTGTAAACGTAACCATCAAACACGCACTTTTCATGACAGGCAAAAGGAAAGAAACGTGTCACGTCAGTGAACTTGGACCTAATCAGTTCATATTAAGAATATAACATTAGTTTTTTTTAATAAAACCAGTCCATTTCCTTTGTGCCAATTAAGGGCCTGCAAGATTTCGAGAATGTTGTCGTAGCAATGGTTGCCATTATATTTGTTAGTAAATCTATGAGTGGTCATCATAATAACATTAAATAACGTCTTTTAACAGACAAGCAATAGGAAACAGCAGTAAATCCATCATCTTCATAACGTGGTCTCTATATTTATGATAATTGTTTTCATCACCAGCTTGGGTTTTCACTATCAAGTTGCGACTCTGTCTCTGTTGTCCCAGGACATTTTGAAACATGTTGTTGAGTTGGGATTTTGTTTACACTAAGTTGACCAGACACCCTGGGAGATAACATATGTTGTTGACTTGGGACTGTGTCGTCATTAAGTTGACCAGACACCCCAGGAGATAACATATGTTGTTGAGTTGGGACTGTGTCGTCACTGTGTTGATCAGACACCCTGGGAGATAACATATGGTGTTGAGTTGGGACTGTGTAGTCACTAAGTTGATCAGACACCCTGGGAGATAACATATGGTGTTGAGTTGGGACTGTGTAGTGTAGTCACTAAGTTGATCAGACACCTTAGGAGAAAACATATCTTGTTAAGTTGAGACTGTGTTGTCTCTAAGTTGATCAGACACCCCAGGAGATAAATTGTGTTGTTGAGTTGGGACTGTATCGTCACTGTGTTGATCAGACACCCTAGGGGATAACAACATCTATATTGATACATCACTGCTTAGTACCACCCACCCCTCCGACCCAGGACTGTACTGAGCTCCACACTCCCTTCTCGTCTGAAACATATTAACATCTACATTGATACATCACTACTAACTACCATCGACCCCTCTAACCCAGAACTGTACTGAGCTCCACTCTCCCTTCTCGTCTGAAACATGTCAACATCTACATTGATACATCACTGCTTACTACCACCCACCCCCCTCCAACTCAAGACTGTACTGAGCCCTACTCTCCCTTCTCATCTGAAACATGTCAACATCTACATTGATACATCACTGCTAACTACCACCCACCCCTCCAACTCAGGACTGTACTGAGCCCTACTCTCCCTTCTCTTCTGAAACATGTCAACATCTACATTGATACATCACTGCTTACTACCACCCACCCCCCTCCAACTCAAGACTGTACTGAGCTCCACTCTCCCTTCTCGTCTGAAACATGTCAACATCTGTATTGATACATCACTGTAACTTCCAATCGCCCCCCCCTCCCAACCAAGGACTGTACTGAGCTCAACTCTCCCTTCTCGTCTGAAACATGTCAACATCTACATTGATACATCACTGCTAACTACCAACCACCCCTGTACTGAGCTCCACTCTCCTTCTCGTCTTAAACATGTTAACATCTGCATTGATACATCACTACTAACTACCACCCACCCCTCCAACCCAGGACTGTACTGAGCACCACTCTCACTCCTCGTCTAAAACATGTCAACATCTACACTTATACATCACTGCTAACTTCCACCCCACCCCCCCCCCCCCCCCCCCCCACCCTCCAACCAAGGATTGTACTGAGCTCCACTCTCCCTTCTCGTCTGAAACATGTCAACATCTACATTGATACATCACTAATAACTACCACCCACCCCTCCAACCCAGAACTGTACTGAGCTCCACTCTCCCTTCTCGTCTGAAACATGTCAACATCTACACTTATACATCACTGCTAACTTCCACCCCCCCCCCCCCCCCCCCCACCCTCCAACCCTGAACTGTACCGAGCTCCACTCTCCCTTCTCGTCTGAAACATGTCAACATCTACATTGATACATCACTGCTAACTACCACCCTCCCCTCCAACCAAGGATTGTACTGAGCTCCACTCGCTCTTCTCGTCTGATACATGTCAACATCTTCATTGATACATCACTGCTAACTACCACCCATCCCTCCAACCCAGGACTGTACTGAGCTCCACTCTCCCTTCTCGTCTGAAACATGTCAACACCTACATTGATACATCACTGCTAACTACCAACCACCCCTCAAACCCAGGACTGCACTGAGCTCCACTCTCCCTTCTCGTCTGAAACATGTCAACATCTACACTTATACATCACTGCTAACTTCCACCCCCCCCCCCACCCTCCAACCCTGGACTGTACCGAGCTCCGCTCTCCCTTCTCGTCTAGAACATGTCAACATCTACATTGATACATCACTGCTAACTACCAACCACCCCTCCAACCCAGGACTGTACTGAGCACCACTCTCTCTCCTCGTCTAAGACATGTCAACATCTACACTTATACATCACTGCTAACTTCCACCCCACACCCCCCCCCACCCTCCAACCAAGGATTGTACTGAGCTCCACTCTCCTTCTCGTCTTAAACATGTTAACATCTGCATTGATACATCACTACTAACTACCACCCACCCCTCCAACCCAGGACTGTACTGAGCACCACTCTCTCTCCTCGTCTAAAACATGTCAACATCTACACTTATACATCACTGCTAACTTCCACCCCACCCCCCCCCCCCCCCCCCCCCCCCACCCTCCAACCAAGGATTGTACTGAGCTCCACTCTCCCTTCTCGTCTGAAACATGTCAACATCTACACTTATACATCACTGCTAACTTCCACCCCCCCCCCCCCCCCCACCCTCCAACCCTGGACTGTACCGAGCTCCACTCTCCCTTCTCGTCTGAAACATGTCAACATCTACATTGATACATCACTGCTAACTTCCACCCCCCCCACCCTCCAACCCTGGACTGTACCGAGCTCCACTTTCCCTTCTCGTCTGAAACATGTCAACATCTACATTGATACATCACTGCTAACTACCACCCTCCCCTCCAACCAAGGATTGTACTGAGCTCCACTCGGTCTTCTCGTCTGATACATGTCAACATCTTCATCGATACATCACTGCTAACTATCACCCACCCCTCCAACCCAGGACTGTACTGAGCTCCACTCTCCCTTCTCGTCTGAAACATGTCAACATCTACATTGATACATCACTGCTAACTATCACCCACCCCTCCAACCCAGGACTGTACTGAGCTCCATTCTCCCTTCTCGTCTGAAACATGTCAACATCTACATTGATACGCCACTACTAACTACCAACCACCCCTCAGTGGCAAAAACAATGAAAGTACAGTCTCTATCGATTGTGCATGATTTGTAGATGTACAAATAATTGAAATACACACCTTATGACAGTATAATTTAAAGTAAAAGAAAAAAATCAGCTTTGGCAGCACCTAAGATGTTTTTGAAATATCTAAATATGAAGCCCCATTAAATTTCAAATATTTGTACTTAAAGTATCAACCATAGTTTTCTAATGATTCTTTACTGATTTTTCTTCAATTGAAATTCATATCGGAGTAATACTTTTTTGTTATTTACAATTTGTTTTACTTTACATGACCATATAAATGCATTGCATCAGTTTTCAATCAGTATAGGAATAAATATTAAACAATGGAGATGACGTCACTCTACTGTGTTAAACAATAGGAAACCTCATCATTTTTTATGTTAGATACGGCAAAAAAAGGCTTCTATAAGGCTCCTCCAACTATCTGCTAAAATCTTTATTTGGTTAAAATTTGTAACATACATGTATGCTAGTCGCAATATTAAAGGCGATTTATAACTGAAAAAAAGTTCAGATGTTCATTTCAACAAACATGGTAATGAAAAGAGAAACTGTTCATATTATCAGTGAACCAGCATGATGAGAAAGTTACACGTGCATGTTTATTTGTATCATTGCAGGTCGTGTGGAGATCTCTGACGTTCACTCATCATGTGAAACGTAGCTACATGTCCTGTGAAGATCTTCAGATGTTTACTGTGAGCTACAACATGTCCTTTGAAGATCTTCAGATGTTTATTTGTATCGTTGCAGGTCGTGTGAAGATCTCTGAAGTTCACTCATCATGTGAAACATAGCTACATGTCCTGTGAAGATCTTCAGATGTTTACTGTGAGCTACATTATGTTCTGTGAAGATATTCTAACTAAGAGATACATATCCTGTGAAGATCTTCCGTTGTTTACTAAGCAATCCAACAGGTCCTGTGAAGATCTTTGGATGTTTACTTATTTCTCAACATGACCTGTGAAGATCTTCAGATGGTAGCATTTCTAGGTAAGGTTATACTTACATTCGTATTACAATGCTGTTGAATATATATAATGTTAATTTGAGTAATTAAAGCTCCGTTATAATTCTTGCACGCGGTTTGGGATGAAATTTCGCTATTGAGGATATAAATACATCACTCTGTAGAAAAATCTTTCGTCGAATTTTTGATATCACATTAACATATCTTTATCTACAACAACATACTTATTTCGATGCCAAGAGCACGGTATCCCCTGTGAAAAGGGCATAGCATTTAACGAACCCGCTTTCGGTGATGTAATAATTATGAGTGTAGGATTTACACGTGTCTGAACTACCGTAATTGCGTTCAATGGGTATCAACTTTGGCAGCAACGAATACCTAATTCGGAGACAATAAAATAAAATCTAGTCGTTGGCGACAAAGACTTATATTTGGAAACCGGAAAATGAGAGTTGACAACACTTGATTCGCCTTTATGTCGGCTGTCGGAAATTTTGGTCCAATTTTCCCTAGTTTGGTCGAAAATGTTTGCAAAAAATACTAGGAAAACAGTAAAACTATGTTTTAAAATATTGAACTATGATAATGCATCTTTAAAGCATTCGTCATATTCGTCAATTTGGAACAAACAGAGTTTCTAATTTATGCATTAGCTAACAATGTTTATATATTGAAACTGTATATGTTTCAAATCAGTTATCTAAATATTCATGTGATGCCTTTATAGTGTATGTCACTATATAAAAAACATAAACTATCTTAAAGACAGAAGACGAATTTATTTAGCATAGATTTCAAATGAAAATAATTTGCAAAATACTAACAGAAGATAATGAACTGATAAAACATCACTTTCCAAAAACAATCAACAGTACTTTTAAATTGTTTAATATGGTTTGAAGGTATACACTGTTATACAAGTTAATAATCAAACATTGTATCTGTATAAATGTTTATGCAGAGAATATCAATCACTGTCATTGAGCGTGAACAGTGTTTGAGGAAATTCACTACATCTTGTTATCTTATATAAAGCCCTATGAAGTCAGAACTATTTGATCTTTTGTGATCAAAACAATAGGTATATGCTTCTCTGCTTATGATTCTAAAACTATTTTAAGTTAAAGCAACTCACATTCTAAACTATTTTAGTTGAGGCATTATAATAAAGTTTCATAAATGCTAATGACATTTCATTTTTCTATGATGAGAAACACAGCATCATGCTACGTGTTAATGTTAATGTTTGATTTTAGTTATCCTTGTTATACCTAACGACATGATTTGATCGAATGTTCATCGAAGGGTGAATCACACTTACAGATCAAAGAAGGTATTAACATTTGAAAACCACTTGTGAATGAATCTCATAAACACTTTCAGTACGGAATTTGATCTATTTTTAGTGAGCGATCGTCATAACATTCCAGCGATATTGGCAGAATCAAACTACTTATTATTGAAAACATACATCCAGTAGTTAGCATGGTGTTGACTTAAGGCTATTTTCTAATCGTTTTCATTGATTTTACAATAGCATCTAACTAATTGTCTAATGTTGAATCTTGATTTTGATGCAACCTTGGGATAGAGTCAATCCGCCGCGCCCGACTGTAATCATTTCGTTTCTGGAGCATAACTCAACAAGTGTTAGACCAAGCTGATTGAAACTTAGTATTTGGATCAATCAGGTTTTTGGATATGTCTTTTGTGATTTTCACATTCTTATGATTTTAATATTTTTTGATTTTCATGAAAACATAAAAGGCCTCGGGACCCGACGGTATTGTAATAATGTTCTAAAATATTATCGGTAACATTAACTCCCTTATTGGTCCAATTATTTAATACTTCCCTTTGCAGCAAAACATTTCCCTCACTATGGAAGCAAGCGTCAATTATTCCTCTGTTGCGTTAACCTGTTGCGTAGCAAAAGTGTTTGAAAAATGTGTCTTTAAATATGTATTCCATTTCCTCCGAGATAATAACGTTCTGTCAAATTTACAATCGGGGTTTATTCCAGACGATTCTACTGTAAATCAATTAACCTATCTTTATAACTTCATTGCGGAGGCAGTCGACCAAGGAAAGGAAATAAGAGCCGTTTTTTTGTAACAGATTACAAAAAGTTGTTATAAACGGTTATAGTTCAAGTTACAATCTGTGGAAGCAGGAGTCCCACAAGGATCAGTTTTGGGATCGCTACTTTTCATTATATTTATCAATGATATCGTAGATGGCATTGAAAGTAATAATCGCCTTTTTGCCGATGATACCTCAATATATGTCATAATAGATGATCAGCAGCAGAAATGATAAATAACGATTTAGCTAAAAGTTCGGCCTGGGCTCGAAAGTGGCAATTCAGTTTTAATCCAAATAAATAGCATAACTTTTTCACGCAAAACAAAACCTTCGATTAGACCAGAATTATCAATGAACAATGAAACTATTAAAGAAGTTGATAGTCATAAGCACTTAGGCATGACTCTTCAAACTGATTGCTCATGGAAGATACATATTAATGACATGGTTAAAAGAATTAGTCCAATAGTAAATTGCCTAAGAAGCTTAATATACCGTCTATCCCGTAAAACATTAAATACGTTATATTCATCGTTTATCCTTCCCCTGTTTGATTATTGCTACCATATATGGGATAAATGTACAACCGAACAGGCTAAGTGTTAGAAAACCTACATTTAGACGCGTAAATTACTATTTGCGGTGCGGTTCGCGGTACAAATCATGAGAAGATTTACAAAGAAACAAATTATAGTAATTTGAAAGACGTTATCGCTATAAGCTCACTACTTTTTATAAGATGTATCACAAACTTACACCAGACTACTTAAATGATCTCATACCTGAAAATGTATCTGAACTTAGCAACTATAATTTGAGAAACAACGCTTCTATTCAAGGAATAAACTGTAGAACACAAAGATATGCTCAATCTTTCCTTCCAAATACAATAACGCTGTGGAATTCATTACCAAATGAGATTATCGACGCAACTTCGGCTTCTAAGTTCAAATCTTTGTTTAGCATAGCTGAAACTCAAAACAATCCATTGTCGCCTCAAACTCGGCTGAAGTGATCTAAACGCCGACCAATATAATCGACATATATCAGACACAACTACCTGCGGTCATTATAATGAAGATGTAGTCCACTTTTTATCCAGTTGCAAACACTATCATCTCCTAAGGTCAAATATGTATTTTTATGTAAATAGATTCCAACTGTGTTTAACTATGTCCCTGTAACATTGAAGAAGTCGTGAGAGTCAAATTGAATCATCATGTTTAACTATATCCCTGTAACATTTAAGAGGTTGTTAGTATCAAACTGAATCATTATGTTTAACTATATCCCTGAAACATCGAAGAGGTTGTTAGTATCAAACTGAATCATTATGTTGAATTTGATTTTTAATAGACACTTTACCATATATCATAGATATTTTTAGCCACAATTGATAATTACGACGGTAACAGGGTCATCAACAGCAACCTGAACTCAGATTTGAATTTGAAAGGAATATCTTGTTTAAAGTTTTTTGAAATTATGACTTTCAAAATTTGTCGTTTTAAAATTTCCTGAACTAGACCAGATGGGATATTGTAACATGACTTTGATAAATACTTGATTCTGAAAGGCTGATTTCCCTATGTTGAATAACAAATTGCCTCAGGCGAATCACTGTAAAATGATACGTAATGTCCTCTAGATTCGGTCAGACTCGACATCTAATTGTACTGTTTCTCCTTATGTCCGTGCGCTATTTATATTAGAAAGGTGTTGTTGTCATTTTATTACTTGCGTTAATACGTAGATACTATCAATAGAAATATATTTGTTTTAGTAATATGTAATTAAAAATTTTTTAACTGGCTAATTTTCTACTAGTTTGCGGCCTTGTTTCATGTGGCAGGTTTCCGTTTGAATGCCAATTGCACGCCATCACAAAGGTCAACGGTTATGACGTGATAATGACCGAATCATCTTCATAATGGTCCAGGCGAATTCAAGATATTTGTACACTCGGGTTTTTTTCTTGTTGGTCGATCTATTAGTAAAATGTTTCACTTATATCACGGCTGCTATTATTATTGCAGACAGAAAGTCCGCAATACAATTATGGCTATACATTGCCGTGAAACCTGCGACCATCGGCTGGAACTAGCCAACCATGTGTTGTAGTGCGCTTGAATCCAATGTAGCATTGCACTCAAAGCTCACCGCGTGTTGAACAGTTCTCTCCTGCAGATAACGTTGGCGAGCACCGGTGGGATGTTATTTAGATACGGATGTTGAACATATCCATATAATCAATATGCCATCTGCCGGTAAAATCAATCTGCTTACCTTTGGCATCCTCTCAATGCATATCACATTTATTAACGTATTTGATTAGAACAAGAAAATACAACAAGATGCAATGTATATCTCTTTATTAGAAACAGGTAAAAATGCAGCAACTAGCTATGAAGTTTATCAGTTATTATACTAATGGTCAGTGGATTCCTAAAATTACAATTCACATCAGCCAGGCTGGGAGTTTTTAGACCAATTTTCACCTTTTTTGGTCTTTGGCGATAAGAAGACAATGATTTTTTTGTCGATGCCAAATTAGAGGTCAAAGGGTCACAAAATCTACAAATTATTAATCTCTTTAGCTAGGGAGTATGTACACATCACGTTAGCTTTCTAGGCCATTTCCTGCAGGAAAGAAATTTGGGCGTGCATAAGAATAAGAAAGTTTTAATCTAAGTGCGAAAAATAACATAATACAATGCTTACAATTCAGCACAGTCTTTGTTTTTAAAAGTCGAAAGGATACAATTTACTGACAGATGGATGACGGACAGACGGACGTGCAACGTCATGCCATAAGCAATATTGCCCTTAAGCCTGAAAAGGTTACAATGTACATAAAGATAACACATGTGAGAAATTTATAGCATTATGTACACAGCTATCATATTTAGAAAGGCATTTGAAATGGCAAACAGGGTTTTTGACTAGCAACTAGATAACAGTTTTGAGGTTAAACCATTATTTTTAAATTGTAGCCTATCAAATAATTGATTAATATATGAGATAACATTCAAAGGTTTCAATTTCTAATTTCAGTTCCTGGCCGCCTTTTTGTTAACAGGGTTAAAGGTCACAGGAATAACAAAAATTGCAATAAATTTGACGATTCCACTTTTTAAATTAATATATTTTGGCTAACACATCATTATTGTCCCCTTATAGGTTCGTGATTTCATGCTAACATAAACTTTTCATAGCTTTTAGTTTTGCCTTAATTTCAAAAGTAATTGGCTTCCAAGCCTATGAAGTTGTTCCACTATAGCGAAAATGTTTAGTTATACATTCTAGCAACATTTAAGAGCCTGTGAAGTGGTCTCAAAATGGATGATCAGAATCTGGTTGGGGTTCAAAATCGGAGTTACTCGTCTTGTTAGAGCCAGAAGTGTCCTCAATAAGGGGAAAAGAGATGTCTCCAGCTGCTAACTGTACATTAGCTCCTGCAGACATTGAGGCGTTGTTGACCACTGTAGCAGGTGCTTCAGCTCCTTCAGAGGGTTGTGGAAGTGTGGACATCAGGTCGTCCTGTTGAGCAGCTGTCGCCTGTCTATGCTGTTGAGTCGGGGCTGTGCTGCCACTGTGTTGATCAGATACCCTAGGAGATAGCATATATTGTTGAGTTGGGACTGTGTCGTCACTGCATTGATCATACACCCTGGGAGATAACATATATTGTTGAGTTGGTACTGTGACGTCAATGTGTTGATCAGACAACCTGGGAGATAACATATGTTGTTGAGTTGGGACTGTGACGTCACTATGTTGATCAGACACCCTGGGAGATAACATACGCTGTTGAGTTGGGACTGTGTCACCACTATTTTTAGGTTCGATGTAGCTTGCAGGTCTTGCTATGTTGAGTGGACACTCGCTTAATGAAGTACTCTTGGATTTGTCATCGATTTGTTCGCAACCAGACGAAACAGCTTGATCCCTTCGAGGCTTGTATACTTGAAATGGATGATCATAGTTTTCTATACCAGGTGGTGGTTCCCAGTCAGGTGACGAGTCACCAGGTTCCGGTGGATCAAAGCTCTCCGCTATAAGTGGAGTATTGATGACTTGATCAGTTGCGTGCACATCAGCTACTACAGAGAATGAGGAGTTGTTGACCACAGGAGCAGGTGCTGCAGCTCCTTGAGGGGGTTGTGGAAGGTGGTCCATCAGCTCCTCGTTGATCTCGATGTAGCTTGGCAGGGTATAGCTGCAGGGTCTGTCGAATTCATCAGAGCTTCGTTGTAGATCGTGTAGTAGTCTGTGTGAAGGAGGAGCAGCTGCCGCCTGGAGCTCGTCTTCCTGTTGATCAGCCACTCCAGCAGCCTGCAACTGGGACTGGACTTGAAGGTTGTGTCCGGAGCCACTGAGTCGAGGCCTGAGGTAGCTGGTTTGTCTGATCGGTTGGATTGGGCAAACCCTTGGAGGAGTTGCCGACAGTTCTTCTTCCAGTTGAATGTGTCCAGGAGCAGGAGCGGGTCGAGCATCCTGTAGAACAGACGGAGTTCTCCTCCTCCACTTGACGGCTTCATAGACCACGCCGTGCATCCTGAAGTGGAAAATACTTACTGTATGTCACTACTGGATGTGACCTTTGTATTCAATACATGAGGAAGAAAATGTTGCTCGTACATGACAATTGTTTGTCAACTATAATAATAAAAACATAACCTATACAACACAATTATCAAATAAGCTAAAAGGCTTTGGAAATTCACAGAACAATCCAACTTCAAAACTAATCTAGACATGACTGGATGGCGACGTATGGTCAAATTGATATTTTTTAGTGATATTACTTCCTATTTCAAGACATACACCATCGAAAAACACACCAATTATTGATTCTTAAATGATGATTAATCGCTAATTATAATCTTATTAGGTTCTTACTGAAGTCTTAATCTTTAGAGATGAGCCAAATTAAAACTGTTATGGCTGTACGTGAAGCTGTTACCGACCACTTACCGTTTCAAGCGTCTGGACATGTAGAAGCCTACTGCAATGATGACGAGGACGAGAACAGCCACGCCCCCTCCAACCCAGGACTGTACTGAGCTCCATCCTCCCTTCTCGTCTGAAACATGTCAACGTCTACATTGATACATCACTGCTAACTACCAACCAACTCTCCAACCCAGGACTGTACTGAGCTCCACTCTCCCTTCTCGTCTGAAACATGTCAACATCTACATTGATCCATCACTGCTAACTACCACCCAGCCCTCCAGCCTAGGACTGTTCTGAGCTCCACTCTCCCTTCCCGTCTGAAATATGTCAACATCTACATTGATACATCACTGCTAACTACCACCCACCCCTTCAACCCAGCACTGTACTGGACTTCACTCTCCCTTCTCGTCTGAAATATGTCAACATCTACACTGATACATCACTGTTAACTTCCACCCACCCTCCAACCTAGGACTGTACTGAGCTCCACTCTCCCTTCTCGTCTGAACATGTCAACATCTACATTGATACATCACTGCTAACTACCACCCATCCATTCCTCTGACCCAGGACTGTACTGAGCTCCACTCTCCCTTCTCATCTGAAACATGTCAACATCTACATTGATACATCACTGCTAACTACCAACCAACTCTCCAACCCAGGACTGTACTGAGCTCCACTCTCCCTTCTCGTCTGAAACATGTCAACATCTACATTGATCCATCACTGCTAACTACCACCCAGCCCTCCAGCCTAGGACTGTTCTGAGCTCCACTCTCCCTTCCCGTCTGAAATATGTCAACATCTACATTGATACATCACTGCTAACTACCACCCACCCCTTCAACCCAGCACTGTACTGGACTTCACTCTCCCTTCTCGTCTGAAATATGTCAACATCTACACTGATACATCACTGCTAACTTCCACCCACCCTCCAACCTAGGACTGTACTGACCTCCACTCTCCCTTCTCGTCTGAACATGTCAACATCTACATTGATACATCACTGCTAACTACCACCCACCCCTTCAACCCAGCACTGTACTGGACTTCACTCTCCCTTCTCGTCTGAAATATGTCAACATCTACACTGATACATCACTGCTAACTTCCACCCACCCTCCAACCTAGGACTGTACTGACCTCCACTCTCCCTTCTCGTCTGAACATGTCAACATCTACATTGATACATCACTGCTAACTACCACCCATCCATTCCTCTGACCCAGGACTGTACTGAGCTCCACTCTCCCTTCTCGTCTGAAACATGTCAACATCTACATTGATACATCACTACTAACTACAACCAATCCATCGCTCCGACCCAGGACTGTACTGAGCTCCACGTTCCCTTGATGTCTGAAACATGTCAACATCTACATTGAAACAACACTGCTAACTACCACCCACTCCCGTCCAACTCAAGACTAAACTGAGCTCCACGTTCCCTTGATGTCTGAAACATGTCAACATCTACATTGATACATCACTGCTAACTACCACCCACCCCTCCAACCCAGGACTGTACTGAGCTCCACTCTCCCTTCTCGTCTGAAACATGTCAACATCTACATTGATACATCACTGCTAACTACCATCCATCCCTCCGACCCAGGACTGTACTGAGCTCCACTCTCCCTTCTCGTCTGAAACATGTCAACATCTACATTGATACATCACTGCTAACTACCACCCACCCCTCCAACCCAGGACTGTACTGAGCTCCACTCTCCCTTCTCATCTGAAACATGTCAACATCTACATTGATACATCACTGCTAACTACCAACAACTCCCGTCCAACTCAAGACTATACTGAGCTCCACTCTCTCTTCTCGTCTGAAACATGTCAACATCTACATTGATACATCACTGCTAACTACCACCCACCCCTCTAACTCAAGACTATACTGAGCTCCACGTTGCCTTCACGTCTGAAACATGTCAACATCTACATTGACACATCACTGCTAACTACCACCCACTCCCGTCCAACTCAAGACTATACTGACCTCCACTCACCCTTCTCATATGAAACATGTCAACATCTACATTGATACATCACTGCTAACTACCACCCACTCCCCTCCAACTCAAGACTATACTGAGCTCCACGTTGCCTTCAAGTCTGAAACATGTCAACATCTACATTGACACATCACTGCTACCTACCACCCACTCCCGTCCAACTCAAGACTATACTGACCTCCACTCACCCTTCTCATATGAAACATGTCAACATCTACATTGACACATCACTGCTAACTACCACCCACTCCCGTCCAACTCAAGACTATACTGAGCTCCACTCTCCCTTCTCATCTGAAACATGTCAACATCTACATTGATACATCACTGCTAACTACCACCCACTCCCCTCCAACTCAAGACTATACTGAGCTCCACGTTGCCTTCACGTCTGAAACATGTCAACATCTACATTGACACATCACTGCTAACTACCACCCACTCCCGTCCAACTCAAGACTATACTGACCTACACTCACCCTTCTCATATGAAACATGTCAACATCTACATTGATACATCACTGCTAACTAACACCCATCCATTCCTCCGACCAAGGACTGTACTGAGCTCCACTCTCCCTTCTCGTCTGAAACATGTCAACAGCTACATTGATACATCACTGCTAACTACCACCCACTCCCGTCCAACTCAAGACTATACTGACCTCCACTCTCCGTTCTCGTCTGAAACATGTCAACATCTACATTGATACATCACTGCTAACTAACACCCATCCATTCCTCCGACCCAGGATTGTACTGAGCTCCACTCTCCCTTCTCGTCTGAAACATGTCAACAAGTAAATTGATACATCACTACTAACTACAACCCATCCATCCCTCCGACCAAGGACTGTACTGAGCTCCACTCTCCCTTCTCGTCTGAAACATGTCAACATCTACATTGATACATCACTGCTAACTACCACCCACTCCCGTCCAACTCAAGACTATACTGAGCTCCACTCTCCCTTCTCGTCTGAAACATGTCAACATCTACATTGATACATCACTGCTAACTACCACCCACCCCTCCAACCCAGGACTGTACTGAGCTCCACTCTCCCTTCTTGTCTGAAACATGTTAACATCTACATTGATACATCACTGCTAACTACCACCCACTCCCGTCCAACTCAAGACTATACTGACCTCCACTCTCCGTTCTCGTCTGAAACATGTCAACATCTACATTGATACATCACTGCTAACTAACACCCATCCATTCCTCCGACCCAGGATTGTACTGAGCTCCACTCTCCCTTCTCGTCTGAAACATGTCAACAAGTAAATTGATACATCACTACTAACTACAACCCATCCATCCCTCCGACCAAGGACTGTACTGAGCTCCACTCTCCCTTCTCGTCTGAAACATGTCAACATCTACATTGATACATCACTGCTAACTACCAACCACTCCCGTCCAACTCAAGACTATACTGAGCTCCACATTGCCTTCACGTCTGAAACATGTCAACATCTATATTGATACATCACTGCTAACTAACACTCATCCATCCCTCCGACCCAGGACTGTACTGAGCTCCACTCTCCCTTCTCGTCTGAAACATGTCAACATCTACATTGATACATCACTGCTAACTAACACCCCTCAAACCCAGGACTGTACTGAGCTCCACGTTCCCTTGATGTCTGAAACATGTCAACATCTACATTGATACATCACTGCTTACTACGACCCACCCCTCCAACCAAGGACTGTACTGAGCTCCACTCACGCGTCTCGTCTGAAACATGTCAACATCTACATTGAAACAACACTGCTAACTACCACCCACTCCCGTCCAACTCAAGACTATACTGAGCTCCACTCACCCTTCTCATCTGAAACATGTCAACATCTACATTGACACATCACTGCTAACTACCACCCACTCCCGTCCAACTCAAGACTATACTGATCTCCACTCTCCCTTCTCGTCTGAAACATGTCAACATCGTCATTGATACATCACTACTAACTACAACCCATCCATCCCTCCGACCAAGGACTGTACTGAGCTCCACTCACGCGTCTCGTCTGAAACATGTCAACATCTACATTGAAACAACACTGCTAACTACCACCAACTCCCCTCCAACTCAAGACTATACTGAGCTCCACGTTGCCTTCACGTCTGAAACATGTCAACATCTACATTGACACATCACTGCTAACTACCACCCACTCCCGTCCAACTCAAGACTATACTGACCTCCACTCACCCTTCTCATATGAAACATGTCAACATCTACATTGATACATCACTGCTAACTACCACCCACTCCCCTCCAACTCAAGACTATACTGAGCTCCACGTTGCCTTCACGTCTGAAACATGTCAACATCTACATTGACACATCACTGCTAACTACCACCCACTCCCGTCCAACTCAAGACTATACTGACCTCCACTCACCCTTCTCATATGAAACATGTCAACATCTACATTGACACATCACTGCTAACTACCACCCACTCCCGTCCAACTCAAGACTATACTGAGCTCCACTCTCCCTTCTCATCTGAAACATGTCAACATCTACATTGATACATCACTGCTAACTACCACCCACTCCCCTCCAACTCAAGACTATACTGAGCTCCACGTTGCCTTCACGTCTGAAACATGTCAACATCTACATTGACACATCACTGCTAACTACCACCCACTCCCGTCCAACTCAAGACTATACTGACCTCCACTCACCCTTCTCATATGAAACATGTCAACATCTACATTGATACATCACTGCTAACTAACACCCATCCATTCCTCCGACCAAGGACTGTACTGAGCTCCACTCTCCCTTCTCGTCTGAAACATGTCAACAGCTACATTGATACATCACTGCTAACTACCACCCACTCCCGTCCAACTCAAGACTATACTGACCTCCACTCTCCGTTCTCGTCTGAAACATGTCAACATCTACATTGATACATCACTGCTAACTACCAACCACCCTTCCAACTCAAGACTATACTGAGCTCCACGTTGCCTTCACGTCTGAAACATGTCAACATCTATATTGATACATTTAGTTTTAAGTGATTCTCTTATTGACAGCGATTTTGGAAATGATTCAATCATATTGGATGATTCGGCAGACCCGGAAGCACTACTTCTTAATTCATCTATAACTGATCAAGAGATATCTGAAGCGTTGTTTCACTTACAAAACGGAAAATCGGCTGGTTTAGACCAAGTAGTTGTTGAAATGTTGAAATCCTCACATCTTTTAATAATGCCATTCTTGAATAAGTGTTTCAATAAACTTTTCGAGAGGGGTATTTTTCCAAGCAATTGGGCAATGTCAGTTATTATCCCTATACACAAGAAAGGAGATCGCACAAACCCTGATAATTATAGAGGTATTTCCCTCATGAGTATATTGGGTAAAGTGTTCAACACTATCCTAAATAATCGACTTTCTAAGTGGTCGAATACGATTAATATTATCCCCGAATCGCAAGCTGGTTTTAGAAAACACTATTCAACATCAGACCACATATTTTCACTGTTTGCACTCATACAGAAATCCTTATCTCGACGTAAGCGTAAGTTATATGTTGCATTTGTAGACTTCAAGAAGGCTTTCGATTCTGTTGATCGATCAAAACTATGGTTCTGTATAAACAATTTAGGCATGAAGGGAAAGATGATCACGATGTTGAAATCAATGTATACAAATGTTAAAGCTTGTGTTCGTTGTGGTGACCATATGACTGATTTCTTTGATTGCCCATTAGGATTGAGACAAGGTTGTGTTCTCAGCCCTATTCTTTTTTCTTTCTTCATAAATGATCTTTATCACGATATTGTTGCAAATGGAAAACATGGTGTCCAGATGTTTCCAGATTTATTAGAGATGTTTATATTGTTATTTGCTGATGATGTTGTTCTTATATCAGAATCTGTGGTTGGGCTACAAAACCAGTTGAATATTTTAGAACGCTACTCCAAAACATATAAGCTATCTGTTAATCTCGAAAAAACAAACATTGTTATTTTTAGAAAAGGTGGTCCAGAATCAAGGAATGAAAAATGGTTTTATGATAATCACCCAGTGATTGTTAGAAATAAATATACGTATTTGGGATTTATGTTTAACACAACAGCAAATTTGAAAAAATCTCTTGACGATTTAGCCTTAAAGGGAAAGAAAGCATTAATCAGTATGTTATCAATTATGCATAACTTTGGTGTTTTGACTCCAAAGATATTTTTTAAGCTGTTTGATTCTCAAATCAAACCAATTTTACTTTATAGCTCAGAGTTATGGGGACTCCAACGTTTTGAGTGCATCGAAAAGATACATTTATTGGCTTGTAAAAAATTTCTTTGCGTTGGTCAGCAAACCCCAACATGTATGGTTTACGGAGAATGCGGTAGATTCCCATTATATATAAATTCTTATATTAGATGTTTGAAATTTTGGTTGAAAATAATATGTATGCCCGAAAATAGATTACCTAAAAAAGCCTATAATATGCTTGTACATTTAGACGACTTAGGTAAAACAACATGGGCTTCAAACGTACGCAACCTATTATGTTCACATGGTTATGGTTTTGTGTGGCTGAGCCAGTCGGTTGGGAAAGTAGACCTCTTCCTTTATCGTTTTCAGGAGACAATCATTGGTATGTTTAACCAAGATTGGCAGTCGACATTAGACAATAGCTCGCGATATGATTCATATCGGATTTTTAAAACCCTTCTCCAACCCGAAAAATATTTACTGCACTTAACTTCTAAGAAGATGAGGTGTTCATTAATCCGATATACTGACCTCCACTCACCCTTCTCATCTGAAACATGTCAACATCTACATTGATACATCACTTCTAACTACCACCCACTCCCGTCCAACTCAAGACTATACTGATCTCCACTCTCCCTTCTCGTCTGAAACATGTCAACATCGACATTGATACATCACTACTAACTACAACCCATCCATCCCTCCGACCAAGGACTGTACTGAGCTCCACTCTTCCTTCTCGTCTGAAACATGTCAACATCTACATTGATACATCACTGCTAACTATCACCCACTCCCGTCCAACTCAAGACTATACTGAGCTCCACTCTCCCTTCTCGTCTGAAACATGTCAACATCTATATTGATACATCACTGCTAACTATCACCCACTCCCGTCTAACTCAAGACTATACTGAGCTCCACTCACCCTTCTCATCTGAAACATGTCAACATCTACATTGATACATCACTGCTAACTACCACCCACCCCTCCAACCCAGGACTGTACTGAGCTCCACTCTCCCTTCTCGTCTGAAACATGTCAACATCTACATTGATACATCACTGCTAACTACGATCCATCCCTCCGACCCAGGACTGTACTGAGCTCCACTCTCCCTTCTCATCTGAAACATGTCAACATCTACATTGATACATCACTGCTAACTACCATCCATCCCTTCGACCCAGGACTGTACTGAGCTCCACTCTCCCTTCTCGTCTGAAACATGTCAACATCTACATTGATACATCACTTCTAACTACCACCCACTCCCGTCCAACTCAAGACTATACTGAGCTCCACTCATCCTTCTCATCTGAAACATGTCAACATCTACATTGATACATCACTGCTAACTATCACCCACTCCCGTCTAACTCAAGACTATACTGAGCTCCACTCACCCTTCTCATCTGAAACATGTCAACATCTACATTGATACATCACTGCTAACTACCACCCACCCCTCCAACCCAGGACTGTACTGAGCTCCACTCTCCCTTCTCGTCTGAAACATGTCAACATCTACATTGATACATCACTGCTAACTACCACCCACCCCTCCAACCCAGGACTGTACTGAGCTCCACTCTCCCTTCTCATCTGAAACATGTCAACATCTACATTGATACATCACTGCTAACTACCACCCATCCATCCCTCCGACCCAGGACTGTACTGAGCTCCACTCTCCCTTCTCGTCTGAAACATGTCAACATCTACATTGATACATCACTGCTAACTAACACCCACTCCCCTCCAACTCAAGACTATACTGAGCTCCACATTGCCTTCACGTCTGAAACATGTCAACATCTATATTGATACATCACTGCTAACTAACACTCATCCATCCCTCCGACCCAGGACTGTACTGAGCTCCACTCTCCCTTCTCGTCTGAAACATGTCAACATCTACATTGATACATCACTGCTAACTAACACCCATCCATCCCTCCGACCTAGGACTGTACTGAGCTCCACTCTCCCTTCTCATCTGAAACATGTCAGTATCTACATTGATACATCACTGCTATCTACCACCCACCCCTCCAACCCAGGACTGTACTGAGCTCCACTCTCCCTTCTCGTCTGAAACATGTCAACATCTACATTGATACATCACTGCTAACTACCACCCCTCAAACCCAGGACTGTACTGAGCTCCACGTTCCCTTGATGTCTGAAACATGTCAACATCTACATTGATACATCACTGCTTACTACGACCCATCCCTCCAAGCGAGGACTGTACTGAGCTCCACTCTCCCTTCTCGTCTGAAACATGTCAACATCTACATTGATACATCACTGCTAACTAACACCCACCCCTCAAACCCAGGACTGTACTGAGCTCCACTCTCCCTTCTCGTCTGAAACATGTCAACATCTACATTGATACATCACTGCTAACTACCACCCAACCATCCCTCAAACCCAGGTCTGTACTGAGCTCCACTCTCCCTTCTTGTCTGAAACATGTCAACATCTACATTGATACATCACTGCTAACTACCACCCAACCATCCCTCAAACCCAGGTCTGTACTGAGCTCCACTCTCCCTTCTTGTCTGAAACATGTCAACATCTACATTGATACATCACTGCTAACTACCACCCAACCCTCCAACCCAGGCCTGTTCCGAGCTACCCTGTCCCTTCTCGTCTGAAACATGTCAACATCTACATTGATACATCACAGCTAACTACCACCCACCCAACCCAGGACCGTACTGCAGTACTGCTTATTTTTTCCTGCCAATCCTTTTTCTGTTATCAGGTTCATTTATATTTAAACCCAAGCATGTTTATTTCAACATCGGTTTTACTGTACCTGTATATCTACAATCTCCAGTGTCCTGGTCACAGTCGCCATCTTTACAGTTCTCACAGGTCAGGTTACAGAAGGAGCCGTGGTAGCCACTACTACATCCCTTGCTGCATAAGCCTGTCATCTTTACACATACGTTTTCTGTGCATTTATGACATGTCTGGCTGCAGAAGGTTCCATAGAAACCTGACCTACAGGTGTTGCAAGCTCCACTTTCGTAGCACTGATCATCGTAACAGTTTACTGGACATGAAGACTCACACATCTTTCCATGGAATCCCTTCCTACAGCCTCTACTACACGTCCCGTCTCTGTCACAGTCTCTGTTGACCCCTGCACACTCTTCACTGCACTCCGACTCACAGGTTGAACCATACCGACCCGCTACACACTGGACACAGTCTCCTGTCAGCTGATCACACCAAGACTCGCAATCTACAGAACAGTTTTGGCGGCATTGGTCTCCATATCGTCCAGTTGTACATCCATCAACACACGTCCCGTTCCTCTCACAGTTCTTGTCTACACAACCCGGACTACAGCGAGACCCACAGTCTGCTCCATACCACCCCGGGATACACCTTGTACAGTGTCCGGACATCTTGTCACACCTCTTGTCTACACAACCCGCACTACAGAGAGACCCACAATCTCCTCCATACCATCCTGGGATACAGCTGGTACATGTTCCAGAATCTTCCTCACAGAAACAATTAGAAGAGCAAGATTCCTGACAAAAGTCTCCGAACCATCCAGGTTTGCAGCCTTCTAAGCAGTCTCTTCGGCTATCAGATGTACATTTGTTATTCAAGCAGTGGTTAATGGATTCGCATTCCACACCTGGTTACAATAGAATAAATAGATGATTGGAGAAAGTAACTCCTAAATAAAACAACATAATGATTTGACAATACGTTTCAATAAGTCATATATAATTTAGAAAAGGTACAAATAGTTTCTAATAGATTATATAACTGACATCGATATAACTTGGTGATAGATATAACCTCGTAAGGATTGAGAGTAACATTAAATGTGCGTCACATGATTGCACGTGTTGTGTGATCCCCCGGGAGTTGAAATGGTAAAAGGTCTGTCATTAAAGCTGATGTCCAATTATCGAGTGTAATCCCAAGCGTCTCTGAGCATGATATTGGCCATCTTCCTACGCAGAGCCTAAAAGGCCAGTTTCCAAACTGTCATTTTATGCCTTGCTGCAGATACTTTACTTTTCTGTGCTGCTATAGTGCCCCTACAGAGTAGAGAGCAAGCACAGAAAACTCAAGGCTATGCAGCAAGGCATAACATGACAGTTTGGAAACTGGCCTTTTAGGCTCTGCGTAGGAAGATGGATATTGGTGCAATACAAATTATTTAAAGTATATAGTATGGTATGGTATGGTATGGTACGGTATGGTATTGTTTGGTATGGTATGGTATGGTATGGTATGGTATGGTATGGTATGGTATGGTGTGGTATGGTACGGTACGGTATGGTATGGTATGGTATGGTATGGTATGGTATGGTATGGTATGGTATGGTATGGTATGGTATGGTATGGTATGGTATGGTATGGTATGGTATGGTATTGTATGATAAAGTATAGTATATGTGTGGGTAAATTTATTTAGATGGATCAACATATAAAACCCTTAGATATTGACCACATTTAATCAGTTTGTTGATTTACCTTTATGGGGATCACAAGCGCCTGTGTTGAAGATGTATCCAGGAATACATGTACATAGACCATCTTGCTGTTGACATGTTCCCCCCTCACAGTTGACATCACACTTCCTGTTGCACGTGTCTCCATGGTAACCAGGAACACAACCTCGAGAGCAGACTCCTGTGTCTGTGGTACAGGTGAGGAGGGACGGGACTTCCTTACAAGTCTCTGGGCAAGGTCCGGAACTTGAAACTTAAAATAGAAATAAAGTCGCAAAGTGACAATACAAGGATGCAGCCATTAATGAGCTATTATGACCTATTTGAGCTTAGCGTTGTGTTGTTTTAGGCAGACATACGATTTCTAGCAAATCTAGCGAAATTCGTAGTACACAGAACGTTGGAGCAACGTTTTCCGGTGTCATGTGGTGATGTGCAAGGCTTGAATGACATAAGTCTAATTTACATGAATTCTCTCCTTGTTTGTAATGAATATCTACAAGTACAAAGTGAAGACCATCCAGCCACTTCAAAGTTCCACAAGGGTGATATGTATTTTGGAAAAATAGCTAATTTAGTACCTCACACCCTGCCGAGTCGAATTTGCCAATATGTTAAACAGAAATGTTCAAACCTTCTGAAATAAAATATCAAGCCCCAAGTCCCAAGTCCACAATTGCTGACTATGCCGATTTCATTAAGGTGTATATTTGTAAGTCCTTGCGAGCTAACCTGTGCGTTTGGTCTTGAATAAAATCTTGACCATATAAAAGTACCTTCAATTCAGAGGATAGATGTTACAAAGAACAGCGCAGTAGATCCCGTTGCATGGTTGGCTTTCTGTTATAAGTGATTAAATACGGAAGGGGACCAAACCACGTGACGTACCAATTTGCAGCGTTTGATCTGTTAGTACATTTTGAAAACATGTTGATTTGAACTTAGGCCCAGCTGGACCATTTAAATGATGGGCCGAATAGGCACAAACGCTTATTGTCGCCTTTCCTCAACAAGGTCTACCAGCCTGTGAAATCGGCTTTGATAGCATCAGCCGTTCTGGCTGTATCTTGGTCACAAATAATAAAAATAATCATTTTTTTATTTCTGAAGTGTAGGCCATCGGCCCATAGCTACATATGTTAGATTTTACATGACAAAACTGGTGTGTACAAAATAATTCGTTTTCAGCTTTAACATCCTTGGTATTGTCACCGCCAATTTTTTAGTACATTATTCAGGAAAATATATTCCAAATCTTTATTCCATATATATGTTAAATTCTCAATAAATAAATCATCTCTGTTAAGATACTGCCGACGAGCAGATGTGCTTTCTTGTAAATCTAATTAGTTAACAACACGCTGGCCTATGATCTCCCCAGCTCCTTCCCCTCTGGCCTCTAAATTTGGTCATCGCTTGCGTAACATGCATGTGCAAGTTGTTATAACGCTGTAGCAGCGCTCTCTCGAGAGATTCGCCAGAGACCAGCCGACTGACCGGTCACTATTCGCCATGTAGTTTTAGAAGTCACCTCTCTCGAGTCGGTCTAGCTCAGGTAGACGACGGGGATGGGGAATTCGGACTGGCGTCTACACTGACCTGTGATTGTACCACCGGCTCGAGTCATGTACAAACATCAATAAAATAATGGTCGACCATCATAAGATCTCTCCAGTCGTCATTTCCATCACCAACGTCACACCTGAACGTTGTCTTCATCGTCCCTCGTCGACATCGTTCCCTCCGGTCACAGTATATATATTTTTTTTGAAAGGGTAACGGCCACATTCGCCTCTAGCTATATTATTTTGGGTAGAAATATATAATAGAAATAGCTTAGAAGCTAGCAGAGCTCACATACCCCGCTTCCAACATTGTTCAGGAACTACAAATAGTAAACATGGTAAAGTTGTCCTCAGTACATGTACATAATTGTATCTGCCTAAGCAGCACCCACAGTGCGGCGTCAGTTAATGCGTTATTCTGCCTTTACAATGTATGATATGCTCGGGACAAAGCACTTCGTCAATGATCGACTGTTTTAGTCATGTTTCCATGGGAAAAAAATAGGAACCATTTGTTGGTCTTACCCTCAAAAAGCACAAACATGGATCATGCGATATAATACTTCATTGGTTGAGAATGACACAATAATCTGTGTCGAAACTTTTTATACAATGAATAAAGAAGTTCTCACCAATATGTTTTTCTTTAAAGTCATTATTCCAACTTCTAACATGCCCCTTAAAGACGAAAGGATTTATCGTTGATAAGTGTATGAAGTATGAAGTGTTGAAGCTAGCATGTATATTTTATGAGATATGCTCGGGACAAAGTACTTGGTCATAGAGGTTGATAAATGTGTGAATTTGAAGCAAGCATGTATACATGTAGTTTAGGTGATATGCCTCGGACAAAGTTATGTGACGAAGGGACGGGCAGAATGGACGCTATAAAGCGGGGGTATCATTAGGTAAGGAACTGTCAGTTTGTTTTGTGAACAGGAAAATGTATATCGAATGTTTAGTAAAGCTAACAAGTACAGTTTGGGAGATCTCCTCCAGGCAAAATGAGTACTCATTGTTAAATTCTAAATCATGTTCCCAAGCTATCGGAAGAAATATAATTCCTTTATAGTCGATACCTTCAATATGCACATCTAGGAATCATGGTTGACATGTGTATGTAGTTTGATGAAGCTAACATGTTCCTGGGAGAGGTGCTCCGGACAAAATTTCTAGACGAAAAGAACATACGGACAGTATGGTTATGATCATACGATAAAGAAACTGGTTGTTAAGATGTCAACCCTTTTGTTCACAGCTATTAAGAATATGGCTATGATAATACGATAAAAAACTGGTTGTTTAGATGTCAACCCTATTGGTCACAGTTATTGTGAATATGGCTATGATAATACGTTTGAGCAACTGGTTGTTAAAATATCAACCGTTTTGTTCACAGCTATTAAGAATATGGCTATGATGATACGATCACGGAACGGAACTATAAGACAGTACAAAATCCAAATGCGAGAGAAGTCGTTTAGAACGCATAGATGATTACAATATGTAGGATTCTTGGAGAAAATATAATCTTAACTTAAAAACGCTTTACAGGATGGAGACAGACGAAATCAATTAAACAATCCCGACTTAACTGACGTCCAAAAAAAACTTTACACTTTTAGAACTGAAACTTTTAACAACAATCTTATATCGATATATTCAGTTAAATTGTCAACAACATACACTGAGGGGCAAAAGAAACGATACCAACTTTCAAAAGAATACAAACCAAAATCCTGTTGTAAATAAAATGCGACTACGAACTTCTATATGGGAGAATGTACACGGCTTGTCTACGATATAATGAATTATTCGGAATGCATGGAAATACCAGAATTACTTCGATAATTGGAACTACATTCAAAATGCTTTGACTTCACCTTTGGCCCTTCTGTTAAACATAGGATCACGTCATTCTTCGAAAACATCCGTTCAAGCGTTCTTATAAACGATACATTTTTGTTCAGTATTACTAGAGGATGCAGACAAGAAGACCCAATATCACCATATCTATTTGTTATGTGTCCAGAAATGTTAGCAATGATGCTTCGAAACAATAACATATTAAAGGTATTAAAGATGGAGACAACGAATATCTCATATCACAGTTCGTGGACGATACAAAACTAAAATATATGGTAGCGAAGCAAGCCTACAGAACGCCCTAAATACACTTAATAAATATGCAGCCTTTTCAGGCCTCAAAGTAAAAGGGAACAAAACGAACATTTTTGGATAGACTCAAAACAATTTTCAGATTCAATATTATGTAAAGACTGGAAATTTGACTAGGAAAAATAGTGTTACACTCTTAGGCAACACCTTTACCCATGACTTAGCAGAAATGATAGAGAGAAACTACAAGGATAAACGTAAAGGTGTTACATCGATAATGAATTTAGGGTTCCAGTGGGATCTTAGTAAGGAAGAAATTCAATACTCAAAGGCTTAATCCTACCAAAATTAAACCATTTATTCGCGTCTTTTCAAGATCCAAACGAAAAAGTAATCAAAGAAATTGAATCTATATGCTTCAAATTTATATTGAAAAACAATCCCAACAAATTTAGCTTGGTGCTTGGATTGTTATATCAACCTCTCGCGCTTCACACAGGTTGACATTGCTTGACGTCAATGCTATCATGTGACCAAGTGGGCCAATCGGAAAGACGGATATGATCCATTCATATAATAAACCATTTTATCTCAAGATATCTTGGATCAGAAAACCCCACTCATAAACTCTTAAACTATTTTTCAGCAATATCTCGCAACAATTGACTGATCAGCTTATCAACAACAATGACAACCTTACTAGTAAATTAACAAATACAAACCTAAATGCTTTCTGGATGAAAGATGTATGTAAATCCTGGGAGGTACACTTTAACACCAAGGGAAATACGATCAAACATGAAAAGGATATACTTGCTCAATCCATATGACACATTAAGAACATACATATTGGAGGATGTACTATCTATTATAAACATTGCTTTGATAAAAGAATCTGCTATTTCAATGATTTATTTTATGATAAAGGAAAATATCTAAACCGTTTTCCCCTTCAAATCAAACTAGAAGGTGTTTTTACTCGTAAAAACAAATCCCCCAATACACCATATCAGCTGAATGTCGTGTTTGATAATTTCTTGTAATTTGTTTAACTCATATAAAACACATATTCTTTCTATAAAACATCAAACTATAAGGTTTTTGGGAGGTTACGAAAAAAGATATATTATCGAAAAATTCCACTCAAGTTTTTGTAAATTCATTCTTTCGACGAGGAATCACGTTTCTAAGGTTGCAGCTTTAGGTGACTGTGGACGCTATGGGCTTCACATCGACTACCACACAATTAATGTTAGTGTTAATTGCTGCGACTACCGTCAAATAGATACACGAAGAAAATTTATACCATGATGTTTAACCTTGATTTAAGAAACAGAAGAACATGGGCGAGTAAAGTCAGGGAACAATACGGCTTAGGGTTTATTTGGATATCACAAGATGTTGCGGATATTCCAAATTTCCTATCTATTCTTAAACAACGGTTACGAGATTGTTTACAGCAAGAATTGATAGATTTTATATCAACATCAAGGAAAATGACATTTCATAAAGTTTTAAATTCATTCTGAATAGAGATTTTCCTATCAGCTTTAAAAATTAAAGAATTGAGAAGACTATTATTCCTACTACGATCATTTACTACTACGATCCTACTACAAATACCATTAAGAATTAACACAGGAAGATGGGAAGGATTGCTGCACGAAGATAGGATCTGCCAAGTGTGTGAATTACTATCAGTTAAAGACGAATATCATTTCCTTTATTCATAGAGGATATCTGTCTTTTCTTGACAAATACCATGTTTATCTCACGAGATTTACCTCTGTGTACGGATATGCCATTATTTCAGTAAATAAATAGTAAATGCTTTTGGATAAATTGACAACAATACAATATTGTTACCGTAAGTGAGTTTGATTTCTGGGTCCCATATCTAATTGAGTCAGATCTTAATCATGTATGCATGATGTTGTCATACAATACTGACAGTAAAGTACTATTCCAGTGACAAAAGATTTATCAGAATTACATAAGATTGATTATTAAACATTGCAACATCTTTAAATTTTTTTAGTTATAAAAGTTTTTGCCAACCGATTTGTTGATCCACATCTCGAGCGTTCAATCAATGAAACAGAATACCATAAATAAAATGCCCTTATGAGAAAATCCATGATCGAAATCAAAATGGTTCCAATACTCCATTCTATACAAAATTATCGCAAAAAATCCGTGCCGTATTTCCAGATCCATGACGGATTTTTAAAATGCATGGAAAATTGCCGTACCTATCAAGACCTGTTCCGGATTTCATATTGATTGTTATGGAAATTTTCAGCTGGATAGAATTGTGTTCATTTATGTGTTTTCCTGCATGTACTTAACTGTATTATGACCCTGCAATTTGCCAATAAGTAAGTCAATCTATACTTTAAATTCAATTTCATACCAATCCTTCAAATAAAATGGAGTGAAAAGGTTTGCAACATTTATCCAAAGTACATTTGATAGCCTCGGTCAGTAAAATGAATCAAAGAAATTTGTAACACATGATTCCCATCCCTATTACCTAGGGCCAACGAAGACATCAGATGAAAATCCTAGAGTAAACGACAATAACTCTTATTCTTAATCCTAACCGTAAACTCAACGCTAACCCTAACCCTGACGGCTTCAAAATCACTTAATATGAATCCAAGTAGACATTCACCATGACATTTAGGCCTAAAGTAGACAGTTGCAAGAAATTTAGGGCTAAAGAAGACAGTTGCAAGGAATTTAGGGCTAAAGAAGACAGTTGCAAGGAATTTAGGGCTTAAGAAGACAGTTGCAAGAAGTTTAGGGCTAAAGAAGACAGTTGCAAGGAATTTAGGGCCAAAATGACAGTTACAAGAAATTCGGGGCTATACAGAAGAGAGCTGATATCAATTCAAGGCTTTAAAGAAGACAGTTTTACGGGAATCAGTAAAAGCTGTTATCATGTTTTCTCGGATTCCAATCCTGGCCGAATTATTCTCAGTGACTGTTGGAAATATCCTGCCTACTCAATGAACGCCGATTTCGACTGGCGACGCGAAAAGTTAGCGATTATGATGCCACTTAACATGGCGTCAAGAAACAATCAAATAATCCAATTCGCCTTAGATTTGGAAACCCGCCACGGATTAGAGACCCGCCATATATATTAAAAAGTGTTGAATCGTGATTGGAAACACGGAGGAGAAAACGTTGTGTGCTGTTGTTTTAGCAACACGTTTTACTATAAAGATCGTGCACTTGATTGAACCTTGACCGTATATATATATAATGTGTAGGAAGCAAAAATCAGTTTGCCTACAGTATCGTGTCTTGTGGTCTTTATTTCGCTCCATTTTACAAATGTTGAGCACTGTCTCATTGTGTTTCAACGCCAAATCACACAAAACCCTAGTGGTTTTTGTTTTTTGTTTATATATACAGCTGCGTATCTTAAGTTTGTTCCCTTACCTTCGTATTCCAGTGCAAATATCATGTAATTTGTAACGTCTTTGAGACATCATATCATTGTGAAAACGAAACGGATAATCATGAATTTTCACTGCATAAGTTCAGATTCGGTTTCCGTTGACATATTCGTATGTCATACCTAGCAGATAGCTGTAACAAATTTGGCAGGTCATTGAAGTGAACAGGGGTCAAAATTTCGAAAACACTGATTTTTTATTTGCTCTACATAATCCTTCATAAGTGATCAACAGATTTAAATCTTATTCTTATGTGTTCCTTCGCGCTAAGGAAACGAAACTGTGCTGATTTTTTCCTACAAAGTGTACATGGATGATTTAAATCGAAATTTAAGAAAATCCGAATTTCACAAATATTACCCCATCTGTCTATTTAACAATGCCATATATCGACATTCAGCACCAGTGACAAGCGGATCCCGAAATTTGGGAATGGTTAATTTACACATGGACAATTGATGATCTTCTGTAAGTGGTCATGGAGTTTTTTATGAACGTCAAAACGAAACCAAAATTACATGATATATGCACTAAGATCACAAGCAGGTGAACAAACTTTTGGTATGCAGCTGTATATATATTGAAACGATGAGTCAGAAGGAGAATGAATCCATTTTACTGGCTAGTACTTTCAGCTCAATTTCGGAGCATCCTCGGGCCACATACAAATAACATTATATATATATACACCTGAGAGCTGAACAATATATATATATATTCAAAAGTTAAAAAACACACAACACCAATAGACTCCTACTAGTTTCATTGTATTCTTCAGGGAGTACAAAACAGTTGTGACGTTAGATTGTCATAATAGTGATGACGTAACACAGGTATGACGTCACAGTCATTAAGCAAGCGATAGAATCAAAGACATTTATACATGAATATATAATTATGCATTCAAATTTGGTTTTAGCATTCTAATAAAGTAATCTTCTTTCAATTTTCTGGCCAGTCTGTCATTTGTTTGCATTTTGTAAAATGGAATAAATCTGGATTTAGAGGGTTGTGGGTAGATACAAACGCAATTAATGTCCATAGTATCAGTTTCTTCAGGATTCTTCACTTGGATAAGTTCATTTCTATCTATAGATTTAGCTTTATTTATTCCATCTTCAATTAGGAGTGTAGGATATCCTCTTCTCTTTAGCAATATTTTAAGTTCTTTTCAGACTCCTCTCTCTACCTTTCTCTCTCCCTTTAATTCTCTTCTCTCCCCCTACTTTCTCTCTCCCTCTATATCCTCTTCTCTCCCCCTACTTTCTCTCTCCCTCTATATCCTCTTCTCTCCCCTACTTTCTCTCTCCCTCTATATCCTCTTCTCTCCCCCTACTTTCTCTCTCCCTCTATATCCTCTTCTCTCCCCCTACTTTCTCTCTCCCTCTATATCCTCTTCTCTCACCCCTCTCCTCACCATTCCCTCTCATCCTCTCTCTACCCCTCTTCCTCCTTCTCTCCTTCCATCTCTCTAGTTGCTTTCCCTCTCTCCCTCATATCTGAGATCACAGTAAAAACGTAAGTGTATGCCTACATACCAGGGATCATCCAGAGAACAAGGAGCACACATCTATCTCTCTCTCTCTCTCTCTCTCTCTCTCAGTACAGTAAGTAAGTGTATGCCTACATACCATAGATCATCCAGAGAACAAGGAGCACACATCTCTCTCTCTCTCTCAGTACAGTAAGTAAGTGTATGCCTACATACCAGAGATCACCCAGAGAACAAGGAGCACAAATCTATCTCTCTCTCTCTCTCAGTACAGTAAGTAAGTGTATGCCTACATACCAGAGATCATCCAGAGAACAAGGAGCACAAATCTATCTCTCTCTCTCTCTCAGTACAGTAAGTAAGTGTATGCCTACATACCAGAGATCACCCAGAGAACAAGGAGCACACATCTATCTCTCTCTCTCTCTCTCAGTACAGTAAGTAAGTGTATGCCTACAAACCAGAGATCACCCAGAGAACAAGGAGCACACATCTCTCTCTCTCTCTCTCAGTACAGTAAGTAAGTGTATGCCTACATACCATAGATCATCCAGAGAACAAGGAGCACACATCTATCTCTCTCTCTCTCTCTCTCTCTCAGTACAGTAAGTAAGTGTATGCCTACATACCAGAGATCACCCAGAGAACAAGGAGCACACATCTATCTCTCTCTCTCTCTCTCTCTCAGTACAGTAAGTAAGTGTATGCCTACATACCAGAGATCATCCAGAGAACAAGGAGCACACATCTATCTCTCTCTCTCTCTCTCAGTACAGTAAGTAAGTGTATGCCTACATACCAGAGATCACCCAGAGAACAAGGAGCACACATCTATCTCTCTCTCTCTCTCTCTCTCAGTACAGTAAGTAAGTGTATGCCTACATACCAGAGATCATCCAGAGAACAAGGAGCACACATCTATCTCTCTCTCTCTCTCTCTCTCTCAGTACAGTAAGTAAGTGTATGCCTACATACCAGAGATCATCCAGAGAACAAGGAGCACACATCTATCTCTCTCTCTCTCTCTCTCAGTACAGTAAGTAAGTGTATGCCTACATACCAGAGATCATCCAGAGAACAAGGAGCACACATCTATCTCTCTCTCTCTCTCAGTACAGTACGTAAGTGTATGCCTACATACCAGAGATCACCCAGAGAACAAGGAGCACACATCTATCTCTCTCTCTCTCTCTCTCTCAGTACAGTAAGTAAGTGTATGCCTACATACCAGAGATCATCCAGAGAACAAGGAGCACACATCTATCTCTCTCTCTCTCTCTCTCACAGTACAGTAAGTAAGTGTATGCCTACATACCAGGGATCACCCAGAGAACAAGGAGCACACATCTATCTGTCTCTCTCTCTCTCAGTACAGTAAGTAAGTGTATGCCTACATACCAGAGATCATCCAGAGAACAAGGAGCACACATCTATCTCTCTCTCTCTCTCAGTACAGTAAGTAAGTGTATGCCTACATACCAGGGATCATCCAGAGAACAAGGAGCACACATCTATCTCTCTCTCTCTCTCTCTCAGTACAGTAAGTAAGTGTATGCCTACATACCAGAGATCATCCAGAGAACAAGGAGCACAAATCTATCTCTCTCTCTCTCTCAGTACAGTAAGTAAGTGTATGCCTACATACCAGAGATCATCCAGAGAACAAGGAGCACACATCTATCTCTCTCTCTCTCTCTCTCTCTCAGTACAGTAAGTAAGTGTATGCCTACATACCAGAGATCACCCAGAGAACAAGGAGCACACATCTATCTCTCTCTCTCTCTCTCTCAGTACAGTAAGTAAGTGTATGCCTACATACCAGAGATCATCCAGAGAACAAGGAGCACACATCTCTCTCTCTCTCTCAGTACAGTAAGTAAGTGTATGCCTACATACCAGAGATCATCCAGAGAACAAGGAGCACACATCTATCTCTCTCTCTCTCTCAGTACAGTAAGTAAGTGTATGCCTACATACCAGAGATCATCCAGAGAACAAGGAGCACACATCTATCTCTCTCTCTCTCTCAGTACAGTAAGTAAGTGTATGCCTACATACCAGAGATCACCCAGAGAACAAGGAGCACACATCTATCTCTCTCTATCTCTCTCAGTACAGTAAGTAAGTGTATGCCTACATACCAGAGATCACCCAGAGAACAAGGAGCACACATCTATCTCTCTCTCTCTCTCTCAGTACAGTACGTAAGTGTATGCCTACATACCAGAGATCATCCAGAGAACAAGGAGCACACATCTATCTCTCTCTCTCTCTCTCAGTACAGTAAGTAAGTGTATGCCTACATACCAGAGATCATCCAGAGAACAAGGAGCACACATCTATCTCTCTCTCTCTCTCAGTACAGTAAGTAAGTGTATGCCTACATACCAGAGATCATCCAGAGAACAAGGAGCACACATCTATCTCTCTCTCTCTCTCTCAGTACAGTAAGTAAGTGTATGCCTACATACCAGAGATCACCCAGAGAACAAGGAGCACACATCTATCTCTCTCTCTCTCTCACAGTACAGTAAGTAAGTGTATGCCTACATACCAGAGATCATCCAGAGAACAAGGAGCACACATCTCTCTCTCTCTCTCTCTCACAGTACAGTAAGTAAGTGTATGCCTACATACCAGAGATCATCCAGAGAACAAGGAGCACACATCTATCTCTCTCTCTCTCAGTACAGTAAGTAAGTGTATGCCTACATACCAGAGATCATCCAGAGAACAAGGAGCACACATCTATCTCTCTCTCTCTCTCAGTACAGTAAGTAAGTGTATGCCTACATACCAGAGATCACCCAGAGAACAAGGAGCACACATCTATCTCTCTCTCTCTCTCTCTCTCAGTACAGTAAGTAAGTGTATGCCTACATACCAGAGATCACCCAGAGAACAAGGAGCACACATCTATCTCTCTCTCTCTCTCTCAGTACAGTACGTAAGTGTATGCCTACATACCAGTGATCATCCAGAGAACAAGGAGCACACATCTATCTCTCTCTCTCTCTCAGTACAGTAAGTAAGTGTATGCCTACATACCAGAGATCACCCAGAGAACAAGGAGCACAAATCTATCTCTCTCTCTCAGTACAGTAAGTAAGTGTATGCCTACATACCAGAGATCACCCAGAGAACAAGGAGCACACATCTATCTCTCTCTCTCTCTCTCTCAGTACAGTAAGTAAGTGTATGCCTACATACCAGGGATCACCCAGAGAACAAGGAGCACAAATCTATCTCTCTCTCTCTCTCTCTCTCAGTACAGTAAGTAAGTGTATGCCTACATACCAGAGATCACCCAGAGAACAAGGAGCACAAATCTATCTCTCTCTCTCTCTCTCAGTACAGTAAGTAAGTGTATGCCTACATACCAGGGATCATCCAGAGAACAAGGAGCACACATCTATCTCTCTCTCTCTCTCTCAGTACAGTAAGTAAGTGTATGCCTACATACCAGGGATCATCCAGAGAACAAGGAGCACACATCTATCTCTCTCTCTCTCTCTCTCTCTCTCTCTCTCTCTCTCTCTCTCAGTACAGTAAGTAAGTGTATGCCTACATACCATAGATCATCCAGAGAACAAGGAGCACACATCTATCTCTCTCTCTCTCTCTCTCAGTACAGTAAGTAAGTGTATGCCTACATACCAGAGTTCATCCAGAGAACAAGGAGCACAAATCTATCTCTCTCTCTCTCTCTCTCAGTACAGTAAGTAAGTGTATGCCTACATACCAGAGATCATCCAGAGAACAAGGAGCACAAATCTATCTCTCTCTCTCTCTCTCAGTACAGTAAGTAAGTGTATGCCTACATACCAGAGATCATCCAGAGAACAAGGAGCACACATCTATCTCTCTCCCTCTCACAGTACAGTAAGTAAGTGTATGCCTACATACCAGAGATCACCCAGAGAACAAGGAGCACAAATCTATCTCTCTCTCTCTCTCAGTACAGTAAGTAAGTGTATGCCTACATACCAGAGATCACCCAGAGAACAAGGAGCACAAATCTATCTCTCTCTCTCTCTCTCAGTACAGTAAGTAAGTGTATGCCTACATACCAGAGTTCATCCAGAGAACAAGGAGCACAAATCTATCTCTCTCTCTCTCTCTCTCAGTACAGTAAGTAAGTGTATGCCTACATACCAGAGATCATCCAGAGAACAAGGAGCACACATCTATCTCTCTCTCTCTCTCAGTACAGTACGTAAGTGTATGCCTACATACCAGAGATCATCCAGAGAACAAGGAGCACACATCTATCTCTCTCTCTCTCTCTCAGTACAGTACGTAAGTGTATGCCTACATACCAGGGATCACCGAGAGAACAAGGAGCACAAATCTATCTCTCTCTCTCTCTCACAGTACAGTAAGTAAGTGTATGCCTACATACCAGAGATCACCCAGAGAACAAGGAGCACACATCTCTCTCTCTCTCTCTCTCAGTACAGTAAGTAAGTGTATGCCTACATACCAGAGATCATCCAGAGAACAAGGAGCACACATCTATCTCTCTCTCTCTCAGTACAGTAAGTAAGTGTATGCCTACATACCAGAGATCACCCAGAGAACAAGGAGCACACATCTATCTCTCTCTCTCTCTCTCAGTACAGTAAGTAAGTGTATGCCTACATACCAGAGATCACCCAGAGAACAAGGAGCACACATCTATCTCTCTCTCTCTCTCTCAGTACAGTAAGTAAGTGTATGCCTACATACCAGAGATCACCCAGAGAACAAGGAGCACACATCTCTCTCTCTCTCTCTCTCAGTACAGTAAGTAAGTGTATGCCTACATACCAGAGATCATCCAGAGAACAAGGAGCACACATCTATCTCTCTCTCTCTCAGTACAGTAAGTAAGTGTATGCCTACATACCAGAGATCACCCAGAGAACAAGGAGCACACATCTATCTCTCTCTCTCTCTCAGTACAGTAAGTAAGTGTATGCCTACATACCAGAGATCACCCAGAGAACAAGGAGCACACATCTATCTCTCTCTCTCTCTCACAGTACAGTAAGTAAGTGTATGCCTACATACCAGAGATCACCCAGAGAACAAGGAGCACACATCTATCTCTCTCTCTCTCTCTCAGTACAGTAAGTAAGTGTATGCCTACATACCAGAGATCACCCAGAGAACAAGGAGCACACATCTCTCTCTCTCTCTCTCTCAGTACAGTAAGTAAGTGTATGCCTACATACCAGAGATCACCCAGAGAACAAGGAGCACACATCTCTCTCTCTCTCTCTCTCAGTACAGTAAGTAAGTGTATGCCTACATACCAGAGATCACCCAGAGAACAAGGAGCACACATCTATCTCTCTCTCTCTCTCAGTACAGTAAGTAAGTGTATGCCTACATACCAGAGATCACCCAGAGAACAAGGAGCACACATCTATCTCTCTCTCTCTCTCTCAGTACAGTAAGTAAGTGTATGCCTACATACCAGAGATCACCCAGAGAACAAGGAGCACACATCTCTCTCTCTCTCTCTCTCAGTACAGTAAGTAAGTGTATGCCTACATACCAGAGATCATCCAGAGAACAAGGAGCACACATCTATCTCTCTCTCTCTCTCAGTACAGTAAGTAAGTGTATGCCTACATACCAGAGATCATCCAGAGAACAAGGAGCACACATCTATCTCTCTCTCTCTCTCTCTCAGTACAGTAAGTAAGTGTATGCCTACATACCAGAGATCATCCAGAGAACAAGGAGCACACATCTCTCTCTCTCTCTCTCAGTACAGTAAGTAAGTGTATGCCTACATACCAGAGATCACCCAGAGAACAAGGAGCACACATCTATCTCTCTCTCTCTCTCTCAGTACAGTAAGTAAGTGTATGCCTACATACCAGAGATCATCCAGAGAACAAGGAGCACACATCTATCTCTCTCTCTCTCTCAGTACAGTAAGTAAGTGTATGCCTACATACCAGAGATCACCCAGAGAACAAGGAGCACACATCTATCTCTCTCTCTCTCTCTCAGTACAGTAAGTAAGTGTATGCCTACATACCAGAGTTCACCCAGAGAACAAGGAGCACACATCTATCTCTCTCTCTCTCTCTCTCAGTACAGTAAGTAAGTGTATGCCTACATACCAGAGTTCATCCAGAGAACAAGGAGCACACATCTATCTCTCTCTCTCTCTCTCAGTACAGTAAGTAAGTGTATGCCTACATACCAGAGATCACCCAGAGAACAAGGAGCACACATCTATCTCTCTCTCTCTCTCTCAGTACAGTAAGTAAGTGTATGCCTACATACCAGAGATCACCCAGAGAACAAGGAGCACACATCTATCTCTCTCTCTCTCTCTCTCTCAGTACAGTAAGTAAGTGTATGCCTACATACCAGAGTTCATCCAGAGAACAAGGAGCACACATCTATCTCTCTCTCTCTCTCTCTCTCTCTCTCTCTCAGTACAGTAAGTAAGTGTATGCCTACATACCAGGGATCATCCAGAGAACAAGGAGCACACATCTCTCTCTCTCTCTCAGTACAGTAAGTAAGTGTATGCCTACATACCAGAGATCATCCAGAGAACAAGGAGCACACATCTATCTCTCTCTCTCTCTCTCAGTACAGTAAGTAAGTGTATGCCTACATACCAGGGATCATCCAGAGAACAAGGAGCACACATCTATCTCTCTCTCTCTCTCTCTCAGTACAGTAAGTAAGTGTATGCCTACATACCAGAGATCACCCAGAGAACAAGGAGCACACATCTCTCTCTCTCTCTCAGTACAGTAAGTAAGTGTATGCCTACATACCAGGGATCATCCAGAGAACAAGGAGCACACATCTATCTCTCTCTCTCTCTCTCAGTACAGTAAGTAAGTGTATGCCTACATACCAGAGATCACCCAGAGAACAAGGAGCACACATCTATCTCTCTCTCTCTCTCTCTCTCTCTCTCAGTACAGTAAGTAAGTGTATGCCTACATACCAGGGATCATCCAGAGAACAAGGAGCACACATCTATCTCTCTCTCTCTCACTCAGTACAGTAAGTAAGTGTATGCCTACATACCAGAGATCATCCAGAGAACAAGGAGCACACATCTATCTCTCTCTCTCTCTCTCTCAGTACAGTAAGTAAGTGTATGCCTACATACCAGAGATCACCCAGAGAACAAGGAGCACACATCTATCTCTCTCTCTCTCTCTCTCAGTACAGTAAGTAAGTGTATGCCTACATACCAGAGATCATCCAGAGAACAAGGAGCACACATCTATCTCTCTCTCTCTCTCAGTACAGTAAGTAAGTGTATGCCTACATACCAGAGTTCATCCAGAGAACAAGGAGCACACATCTATCTCTCTCTCTCTCTCTCTCTCTCTCAGTACAGTAAGTAAGTGTATGCCTACATACCAGAGATCATCCAGAGAACAAGGAGCACACATCTATCTCTCTCTCTCTCTCTCAGTACAGTAAGTAAGTGTATGCCTACATACCAGAGATCACCCAGAGAACAAGGAGCACACATCTCTCTCTCTCTCTCTCAGTACAGTAAGTAAGTGTATGCCTACATACCAGAGATCATCCAGAGAACAAGGAGCACACATCTATCTCTCTCTCTCTCTCTCTCTCTCAGTACAGTAAGTAAGTGTATGCCTACATACCAGGGATCATCCAGAGAACAAGGAGCACAAATCTCTCTCTCTCTCTCTCTCTCTCTCTCTCTCTCTCAGTACAGTAAGTAAGTGTATGCCTACATACCAGAGATCATCCAGAGAACAAGGAGCACACATCTATCTCTCTCTCTCTCTCTCTCTCAGTACAGTAAGTAAGTGTATGCCTACATACCAGAGATCACCCAGAGAACAAGGAGCACACAAATCTCTCTCTCACTCTCTCAGTACAGTAAGTAAGTGTATGCCTACATACCAGAGATCATCCAGAGAACAAGGAGCACACATCTATCTCTCTCTCTCTCTCTCTCAGTACAGTAAGTAAGTGTATGCCTACATACCAGAGATCACCCAGAGAACAAGGAGCACACATCTATCTCTCTCTCTCTCTCTCAGTACAGTAAGTAAGTGTATGCCTACATACCAGAGATCACCCAGAGAACAAGGAGCACACATCTATCTCTCTCTCTCTCTCTCTCTCTCTCAGTACAGTAAGTAAGTGTATGCCTACATACCAGAGTTCATCCAGAGAACAAGGAGCACACATCTATCTCTCTCTCTCTCTCTCTCTCTCTCTCTCAGTACAGTAAGTAAGTGTATGCCTACATACCAGGGATCATCCAGAGAACAAGGAGCACAAATCTCTCTCTCTCTCTCTCTCAGTACAGTAAGTAAGTGTATGCCTACATACCAGAGATCATCCAGAGAACAAGGAGCACACATCTATCTCTCTCTCTCTCTCTCAGTACAGTAAGTAAGTGTATGCCTACATACCAGAGATCACCCAGAGAACAAGGAGCACAAATCTATCTCTCTCTCTCTCTCAGTACAGTAAGTAAGTGTATGCCTACATACCAGGGATCATCCAGAGAACAAGGAGCACACATCTATCTCTCTCTCTCTCTCTCTCAGTACAGTAAGTAAGTGTATGCCTACATACCAGAGATCACCCAGAGAACAAGGAGCACAAATCTCTCTCTCTCTCTCTCTCTCTCTCTCTCTCTCTCTCTCAGTACAGTAAGTAAGTGTATGCCTACATACCAGAGATCATCCAGAGAACAAGGAGCACAAATCTCTCTCTCTCTCTCAGTACAGTAAGTAAGTGTATGCCTACATACCAGAGATCACCCAGAGAACAAGGAGCACACATCTCTCTCTCTCTCTCAGTACAGTAAGTAAGTGTATGCCTACATACCAGAGATCATCCAGAGAACAAGGAGCACACATCTATCTCTCTCTCTCTCTCTCTCAGTACAGTAAGTAAGTGTATGCCTACATACCAGAGATCATCCAGAGAACAAGGAGCACACATCTATCTCTCTCTCTCTCTCTCAGTACAGTAAGTAAGTGTATGCCTACATACCAGAGATCATCCAGAGAACAAGGAGCACACATCTATCTCTCTCTCTCTCTCAGTACAGTAAGTAAGTGTATGCCTACATACCAGAGATCATCCAGAGAACAAGGAGCACACATCTATCTCTCTCTCTCTCTCTCAGTACAGTAAGTAAGTGTATGCCTACATACCAGAGATCACCCAGAGAACAAGGAGCACACATCTATCTCTCTCTCTCTCTCACAGTACAGTAAGTAAGTGTATGCCTACATACCAGAGATCATCCAGAGAACAAGGAGCACACATCTCTCTCTCTCTCTCTCTCACAGTACAGTAAGTAAGTGTATGCCTACATACCAGAGATCATCCAGAGAACAAGGAGCACACATCTATCTCTCTCTCTCTCTCAGTACAGTAAGTAAGTGTATGCCTACATACCAGAGATCATCCAGAGAACAAGGAGCACACATCTATCTCTCTCTCTCTCTCAGTACAGTAAGTAAGTGTATGCCTACATACCAGAGATCACCCAGAGAACAAGGAGCACACATCTATCTCTCTCTCTCTCTCTCAGTACAGTACGTAAGTGTATGCCTACATACCAGAGATCATCCAGAGAACAAGGAGCACACATCTATCTCTCTCTCTCTCTCAGTACAGTAAGTAAGTGTATGCCTACATACCAGGGATCACCCAGAGAACAAGGAGCACAAATCTATCTCTCTCTCTCTCTCTCTCTCTCTCTCAGTACAGTAAGTAAGTGTATGCCTACATACCAGAGATCACCCAGAGAACAAGGAGCACAAATCTATCTCTCTCTCTCTCTCTCAGTACAGTAAGTAAGTGTATGCCTACATACCAGGGATCATCCAGAGAACAAGGAGCACACATCTATCTCTCTCTCTCTCTCTCAGTACAGTAAGTAAGTGTATGCCTACATACCAGGGATCATCCAGAGAACAAGGAGCACACATCTATCTCTCTCTCTCTCTCTCTCTCTCTCTCTCAGTACAGTAAGAAAATGTGTATGCCTACATACCATAGATCATCCAGAGAACAAGGAGCACACATCTATCTCTCTCTCTCTCTCTCTCAGTACAGTAAGTAAGTGTATGCCTACATACCAGAGTTCATCCAGAGAACAAGGAGCACAAATCTATCTCTCTCTCTCTCTCTCTCAGTACAGTAAGTAAGTGTATGCCTACATACCAGAGATCATCCAGAGAACAAGGAGCACAAATCTATCTCTCTCTCTCTCTCTCAGTACAGTAAGTAAGTGTATGCCTACATACCAGAGATCATCCAGAGAACAAGGAGCACACATCTATCTCTCTCTCTCTCTCTCAGTACAGTAAGTAAGTGTATGCCTACATACCAGAGATCACCCAGAGAACAAGGAGCACAAATCTATCTCTCTCTCTCTCTCTCAGTACAGTAAGTAAGTGTATGCCTACATACCAGAGATCATCCAGAGAACAAGGAGCACACATCTATCTCTCTCTCTCTCTCTCTCTCAGTACAGTAAGTAAGTGTATGCCTACATACCAGAGTTCATCCAGAGAACAAGGAGCACAAATCTATCTCTCTCTCTCTCTCTCTCAGTACAGTAAGTAAGTGTATGCCTACATACCAGAGATCATCCAGAGAACAAGGAGCACACATCTATCTCTCTCTCTCTCTCAGTACAGTACGTAAGTGTATGCCTACATACCAGAGATCATCCAGAGAACAAGGAGCACACATCTATCTCTCTCTCTCTCTCTCAGTACAGTACGTAAGTGTATGCCTACATACCAGGGATCACCGAGAGAACAAGGAGCACAAATCTATCTCTCTCTCTCTCACAGTACAGTAAGTAAGTGTATGCCTACATACCAGAGATCACCCAGAGAACAAGGAGCACACATCTCTCTCTCTCTCTCTCAGTACAGTAAGTAAGTGTATGCCTACATACCAGAGATCATCCAGAGAACAAGGAGCACACATCTATCTCTCTCTCTCTCTCTCTCAGTACAGTAAGTAAGTGTATGCCTACATACCAGAGATCACCCAGAGAACAAGGAGCACACATCTATCTCTCTCTCTCTCTCTCAGTACAGTAAGTAAGTGTATGCCTACATACCAGAGATCACCCAGAGAACAAGGAGCACACATCTATCTCTCTCTCTCTCTCTCTCAGTACAGTAAGTAAGTGTATGCCTACATACCAGAGTTCACCCAGAGAACAAGGAGCACACATCTATCTCTCTCTCTCTCTCTCTCAGTACAGTAAGTAAGTGTATGCCTACATACCAGAGTTCATCCAGAGAACAAGGAGCACACATCTATCTCTCTCTCTCTCTCTCTCTCAGTACAGTAAGTAAGTGTATGCCTACATACCAGAGATCACCCAGAGAACAAGGAGCACACATCTATCTCTCTCTCTCTCTCTCAGTACAGTAAGTAAGTGTATGCCTACATACCAGGGATCATCCAGAGAACAAGGAGCACACATCTATCTCTCTCTCTCTCTCTCTCAGTACAGTAAGTAAGTGTATGCCTACATACCAGAGATCACCCAGAGAACAAGGAGCACACATCTATCTCTCTCTCTCTCTCAGTACAGTAAGTAAGTGTATGCCTACATACCAGAGATCACCCAGAGAACAAGGAGCACACATCTCTCTCTCTCTCTCTCTCTCTCTCAGTACAGTAAGTAAGTGTATGCCTACATACCAGAGTTCATCCAGAGAACAAGGAGCACACATCTATCTCTCTCTCTCTCTCTCTCTCTCTCTCTCTCTCTCTCTCTCTCTCTCTCTCTCTCTCAGTACAGTAAGTAAGTGTATGCCTACATACCAGGGATCATCCAGAGAACAAGGAGCACACATCTCTCTCTCTCTCTCAGTACAGTAAGTAAGTGTATGCCTACATACCAGAGATCATCCAGAGAACAAGGAGCACACATCTATCTCTCTCTCTCTCTCTCAGTACAGTAAGTAAGTGTATGCCTACATACCAGGGATCATCCAGAGAACAAGGAGCACACATCTATCTCTCTCTCTCTCTCTCAGTACAGTAAGTAAGTGTATGCCTACATACCAGAGATCACCCAGAGAACAAGGAGCACACATCTCTCTCTCTCTCTCAGTACAGTAAGTAAGTGTATGCCTACATACCAGGGATCATCCAGAGAACAAGGAGCACACATCTATCTCTCTCTCTCTCTCTCAGTACAGTAAGTAAGTGTATGCCTACATACCAGAGATCACCCAGAGAACAAGGAGCACACATCTATCTCTCTCTCTCTCTCTCTCTCTCTCTCTCTCAGTACAGTAAGTAAGTGTATGCCTACATACCAGGGATCATCCAGAGAACAAGGAGCACACATCTATCTCTCTCTCTCTCTCTCAGTACAGTAAGTAAGTGTATGCCTACATACCAGAGATCATCCAGAGAACAAGGAGCACACATCTATCTCTCTCTCTCTCTCTCTCAGTACAGTAAGTAAGTGTATGCCTACATACCAGAGATCACCCAGAGAACAAGGAGCACACATCTATCTCTCTCTCTCTCTCTCTCAGTACAGTAAGTAAGTGTATGCCTACATACCAGAGATCATCCAGAGAACAAGGAGCACACATATATCTCTCTCTCTCTCTCAGTACAGTAAGTAAGTGTATGCCTACATACCAGAGTTCATCCAGAGAACAAGGAGCACACATCTATCTCTCTCTCTCTCTCTCTCTCTCTCTCTCTCTCTCTCTCTCTCTCTCTCTCTCTCAGTACAGTAAGTAAGTGTATGCCTACATACCAGAGATCATCCAGAGAACAAGGAGCACACATCTATCTCTCTCTCTCTCTCTCTCTCAGTACAGTAAGTAAGTGTATGCCTACATACCAGAGATCACCCAGAGAACAAGGAGCACACATCTCTCTCTCTCTCTCTCAGTACAGTAAGTAAGTGTATGCCTACATACCAGAGATCATCCAGAGAACAAGGAGCACACATCTATCTCTCTCTCTCTCTCTCTCTCTCAGTACAGTAAGTAAGTGTATGCCTACATACCAGGGATCATCCAGAGAACAAGGAGCACAAATCTCTCTCTCTCTCTCTCTCTCTCTCAGTACAGTAAGTAAGTGTATGCCTACATACCAGAGATCATCCAGAGAACAAGGAGCACACATCTATCTCTCTCTCTCTCTCTCTCAGTACAGTAAGTAAGTGTATGCCTACATACCAGAGATCACCCAGAGAACAAGGAGCACACAAATCTCTCTCTCACTCTCTCAGTACAGTAAGTAAGTGTATGCCTACATACCAGAGATCATCCAGAGAACAAGGAGCACACATCTATCTCTCTCTCTCTCTCTCTCAGTACAGTAAGTAAGTGTATGCCTACATACCAGAGATCACCCAGAGAACAAGGAGCACACATCTATCTCTCTCTCTCTCTCTCAGTACAGTAAGTAAGTGTATGCCTACATACCAGAGATCACCCAGAGAACAAGGAGCACACATCTATCTCTCTCTCTCTCTCTCTCAGTACAGTAAGTAAGTGTATGCCTACATACCAGAGTTCATCCAGAGAACAAGGAGCACACATCTATCTCTCTCTCTCTCTCTCTCTCTCTCTCTCTCAGTACAGTAAGTAAGTGTATGCCTACATACCAGGGATCATCCAGAGAACAAGGAGCACAAATCTCTCTCTCTCTCTCTCTCAGTACAGTAAGTAAGTGTATGCCTACATACCAGAGATCACCCAGAGAACAAGGAGCACAAATCTATCTCTCTCTCAGTACAGTAAGTAAGTGTATGCCTACATACCAGGGATCATCCAGAGAACAAGGAGCACACATCTATCTCTCTCTCTCTCTCTCTCAGTACAGTAAGTAAGTGTATGCCTACATACCAGAGATCACCCAGAGAACAAGGAGCACACATCTCTCTCTCTCTCTCAGTACAGTAAGTAAGTGTATGCCTACATACCAGAGATCACCCAGAGAACAAGGAGCACACATCTCTCTCTCTCTCTCTCTCTCTCTCTCTCAGTACAGTAAGTAAGTGTATGCCTACATACCAGAGATCATCCAGAGAACAAGGAGCACAAATCTCTCTCTCTCTCTCAGTACAGTAAGTAAGTGTATGCCTACATACCAGAGATCACCCAGAGAACAAGGAGCACACATCTCTCTCTCTCTCTCAGTACAGTAAGTAAGTGTATGCCTACATACCAGAGATCATCCAGAGAACAAGGAGCACACATCTATCTCTCTCTCTCTCTCTCTCTCAGTACAGTAAGTAAGTGTATGCCTACATACCAGGGATCATCCAGAGAACAAGGAGCACACATCTATCTCTCTCTCTCTCTCTCAGTACAGTAAGTAAGTGTATGCCTACATACCAGAGATCACCCAGAGAACAAGGAGCACACATCTCTCTCTCTCTCTCTCAGTACAGTAAGTAAGTGTATGCCTACATACCAGGGATCATCCAGAGAACAAGGAGCACACATCTATCTCTCTCTCTCTCTCTCTTAGTACAGTAAGTAAGTGTATGCCTACATACCAGAGATCATCCAGAGAACAAGGAGCACACATCTATCTCTCTCTCTCTCTCTCTCAGTACAGTAAGTAAGTGTATGCCTACATACCAGAGATCACCCAGAGAACAAGGAGCACACATCTATCTCTCTCTCTCTCTCTCAGTACAGTAAGTAAGTGTATGCCTACATACCAGAGATCATCCAGAGAACAAGGAGCACACATCTATCTCTCTCTCTCTCTCTCACAGTACAGTAAGTAAGTGTATGCCTACATACCAGGGATCACCCAGAGAACAAGGAGCACACATCTATCTCTCTCTCTCTCTCAGTACAGTAAGTAAGTGTATGCCTACATACCAGAGATCATCCAGAGAACAAGGAGCACACATCTATCTCTCTCTCTCTCTCAGTACAGTAAGTAAGTGTATGCCTACATACCAGGGATCACCCAGAGAACAAGGAGCACACATCTATCTCTCTCTCTCTCTCTCAGTACAGTAAGTAAGTGTATGCCTACATACCAGAGATCACCCAGAGAACAAGGAGCACACATCTATCTCTCACTCTCTCTCTCAGTACAGTAAGTAAGTGTATGCCTACATACCAGAGATCACCCAGAGAACAAGGAGCACAAATCTATCTCTCTCTCTCTCTCTCAGTACAGTAAGTAAGTGTATGCCTACATACCAGAGATCATCCAGAGAACAAGGAGCACACATCTATCTCTCTCTCTCTCTCAGTACAGTAAGTAAGTGTATGCCTACATACCAGAGATCACCCAGAGAACAAGGAGCACACATCTATCTCTCACTCTCTCTCTCAGTACAGTAAGTAAGTGTATGCCTACATACCAGAGATCACCCAGAGAACAAGGAGCACAAATCTATCTCTCTCTCTCTCTCTCAGTACAGTAAGTAAGTGTATGCCTACATACCAGGGATCACCCAGAGAACAAGGAGCACACATCTCTCTCTCTCTCTCTCTCTCAGTACAGTAAGTAAGTGTATGCCTACATACCAGAGATCACCCAGAGAACAAGGAGCACACATCTATCTCTCTCTCTCTCTCAGTACAGTAAGTAAGTGTATGCCTACATACCAGGGATCATCCAGAGAACAAGGAGCACACATCTATCTCTCTCTCTCTCTCTCAGTACAGTAAGTAAGTGTATGCCTACATACCAGGGATCATCCAGAGAACAAGGAGCACACATCTATCTCTCTCTCTCTCTCTCTCTCTCTCTCTCAGTACAGTAAGTAAGTGTATGCCTACATACCAGAGATCACCCAGAGAACAAGGAGCACACATCTATCTCTCTCTCTCTCTCAGTACAGTAAGTAAGTGTATGCCTACATACCAGAGATCATCCAGAGAACAAGGAGCACACATCTATCTCTCTCTCTCTCTCAGTACAGTAAGTAAGTGTATGCCTACATACCAGAGATCATCCAGAGAACAAGGAGCACACATCTATCTCTCTCTCTCTCTCAGTACAGTAAGTAAGTGTATGCCTACATACCAGGGATCATCCAGAGAACAAGGAGCACACATATATCTCTCTCTCTCTCTCTCAGTACAGTAAGTAAGTGTATGCCTACATACCAGGGATCATCCAGAGAACAAGGAGCACACATCTATCTCTCTCTCTCTCTCTCTCTCTCTCTCTCTCTCTCAGTACAGTAAGTAAGTGTATGCCTACATACCAGGGATCATCCAGAGAACAAGGAGCACACATCTATCTCTCTCTCTCTCTCTCTCTCAGTACAGTAAGTAAGTGTATGCCTACATACCAGAGATCATCCAGAGAACAAGGAGCACACATCTATCTCTCTCTCTCTCTCTCTCTCTCTCAGTACAGTACGTAAGTGTATGCCTACATACCAGGGATCATCCAGAGAACAAGGAGCACACATCTATCTCTCTCTCTCTCTCTCTCAGTACAGTAAGTAAGTGTATGCCTACATACCAGAGATCACCCAGAGAACAAGGAGCACACATCTATCTCTCTCTCTCTCTCTCTCAGTACAGTAAGTAAGTGTATGCCTACATACCAGAGATCATCCAGAGAACAAGGAGCACACATCTATCTCTCTCTCTCTCTCTCTCTCTCAGTACAGTAAGTAAGTGTATGCCTACATACCAGGGATCATCCAGAGAACAAGGAGCACAAATCTCTCTCTCTCTCTCTCTCTCAGTACAGTAAGTAAGTGTATGCCTACATACCAGGGATCATCCAGAGAACAAGGAGCACAAATCTTCTCGACACCTTCATCGTTCTTGACGCAGAGAGATATTGGGACCAAATGATTTATCTCATGTTTCGTTTCCTCGTCATGACTAATTATGAAACCATTGTGGATCAAATGTGTTTCATATAACTTTAAATACTATCACACTATAAGCAAAACTGACAATACTTTACATTGCAAATATTGCCATATAATCTACATAACTGACTATACTGACCACTGCAAATACTACCATATAATCTACATAACTGACTATACTGACCACTGCAAATACTATCATATAATCTACATAACTGACTATACTGACCACTGCAAATACTACCGTATAATCTACATAACTGACTAAAAAGACCACTGCAAATACTACCGTATAATCTACATTACTTTATATACTGACCACTGCAAATACTACCATATAATCTACATAACTGACTATACTGACCACTGCTAATACTACCGTATAATCTACATAACTGACTATACTGACCACTGCAAATACTATCATATAATCTACATAACTGACTATCCTGACCACTGCAAACACTACCGTATAATCTACATAACTGACTATACTGACCACTGCAAATACTATATAGTATATAATCTACATAACTGACTATACTGACCACTGCAAATACTACCATATAATCTACATAACTTACTATACTGACCACTGCAAATACTACCGTATAATCTACATAACTGACTATACTGACCACTGCAAATACTATCATATAATCTACATAACTGACTATACTGACCATAGCAAATACTATCATATAATCTACATAACTGACTATCCTGACCACTGCAAACACTACCGTATAATCTACATAACTGACTATACTGACCACTGCAAATACTACCATATAATCTACATAACTGACTATACTGACCACTGCAAATACTATCATATAATCTACATAACTGACTATACTGACCACTGCAAATACTACCGTAAGATCTACATTACTTTCTATACTGACCACTGCAAATACTATCATATAATCTACATAACTGACTATACTGACCACTGCAAATACTATATAGTATATAATCTACATACCTGACTATATTGATCACTGCAAATACTATATAGTATATAATCTACATACCTGACTATATTGACCACTGCAACAGTGCATTGTTAAAAGAATACTGTCAAAACGATATTTCCTAGGAGATATCGCTTGATCTAATACAAACGATATCTCTTTTGGAACCAAGTTTTGGATGATAAATAGCCATTGATGAATGAATCAAACAGCTCTGTTTTCACTTGTCCTTGATCTCTTACGCACAATATGCAATACAATCTTATAGAATTTGACGCCCATAACGTCCCTTTAAGAAAGCGTTGACATACGTCTACATACGCTCAAATTACCATTGTCTTTGTTGTTTTGGCTTATCTAATATCAATCCAGACTGTTTGTATTGTAAACACAAAGTGTCAGTGGAAATTCAGGAACTAAGATTATTCATCTGAAGTTTGTGTCTGTGGTCAGAATTAGTCAAATTTCAGAGGTTACTTTCGGTTTTAAATTCAGGCGTTTGGTTTGTAGATAGGTTTTTAACAGTGGTGATGACGTCGATTAATTATGGTCATTTGTTTTACCTTTATGTCAAGTGACTTACATCAACAGCAATGTCGCTTCATACTCACCATTTGCAATTCTTCCCAGACAGCATGTGAATATCAATGTTTGTTTATGATCACAGTTTATTCATGTGTTTTACAGGATGTCTTATGCTGCTGACCGGTCTCTCGTCTGTGTCAGGACTGTGTTCAACGTGTCTACAAGAACGTTGCTATGACAACGGACAGTGCATCATGGGATGTGTTCCTGGGTATGTAGGTGAATACTGCGATGAACAGTGTCCGCCTGGGTGCTTGAACAAGGCATGTCACTTTGACATAAACGATGGAACAGTCACGTGCACAGACGGATGTGTACCAGGCTACTGCCATATCCAATGTGACCTGCCCTGTCCCGGAGACTGTGCGACTTGTGACAGACAGTGTGACTCCTGCAATGTGACTCTCTGTCCTGAACGTCGTTATGGAGCTGACTGTACTGAGATATGCAGTCCCAGGTACGGGAAATGTGACCGGGAAACTGGACAGTGCATCATCTGCAGACAAGGATTCTACGGGAACAAGTGTAGCCAGGACTGTCCAAAGTGCTTCACTCGAGCTGACACCATAAGAGACACGTGTCTGTCAGGTTGTGACATGTGTCAGTCAAAAGGTAATGATTCTGTCGCTACAGGGCTGCAATCAAATAGGCACAGAAAGCACCTGAAATTGTTGAAACATTTTGTTAATCGAAATACATATATGTAGTTACTTCTCATCACTTCAATGATTTAAAAGTTCCAATGTATATTGTAGGCCCACAAAGAATAAACAAAATGTAAATGTGCTGTTTTGCTGTGTTGTTCGGTCTTTCTTTCAACCCTACTGGCTCCAAAATACTAGGATGTAACACTCCCAGAAATGTCAGAGGTTTTTATTTTATGATTCTGTTATACAGAGAGATGTCCTACTGGTTTCCATGGCGAGGCCTGTGAAGTTCGATGTCCCCCTGGCTGTGAAAAACTTGGATGTAACAGAGCAACAGCAGAGTGTTCTACTGGGTGTGTGTCTGGATACCATGGACTGACCTGTAACAACACGTGTAGCAGTTTCTGTGTGGGCAGGGTCTGTAACCAACACGACGGGGTCTGTACATCTGGATGCACCAGTGGATACAAAACCCACAAAGATGTTTGTGAACCAATCGGCAATGAAGGTCAGTATGTTACCTCTCAAACATCTGAAGATTTGTCAAAAATGAGATATATAGAGAATTCTATACGAGATCTCATCAGATACGAGTTATACGAAACGAGTGTCCTTCCGGGGGCCAAATACCATAGAAGGTCACGAGTTTCATATAATTCGTATCTAATGAGACCGTGTTTGGTATTTCATTACACACGTTTAGAATAGACACATGTGTTAATAATCCTCATTTTCATGTATGGCATCAAGGAAAGAATCCTCGCAATAACCAAAATCGGTTTCAACTAGAAATATGTGCATGTGATGCACTGTGCTGTCCCCCGCTAACATTTAATCCGAAAGTGACCCTACCACCTTTATGTAGAAATTTCAAATTGTTTCAATGAAAACCAGAAAAATAACAATTCAGAATAACCAAAGTAGCAAAAGGCACCACTCCCCCAGTAGTTCTAACAACATATCAAGTCTAGTAAAAATATTTTGAAAAGTTTTTAAGCTTAAGTAGGGAAACAGACCCTACCCACCATATACACCTAGTTTAACTTGTTTCTATAGAAACCAGAAAAAAAATTCAGAATAACTAAAATAGAAAAAGGCACTACTCCACCACTAGGTCTAACCACATACCAAGTTTCGTAAAATCATATTGAATAGTTTTTGAGATATGGCCCGGAAATGGCTCTCCCTCAATATGTTCTAAGTTCAAACTGTTGCCATGGAAACCAGGAAAATTATATGATCAGAATGACCAAAATAGCAAAAGGCACCACTTCAGTACTAGATCTAACCACATACCAAGTTTCGTAAAACAATATTAAATACTTTTCGAGATATGGCCGGGAAACAGTCCCTACCCCCATATGCACTAAGTACAAAGTACAAACTGTTTCCATGGAAACCAGGAAAATGATATAATTCAGGATGACCAAAATAGCAAAAAGCATCACCCCACCACTAGATATAACCACATACCAAGTTTCGTAAAAAAATATTGAACGGTTTTGGAGACATGGTCCGGAAATGAAAGCGTTACGGAATTACGGAATTACGGATTTCGGACGGAACTGAAAACAGTATGTCTTGCGCAAAGCGGTGCAGGGGACATAATAACCGAATGCGTAATAATTGACATTTGTGATGTGACCAAAGTCTATTTGCGCCGTCGCTCATTTAAACCTCCGAAGAAAGAAAACGTTTCGAGTTTCGATTGAATAAAAAAAAATTAAAATGTCAACAAAGTTAAAATTAATTAAAGGTGGTTTTGATTGAGGATTCATTACTGATTGATATAGAAAGTGTAGAATGTAAACATTCAGAGAAGAATCAGTCAACGCTCTCCTCCCGGTCCGCTCGACACGTTCAAGCGTGAAGGCTGACGTGTGTCGGTGTGGCTGGGCCAGCGGATTATACATTGGCTCTGCTGAAAACGAATTGCTAACCAACGGATGGGCGATCTTTAATTTGAAACAAACACTATTTCGATTATGAAAACAACGACATGATCGGAGAGTGACGGGGACCCAACATGTCAACGGGAAGGGCAAGGTCATCACCTTGTGAAGCTAAAGCATGTTTGGGGATTCACAATTTCCCTACTATGTGTTCCTGACTCAGTGACTGCATTTAAAAGTTGTTAACTCTCAGTGCTTGTCACATTTGAAAGCATTTGACAATCTAATGCGCGTACATGATGCGATGTCCGGGTGTTGTTACGGTAGTAAAGTAAAAGTACAATGTACTAATTTTTCAATGCATTCGCTTATCTATTAATTTTCCATGGTATATATTTTGCACACTGATCAAATCGTTAGTTTACTTAGTATATAATCAACTATTTTGAAGTACATAAAGCTGTAAACTTGAAGAAATGAAATGTTTGTTATTAATTCGAAGAAAGTTCTGTTGTAGTTGACCCTAAATGAAAGGTCATATGTTAACCAATCAAATCTGTGGAATGCGATGTCATGTTGATACGACACAGGTCAACGCAATACGCCACACGTGTGTCACGTTACCTACGTGTGTAATAAAGAGGAGGATTTCGTATGAGTGTCCATGACATTGTATGTTTGACATTGTTTTTAGGTTGACTATATTTTATATTAGTATTTTGGAACTTAGTGCTTCCAGAATGACAAATCCAAAAATATCTCTCTTTAACCTAATTAACTTCTGAGAGTATTTGCATCTAGATTCATGGTCTCGACCTTTCGCTTGATAACATGGCACTTATGTCTACTAAGCAGCTAAGGGCTTGATTTGTCAAATTGAAACATGGACGAACCCATCTCCAGCATGTCTATTTCAGATAAGTTGGCACCAAAACTGTATGATCAAACCCATCAAACATCAAAATCGGCTAGAATTTAAAAAGCTTATTTGCCTGTCTCGTTTGCAGGTTCATTCAATCGAACAAAACTTGCATCACAACCTAAAAATCACCCGGCCCGGCCCATTTCTTTAAAGTTTGGTTTATAAACAATCAGTTTATGTACAGTCTAAATAAACCTAGCCTCAGCAGTACTGGCTACATTCCGATATTCAGTCTAACAAGATGCAGTTACAGGTCTAGTCACAACTTGGAAATTATTAACAATTATTACTACGTGTACCATGCAATGCCTTTTGGGTTCTTTGAGAGTCATTTACAAGCTGGTTGATGAAGAAGAACAAGTTATATGGATAGTCAACTTCTTTATTGCATGCAATAAAGAAGTTGACTATCCAGATAACTTGTTCTTCTTAATGCCTTTTGGGGGTTTTCAACTTCTTCCTACATATAGTTTTGGCCGATTTGCATGCAACTACTTTTTGCCTTTTTTTGTGCTATATTTTGCTTTTCCTACGATATAATATATGTTTATTCCATAAGTCAGAAGGCAATTGGCCGATATGACATACATTGAATTAGCATATTTCAACAGAATTACAAAACCAAAGGTACATGTAGTAGACAGTAGACAGTAACATCCACTAGATACATGAGCGTACAAACACGGCGAGTACACATACACACTCACAAAAAAACATAAACACACATGCATGCATACATACAAATGTATGCATACATATATACATAACAGGCGTAAGCAACCTTAAAAACTCAAGCAAAACTAGTTCCAGGTTTGACTTAGTTGATGCTATTCAAAAAGTCTCAAAATGTGGAGATTTACGATGTCACACTTGTGAAAGTATTATTGAAGGGTACTCTTTTGACATTAAACCAAATGAAACATTTGTAATTAAGCAAAACATGAATTGTGACACTAAAAATGTTGTCATGTAATCACATGTTCCGGATGTAATAAGAAATATCGGGAAAACGGAACAGGAATTAAAGAGAAGAATGAATCTCCATCGCTTTCCATTAACCAACCCCGAAACCGAACTTTTCTTTTCTTAGTGAGCATTTAGACAAATGTGGAAAGGGTAAAGTCTAAGTTTCCCAGATATATTAACACAATTATCATAATGACAATGATTTACTTTTGAAAGAATCATATTATATTCATAATGTGCGCCAAAGTTAAATGGCAAACCATGATATTGTTTACATGATAATCAATTGTTGTCAAGTTTATTTTGACGTCATAGATTCATGTGTAACGTCATAGTACTTTGTACTTGTGTTAGTTATTGATGTACTTGCTGAAAACGTTTGCCAAATTTAATTCAATTTCATATTCTTTTTTTAATACGTACGTACGCACATACATGCATGCATTTCCTTGATTTTAAGGGGTTAATATAAGTTTTAAACTATTACTGTAAGTCAATAAACGTTCAAAATGAAAAGAAAATACCACTGGCAATTTTACCCTTCTTCTGGCAAAAAAGAATTAAAGGAATTTATTAACGAAAATACATGGGAATCCATAGAAAGATTAACATTTAAATGCTACAATAGTGTTAAATATTTAATTTTCTTCAAACAAACGAGCTTCTAACAAAAATGATAAAAAGAATCCAACAAACGCACATTTTGCAAAACAGAGAATGAGTCAATTTTACATATATTTTATGATTGTAAGTTTATCAAAACTATATAGAAAAAATTGGATACATGGATTCTTGAAAAAACGGGAACTTCTTAATTTCTAAAAAGAATATCATCCTAGGATATTCTGACAAACGAAACTATGTTCTGAATTTGCTGCCAACCATTGTCAAATACAATATGTTTAAAATGAAACAACAACAAACAACAAATGAAACAACAACAAACAACAAATGAAACACAACGTTGACCTCAGGTTCAATACAATATGCCTTTCTGCTTTGATTGCTAATTTATGACATAAACATCGGAATTTTGTCATTACGTGACGAACAGATTTGTTTTCAATTTGAGGTAGATACATTTCAACATCCAGATTAGATGTATAGGTCGCATAGGCAGTTACAGCAACTACCAATAAGACGTGGTTTTAAAAAAGGAAAGAAAGTATACTCTGTATTCCAAACATCTTGAACTATCCAATAGTATTCGAATCCATCCTCAAAGAGTATAGTTTTCACATAGGTTACAATTGATACACGGTTGACTTCATTTCGATTCAAGAGCATGTTATATGTTTGTTTTGACAGACGTCTGTGATCCATCCTCATGGGCTTTATCCAATATGAGATACATTTCATGGTGTAGTTAACATACAGTGGCTGTCGTCCTGTTTCACCTAATATTTTCCATGAAAACTCACAAATGATAATACTTGAACCGAATATTAAATTATCAATACAGAGTACAATGGAGCTAAGGATGTTTATGAATTATCTTGTGTAAACAAAAAATCTGGGCCCATATTTTGGAAAGCATCCTAGCACTAGGATATCTAAAATTTGATCCTAGAGATAGGTTTTAACTAAATAAGAGGGTTGAGGATTAAATGAAATTACACTTTATTACACATTTTACAATATATTTGACACTTTTGGGGGATATAACCGATTCTGATATGTTTAGAATGAATGAAGTCATACATGGGTATAGATCGAGAATGATTTCGGAGTATTGCATCCGTTAGTTCTAGTTAACTTGCCTCTTCAGGCTCCTGGCTTGTATGTCACGTATTATCATCAGACAGTTAGAACAATTCAGAAATTCGAGCAGACGGCACGACTTTATAATTTTATGAGCGCTTTAGCCAATTTAGACCCTGAAGCAAACGAAGCTCAAGGAAGGCAAAATGCCAAAGGTCGGCCGAGATCCAAAGGCGCCAGAACTTCGGACGCTTTTACTAATCTGACTCAATAATAAGTACTTCAATCTGTTGGTTCCTTTCTAAATGTGTGTGATGTTTATTTGCCTGGGTTAACGGGACTGCTATCACCTTTGTACTGGTTAATATTTAACATTTATAGTGTAACGGCCATTCTCAGAAAAGAGCTTATTTTAGGAGTTACCCCTCCCCACCGTAGAACAAAGCAAAACCACTTTTTTCTTGAAGATATATATATGTTATGTTGGAAAAGGATGGTTGTCACATTTTCATTTGGTGGCAGGGGTATTTTTCAGCCTTGTTTCCATGGTAACCAAACATTTTCGGGTAAAAAATCAAAAATGCATATTATTGTGAATAACTTCACTATTTATTTACATAAATGAACATAACTGGTGTCATATTGTAGCTTATACACACATCTTTCATACTATGAACACATTTGATAAAAATATAATATCATTATTTTTTTAATTAATGGGAAATTATTTTTTTTATGATTTTTTTAAAAATTTGTCCAAACACTCGTCACTGAAGTGTCACAATGCCTTAAATTTGTTTATAATATACATGAAAATGTTCCTTAACTAATGTACATTTATTCTGATTCTTAATTACAATAAAAAATATCAATTTGTTGAATGTATGTGGTTTCCATGGCAACCAGGTCAAAATTCGCTAAATCGCCATTTCTTGACCATATTTCACAATATCTCAATTTTTTGTTGTCACAACTGAATAATATTGACATTACATTGAAAAACCTGTTAGGAATTCTTCATTCATCAATTTTTCAACTTAACACTTATTCTTGATAAAAATTAAAAATTATGAAAAATGTCAAATTTTAGTAAGTTTGACCCAAAAACTCAGTTTTAGAAAGGTTGTTATTCAAAATACACCTTGATCATTTGTATAATCTAGAACAAATCACATTTAGAATAAAAACAAAAACAGCAAAAAGTTTTAAATATTACAAAAATATGTCCGTTAATTTCCATGGTAACATAATAAATTCTATAATGAACTCAAGAATTCATCAAATGATGCCAAATAATTATCATATTCAAAATACAGTCATTAAGTCAATTGTAACAATAGCATGAGTCATGCCCAAAATCTGTGACTGTTTAAGTACATCATTTTTATCAAATGAGATTGCAATAACAACGAGTAAAAATGCTTGTCGTAATTTGCAATTTCAACAATTGTATTGATGAAATTAATGTTGAAATTATTTGGTGATCTTCATTTTTTGTTTCCGTTTTCGAATATTACTCTTGTTAGGTAATAATCATTCTGGGAAAATAATTAACCGAAATTCTTATCCAAGAATAGTGAACCCCTCCGAAGTTCAGTTATTTCGTTTCAGGCTTTCTATTTCTACAAACTGTTGAAATACTGTGTTACATTTGCCCCAAAATTAATCTTCAGATAAAACCAATCATTTTGGATAGTTCTGAAATATGGGTTATCATCAATGGTATGTCGTTGAACAGTTTCATATTTATAAGGTTTTGTAAGTTCGTGTTGTGTTTTACTAAATGCTCCAGCACTGCTATATTTTGGCTGAATGTGATATACATTATATTACATTAATACTCTGTCGCGTGTTATAAAGTATTGGTTCAACTTGTTACATTTCAGCCGAATAGATAACCTAAGCAGTGCTATATTATGTTACAAAAGCTAGATAAAGTTGATAGAAAGACTTTGGTTTATTTTGTTCGGAACATTTTGGTTTCGGTTTTGTGTGGGAAGAACAAGGTGTTGGTAATGAAGAACAGTCTGACTGTACTAAACAATTAATATTTTCTAAAATGCTTAAACGGTCATCGCTTGATGTTTATTCAAGTATAATAGATGCTTTCATTATGGAAATATATTTTTATAATATTCGACTGTTTACAAAAAACTGTTGATATTACATAAGAGAAGCATTGGTAATACGTTTTCTTATACATGACTGTACTTTATACCACTACTGTGTAATCACAGTTATACTTAATTTGTACTGTACGTGGGCCTAAGCCCTTTTACGAAATAAACTTGATTGGTTGATATGGCATATTTTCCATATATATATGTTTGTCTCGAAATCATTATTCAAGTCAAATCAGCCCTTTTCCATGTATGTGATAAATATGTGATGCAGTGGACCATAAACTTTGTTATATTAGGCTGTTAAAGGGGCAGTAGCGCGTTGTTTAGGGGAATAAAAGGTGATGTCAGGAAAATGAAAATAAATGGTTCCAATTGAAAGGCAATGTATTAAAACAAATTGAAGTAGTAATAAATCAAATAGATAATGTAAAGTTCAGCCATGTAACTCCTTTTACTTGAACACAATGAATTAAAGGTGTTAAAAAAATTACAGCCAATGGACTTTATGTGAAACCTTATAGTTTGTTCTCTGACTATTGTATGATTGGTTTGTGTAATTAATTTTTGACACTATGACAGCATTCATGTACATTTATCAGTGAAATAATAAAATACTAAATTTTCAAAAAACGTGCTACTGCCCCTTTAAAAGACGACCTAAGCAATAACATAAGCAGCGGAATGGTATTACGTATTGACCGTTTATTAATGCGGTGACCTGTGATCAACATAGCCGTCTTGAGGCGATAAGCTAATCACTAATAACATTTTATTTGTAAGATATAATATCTGAGCGTAAATGTGCAATAAGTTGTATTACGTCAAAATGTATTTTGTACTTCTTCGCATTCTTAATTCTAAAATACATTAAAATCCAACATGAGAATCAGTTTGAATTTGAGTTGTAAGACCCCATCACATAATTAACTAATTCAAAAGAAGGATGGAAACATAAAAGAATAAAAAGATTTACCAAACCGATTTTTAAAATAATGTTGAATATATTTGATATTTTGCAATTTGGATGATTACTTTTATCAATCAATGAGCCACGAAGGAAAAGGAATTCATCCACCAAACCGTGTATACGTAAGTCACAGCTGACGCCTTGAAGACCTTAGTACCGCCGGGTCAGTACTAGTTGTAAATACGATTATGTTTATTGGACCCAAATCAACGGTTTCTGTTAATAGTGCCCCAAAGAACAAATGGAGCCAGTTATAACATTACGACCTCCCAGACTCGCTATATACTGTGGAAGAGTGGGAGGAGCTACTGTACATATGTGTATCGATCTGTGGGAGTAGTCTTTACAGCTTTACTGCTACAGCGGAGACAACAGTCTATCGGACATCTTCTGTCTCTAGATGTGGGAGTATCTTTGTAGTTTTTAGATATTCACTAATAAAGCGGAGACAGTTAGTCTACGGGACATCTTCAGTCTCTAAATGTAGGAGTAGTCTTTGTAGGTTGTAGATATTCACTGTTAAAGCGGAGACAACTAGTCTACGGGACATCTTCAGTCTCTAAATGTGGGAGTAGTCTTTGTATAGCTTGTAGATAATTACTGCTACAGCAGAGACAACCAGTCTACCGGACATCTCCAGTCTCTAAATGTGGGAGTAGTCTTTGTAGATTGTAGATATTTCTGCTATAGCGGAGACAACCAGTCTACCGGACATCTTGAGTCTCTAGATGTGGGAGTAGTCTTTACAACTCATATAGTCATTGCTACAGCGGAGAAAACCAGTCTACCGGACATCTTCAGTCTGTAGATGTGGGAGTTGTCTTTGTAGGTTGTAGATATTCACTGCTATAGCTAAGATAGCAAGTCTACCGGATACTCACTGCCATATCGGAGACAATCAGTTTACCTGATGTCTTCTTTCTCTAAACAATGTAGAGTTTCTTGAGTTCATTATAGAATTTATATGTTACCATGGAAATTAACGGACATATTTTTGTAATATTTAAAACTTTCTGCTGTTTTTGTTTTTATTCTAAATGTGATTTGTTCTAGATTATACAAATGATCAAGGTGTATTTTGAATAACAACCTTTCTAAAACTGAGTTTTTGGGTCAAACTTACTAAAATTTGACATTTTACATAATTTTTAATTTTTATCAAGAATAAGTGTTAAGTTGAAAAATTGATGAATGAAGAATTCCTAACAGGTTTTTCAATGTAATGTCAATATTATTCAGTTGTGACAACAAAAAATTGAGATATTGTGAAATATGGTCAAGAAATGGCGATTTAGCGAATTTTGACCTGGTTGCCATGGAAACCACATACATTCAACAAATTGATATTTTTTATTGTAATTAATAATAAGAATAAATGTAAATTAGTTAAGGAACATTTTCATGTATATTATAAACAAATTTAAGGCATTGTGACACTTCAGTGACGAGTGTTTGGACAAATTTTTAAAAAAATCATAAAAAAAATAATTTCCCATTAATTTTAAACAATAATGATATTATATTTTTATCGAATGTTTTCATAGTATGAAATATGTATGTATAAGCTACAATATGACACCAGTTATGTTCATTTATGTAAATAAATAGTGAAGTTATTCACAATAATATGCATTTTTGATTTTTACCCGAAAATGTTTGGTTGCCATGGAAACAAGGCTGAAAAATACCCCTGCCACCAAATGAAAATGTGACAACCATCCTTTTCCAACACAACATATATATATCTTCAAGAAAAAAGTGGTTTGGCTTTGTTCTACGGTGGGGAGGGGTACCCGACCAGTTTTGTGCTTTGGCCCTTAGACTATTAACTCAAGTTTGAAATATGAATACATTTATTTGAAAAGTCAGATTGAACATTTATATATGATACTTTCTTGGACTTGTTTACGTGTTCACTTTTAAAGTCATGGATCATTGTCAAGAGTTATGAAATCAATCGAATTCATAGCGTTATCAGGTTCATAGTTGTTATATAGCAATAATGGAGAATTACCCAAACTTAGAAAGGTTTTATATCCAATATGTATACGGTCAGGGTTACAGTAAGGTTAAAACTCAAATCTCATCCATAAAATGTCCCTTGTTTCCATATAGGCCTACCATCAACTTCGAGAAGGGCACCCAAACAGCTCAATATCTTACTATCAAATATACAAGTGTCCATAGCATTTCCCTTGTCTTCCTTATACTACTTACTTCTAGACTAGAATGCCACTCAAACACTTCAATATCTTAATAACGCTTACATCCGCATGATTCGGAAAAGAAGCTGTATCTTGACTATGAGCAGCGTTCATCATTATAGAATTATAATTTCCTTGGTAAAGCGATCATTGCTTGTTTGATCTTGACGGTTATTCATATTCACCCTTTTCGTGAGATTAGAAATCAGAAATAAGTTTTTGGTATCTCATATGAATGATTTGTTTATTGAACCCGTGGGAATTCTTTTGAAATGTTGAAATTCAAAGTCACAACTTCTTACAGTTTCTTTTCTTGTATATTCCTTACGAAGTGTCAATTTCACTGTGATTTTGGAGGAAAAGAAAAAAGGGAAGGCGAATTCCCAGCTCAGGTCTGGGGCTGTTTTGCGTCCCATCTAGTTGGTAATATATTTCAACGAAAACTTGCGAGGAGGTTCCTGAAAAAATCGTGGATAAGACTGGTTAGCTATTTGTTTTTATGTTAATGTTGTCTCGCGAAATGTTAAAACTTGATAAAATGTCTTCATGTAAACAGGAAACTAAATAATCAAACTCTTATGAATATTTGTATATCAAAATTGAGTTTTTGTAGAGCTTTATTGAAAAAAGACAGCTTAGTGACCTTAGTTTGAAAAGTTTTGATGCAAAGACATGTTGTCTTAACTGCTCGACGAATGCTCAGGTAATATAATGAAACACACATCTAACACATATAAAACTTTATTAACTAAAAAACATCGATATCAATATAATTCTTTTCTATCGAACAGGTTTTATTCCCGGTTGATAAACAATGAAGAATAGTTTGTTAATGCAGTAAAATGTTTATTTCAATTGAATTATAATTTTCTGTTTAAAGTTATTTTTGTCAACATTTATGTTGCTAAGTACAAAAGTGTTAAAGAACTGTAATAATTTCAATGTTTAAAATTTAGTTCATAAGAGGTTCAGAAAGTCTAGATAGGTGATAACTGTTACTAGTTTTGCCTAAAGTATTATCATGATTGTAAGTCATAACTGGATTACTTCCCTTGACACTCATGATGATGATGATGATCAGAGCACATGTTTGAAGTGACACCATGTTGGATAGACAGCTAGATTAGGGAAAGTTAGACAAGCACACAAATGTAAGTAACATAGTTTGCAATGATAAGATATTTTAATGCATATTGAGGAGGTAATGTTTAATGGTTTTGCTAATTATATATTTTATGCATTTAATGGGTAATTTTGAAGTAAATGACTTAGAATTTCCATGCTCTTATTGTTAGGAATAGCCATACTTAGCAAGTGTTTATTTTTGTTTTAGTTTTCTGAACCTCACAAGCTCATAATGAAGATAAGAATTACAGAATATTGCAACGCATACAAATGGAAATAAACTGTGAACGTCAAAAGGAATCAACTTTGTGCGAGTTAATGAATTTTTGTGTTTTGCATCCACATAGTTACAAAGGTCGTTTCCATGGAAACACAAGGTTCAATCCAGTTTCCTGGGGAGAGGTCAAAATGTGTAACAATGAGCAGAATGCAACTAAAGCGATTCCTCTGTGTTGGGTTTTGTAGAATCATTCTTTGTAAAGAAGCGAAACGTCCAAATAAATGCAACATTTAGCATAAGAAATAGCAAAACACATGGAATTAACGAAACAGCAACATTAAACTTAAAACGACGATTATCAATTTAAACGAGCGACAGCGCAAAATGAAAGACTTGATACGCAACATTCTTACTGCGCATTGGCGCAGTACCCGAATTAGGTCAAAACCTGTCACCGCCTGCATATTAACTATTAATGTATCGTTTGACATGGTACTCACCCGTTAATCAAACAGTAACAATGAGCTGAAGAATTTCTTAATGAATATCTAAAATCATAATCTAATTTTTAAGATTAGGGGAGACCAGGGCAAAGCGCGACCCCTAGCATATAGGCGTGTTTTCTGGGCACATCAACATGTTTAGAATGCAACTTGCAGCATGTCTCTAATTCTCGTCAGATAATCTATTTTATGACAAATGCTTTTTAACCTACTACGTCTGCATAAAGAGATATAAACAAAAATGTATTTCGACAAAGGCGGTGCACTTTGCCCCGTAGTTTGGGGCAAAGCGCCCATGGAAAAATGTGATTTGTCAAAAACCTATAATAAGCCATATTACCATCCAAAACAGTAAGTGCCATGCACCTCACGGGCACCCTTCAAAAACTTAAACAAATAATAAAAACCAAGGCTCAGTATGCAAAAAAATGACAAAAGACTTTTTTTATGTCGTGGACCTAGTTTTTGGAAGTTCTCAACCAAACACTTAAAGGATTGCTATATATATACGAATTACTAAGAACTATGAGAGTCTTGACAATTTAACTCATTAAATATCAGAAAACAATAAAAGTATGAAAGAAATAAAGAAATTGGTTGGTTTTAAAGACAAATTTCACAGTTTACAAACATCTGATCTCTGCCAGACTTGCCCATACAGCCTATCTTCTTAATTGTTTAGGGATAAAACAAAATATAAAATGAATATCAAAACTATTGCTAAATTATCAAATAAAATATACGCGGTTTTAAATGAAATAAAAATCCTATGATATAATTTTGATACTTAATTGATAATATCACTTTTTATGAATACAGGAAAATTATAGAATGAAAATTACAATTCTATATTACGATATTTGCTTTAGGAAAAATAATTAATATCTCTGACACTAATGTATTGACCATAAAAAACATTTGAGATCACTCGGGGCAAAGCATCATAGAAAAATAATTTAAGCAATGATTTCCAAAGCTCCTAATTTAATGAATATGTGATATATTTTTGTTTAATTAGTACACTAGAGTTCAATGTTCTGTTTTGTGTTTCTATGAAATATGTGAATTCTTTCCTTACAGAAAAATGACGTTTTTTAAACTTTTTGCAATGGTAGTTCTACAACTCACGCTAACGATGCAAACGTGGATCACAACGTTTCTTAACGCTTGCTTTCATTGGTTGATAAGGACAAACCACGCCATTTGTCGATCGTTAAGGAGAAATAAGGCTTGGTCACTTTGCCCTGGTCTCCCCGACAATTTATCACCAACAGAACAAAGAGAATAAAGTTTCGCAACAAATGAGCATGCGCAGTAAGAATGTTGCAAATCAAGTCTTTCATTTTGCGGTGTCGCTTGTTTCTGCTATGCTTGCAAGAAGCTATCATTGTCAACGGAAATAACATTAAGCTTTAGACGATTTTAAAATTGAGGTTACTTGCTAAATTGATCTTAGCTAAAATCGGTTTGTGCCTCATGAGCCTAAGCACCAATGGCTCTATTCTTTAGAATCATTACTTTGTTATCAGTGCAATATCTTAATTTCATAATAAACAAACAGGTGATAATATAAAGCAGTTTATACACAAATTACACATGAATAATATGATATACATGTAAAATATATAACTACATACATGATAATGATAATAACACCAAAGAATAAAATACGCTGTCACGATACATGTTCTTACCAGTACATCAATTTAACTATCCTCTCAGAACTGGATAAATCTGTTTTCTGTGCAACGAGAGCAAATGATAAATATTGGCGATAGTAATTCGATATAGTTTGTTCTGTCCCTTTGGTTCATTGGCAGATAATAATAATAATAATAATATCTCTTTATTGTCCTAATTACAACTACATGGGAAATTCTTGTTGTGCCTGTGGCACCCGGCAGCCACATTGCAGCTCCAGTTAATGCGTTGTTCTGCCTATAATGCTGAGTGTCAAGCAAGACAGCAACAACTCTAACCTTTTAGGCCCGTATTATGAAAGCAGGTTTTTCTTAGACCAGGTTTAAGGCTAGTCTAAGAAAGTATAAGGGATTTTCATCAATTAACACACAGGCAATATGTGACGACATCCCTCTGATAACAAATATTGTCGCGAGATGGCCAGGGTGCACTCATGATTCGCGAATTCTGCAAGAAAGTAGAATCAATGAGCAATTTTGAACAGGGTAACTTTCAAGGATATCTTCTCGGCGACCCCGGATACCCTTGTTTACCATACCTATTGACGCCCATCAACAATCCACAAACACATGCAGAAACGCGATATAATGCATCTCAAAGAAAAACTAGGGGGGTTGTTGAGCGTCTCTTTGGAATATGGAAACGTCGGTTCCCATGTTTGTCGTTTGGTCTTCGGGTAAAATTGGAGACTATATTCAGTGTCATCATAACCTGTGCCGTGTTGCACAATATCGCTACTCTAAGACATGACCCAACCTTTGACGATGACGATGACGAGTCTGATGACGACAATGACGACATTGCTGCAACAAGGTAAACAATGACAATGTGACTGACGCTGTCCTGCGTCGCCGCAGTGTACGCGAAAGAGATTTGGTGGTTGCACAACACTTCTCTCAATTAGTCATATCTGTAGGGGGGTTTGAGACCTGGTAATATGCACAAGTATGAATCATTTCTGAAATACTTTGTTGATTTAACCAACACAATTGTCACTATTATTTCAGTGGCAATTTCTTCTGTACATTTGAAGTTCACATTGTTCCAGTTGTTATGTCCTTGAGGTGAAATGTATGGAAGATTCATAGGGTATTTAATCATATGTCCTGTATGATTGTCCTGCTGCACAAAATGATTGAGTATCCGATAATGTGGCATTTACTACTTGTCAACCAGTCGTAACCTTTGATCCTGTGCCCGAGAATGCATTATCTCCCTTGCTTTAGGGGGAAATATCTATTAATCCAGTAATTGTTATTCGCTTTTCATCTTAAATTCATTCGCCTATTTATTCAATTGTGTTCATACAATGAAAGGATACAGTTCTCTTATTATATTGGTTAGTTCATATTGTTATTTGTATCTTAAATTCATGGGCCTAGTTGTTTCACTAGTACTGTGATGTTTTGAGTAATAAATAATTGAAGTTGCTTACATGAGTATAAGTTACTTCATATTGTTATATTCATGGAAAGAGACAATTGAATGGACAATCAATACGATACTGTGCAACATTATGATTGTGTCAATTATCTATAATCAAATTATATTTTTACAGTTAATACACATTGTTTTGTTAAAGTTTTCTGCTTTTACTCCTTCGTTAAAGCGTCTCATTGTTATTTCTTCAGTCAGTAACTTGAATGTGATGTTACTAAATTTACTGAAGTGCGCTGAATTAATATAAAACTATGAATTTTGTTTGTTATGATTTACTATACAATGACGTTAAAGTCTTTGAAGGGGTCAATAACGAGCAATAATAACGCATATTAAACCTATATATAATCATACTGTGGTGGCAGAGAAAATTTTAGCATTCATTGACTTCGGAATTAATTGATTCACTTCTTCCATAACATCCTTTCACAATTTATTCGCTGATTTCATAATTAACATACACGTATTAATTCTTTCTGAGAGAGCTAGAGTACGTCCAGGTATTTCCGCTCACTTTTGGACGCGATCTCATATAGACACATCACAATAAGATATGGACCAAATATTTTAATTCAGCCAGGAAAATAAGCATTTCAGCTTCATAGATTGAACATTTTTATTAAAAATTACCCTCATTAATTAATTAAGACAATCAGGCAATAACGTCGTAGTTCACGAGTAGGCTAATTCCGATCAGCTAGGGCTAATTCCGCTCACCCCTGTGGGTAATTCCACTCAGTACCAAAATAATACGTTTTTACACCATAAATGGTATCATTTCATATTTTTACAGTAGTTTCAGTATCAATGTTTATATTTTGTTATTAATAAATTATTCTTTTAGGTACGACCATTTACCAACATGTTTTAAACACTTGGTATTCAAAATGCTTGACTCATTTCCAAAACCAACTTCAAGAATGTACTCTTAAGTTCTTAAGAACTTAAATATATATATATATATATAAATAATTCACCAAATTTCCAAAAATCATTCCAAACTCGATGTTATGATGATAACTGGTGTTTAACTTGTGATCATTCGCATAAACTTGTAACAATTCTGAAAACTAATAGGCCTAATTATTCAATTCACATGAATATTTTTGGAAAATTTCAGATGCATGATTTGAGTTTAAAGGTCAACTTAAAGTTTCTATTACAAAACAATGTAGGCGTAAGGCCATAAACTTCAAGCAATAGCCGAAGTTTAAGCATGGCCTGTCATTTTATGTCTTTAAGTTGTGCAACAGAGTGCAAAGAGTCTGGTGCAGGTTGAATTTGTCGCTTAATTATATCTATTGTCTATTTCAATTTTGATCTATCTTCCTCTTATGATATACATGTATGGTTACGGTTATATCAAATTGAATTGTTACGAAAATATGATTAGAAATACTATTGTGATTTTTATCAAATAATTCTAAATTCACCTGCAATTGTAAATGATAACTTCTTGAACGTCTATTTATTCAAGAAAATTATTAGCAAGGGAAGAATGACGTCATATCTTATTGTGAGCGGAATTAAACTACTTCCAATTATCGTCAAAAATAATGGAGGCTTATTCCGCTCACATCAAATTCATAGATTTTTCATTATATCAAAAAATTACTGTATGAAAGCCACATCGCAAAGGATATCTTGGAGTATTTTATTGCTCATTTGAACATTTAGCACCACTCAAGTTTATGTTGATTTATCAATGAGTGCCGACTTGGTTTGACTGACTGCCAACACCCAACGGCCATTAATCTGATAGAAGCGCGGGAAAACAAAACTTTAGTTTTCTTGAATTATTCAAATTATTACAATTAAGAAAATGTTGTTGCATGTCATGAATAACAAAATATTGAAATGAAGTTGTGAAATATGCAAAGTATACACAAAAACAAAACAAATTTTATTTGTAATGACAGATTTTATGTTACCGAGCGGAATTACCCTCATGAGCGGAATTACCCGGACGTACTCTATTCGGTACTTGCGGAATTTAGAGTTACCGTTCCTGATTAGAGTTATCCGCCCTTGGTAGCAGGTATGTGGAATCTCGACTCGTTGACGTTACCGTCACGGGCCGCACAAAAAGGAAATTGTCGAAACCACAAGTTGCTTTGTGTAAATGTGATTATTTGGTATTTATCAGTAATTGTCTATGAATGTATTTTATGCTTCAGTATGTAAATCTTGTCTGTAATATTATATATTATTTCATATGTATTTAATTGAGTTAATTCAATAAACGAGTAGATCTTTTGATAATTATGTTTATGATGTGCTAATTGATGGCAAACAAATCGGTCACAGGTATCTAAATTTATTTATGAATACAACAGTTTATTCCGTGATTTATGCGTAGCCAATACTTCACAGCTCATTTAAGAGAACAAAATATGTAATGAACAGTGCTGACGGGAAACTTAACGCACCTACAACTTCTCTAAGACTGAGATAAATCATCAGTCATGCCAGTAAAGTAGACAATAAGATTTTTTTAAAAACCTTCTGTCATTATTAAAGTGTAAGATTTGATTGACAATTCTTTGTAGAAAAATTGTTTCGAATATTGTTTTCCAACGGGTATCCCCCTTTTTTGACGGGAAATGTAGGCTGAATATAAGCCTACGCATACAGGCAGGGTTTAAGTAGGCCTACACTTACATTTTCATATTTAAAAAAAAGGTCTTAATGTCGACTACCCTTAAAAAAATGTTGACACGATTAGATAGTACAAGGTAACCCTATACAAGGTACAAGGTAACTTTTGTGTGAGTGCGTATCTTAAGGGACAGTCCTCTCGGCGTAATTTTGGAGAAAACGAAATTCAAGAATATTTCCCTGCTATACATTATTATTACATGATTATTTCGCACTTATCTAATTATTAAGCGATGGTTTCTTTTTCTAGATTTAACAATTTAAAATGCATCACTACTTCCTCTTGAATCAGTTCGTTTCCACAAAAATAACCCGATAGGACTGTCCCTTTAACGACCACCGCGTATCAAATTTTTCAAGCAATCAATGCTGATATTTTTAAAATCAAATTGTTGAACATTGAACATATTAAGTAATGGAATAGTCTTTAAAATGCGTTAATTAATGGAAACAAATTAGATCACCATCATCACAAGTACAAAATAAATTTTGCAAATCAATTAAAAAGTGGCGATAGAAGATTTTTTTAGTGTACTGAAGATAAAGAATATAGATATATATGGTCATAATTGATTGGAGTAAAGTGTATCCTGAAATTCTTTAAAAACTGTTTCGAATACGTTGTGTTCGCCTGCTACATCACAAAAATTGTCATTGTTATAGGCCTATCGTTAAAGATTTACAAGCGCTTTGAACCTCTTCTGCTCACTGAAAAATGAACAAGAAATTATAGTGTAATGTTTTTAAGAGTATTTTATTTTGGTTTGACCAGAACTTTTATGTTTGACGTTTATAACCTTTCGTTTTTGATCATGCTCCGTGATCGAAGAGATCAACCGCCGTACGCTCAAAAAAAGTAAATTGGTTTTGAATTCGAAGCAATGTGAGTTTGTGTTTATCTATTTTCAATTTTACAATAAAACTTTAGAATGGACAGAACTTAACGAACTATCTTATCTCGAGTACCTACCAGTTTTTGAACATTTATATAGGCCTCTCTTACGTACTTAGAAGACCTAAAGCCGCTAATGGCTGCAATATTGCCCAAGCTGCGCTAAACAATAACTCACTCACTAGAAGACCTAAAGCGGAAATTACATATTACTCGTACGGTAATTTTCACTTTTACGTCAATAACATGTTTCTATATTTACATTTCTTGCCCTACAAGCGTTCCGATCTCGGTGATATTCTCCATGTTTATGAAGAACTCCTTTGAACATTTTAGATCCCAAGAAATATTTTTAAGGACTTAATTATTTTTAATATTTACAAGAAACGTAGATAATAACCCTAACTATACGCCTGTTGCTATAGTACTCATGGAATCAATATGACATGCTTTTTGGCATTTATTTTTGTATTTCTCGATTAATAAATGTATTCATTTTCAATCAAATGTTGAAGGCCTTGTAAATGCATCACATACATATCATTTCTATTGCCCTTTACAGGTAAAATTGTCAAAAAAAAATCATATTTGCTACACATTAAGAAAGAAGTTCTTCGCCACAATTAACATAATGACCAAAACAAACGTGCATAGCATTTGACATGGGACGTTCACGTGTTCACGTTGCGCATACGGTTTCAAAAAACTATGAATTAACTCGTAGGAATAGTATTTTGTAACACGTGTTTAGGAATAAAACACTCTTCAAGACAACGCGAATTTTATCACCTTAAAACCTATAGTAACGGAAAAACGGTTGATAAATATTTTTCATGACGTTAAATTTTACGTGACTGTATTGAGATTAGAGCTCATTTACTAACTTTAGCTTGCACCAGAAGCATATATATTTTGACTTAATTATTTCAAGGTGTAACAATGACACGTTTTGATCTTCTGTAAACTATTATTTTTAGGGAATTTAACAAAATGTGTCAACAACAAAAAATTGTAAATGAATATTTAGCATTCAAATCAAAATTCTCTATCATGTTAAGAAATAATCGCTGAGGTTTTTTAATATATTTTCGTGAGTACTTTTTATTACAGGATTATATTTATGTCGGAAACACAAGGGACTATGTTAACAGTGACAATTCCTCGGATTTTCTTTTTCAGAACTTTTACAACTCACAAGAAAACGTAATTACTCATGTTTCCCGCACATAACATAACAAGCTAATTTAAATCCGTAACGCAATTTACATAAAAACAGCGACATGAACCAAATAACATTTTTGAAAAAGTTTAGTAAGATATATATCTAAGAAAAACCATGAACTATTGAGACAATTGTATAGGCCTAAATACGAAACTACTAATTTTCCTCGATATGTGTTATCTATATATTTAATTTCTAAATTTTTGTATATAAAAGTACGAAATAACAGTTTACGAGAAACAAACTATTTAACAGGACGGCGTCAGTTTTTGCAAGTTATGTAGTGTAGGCCTACTGCCGTATTGAGAATGAGTGTATAATTTTTCAAGTACATTTCAATAAAATTAGTTGAATATTAACATTGTGAATTTTTATTTAAACATGCACATAAATTTTAACAGAATATATGAAGAAAGTAACTATATTATAATTATCTACATTCGTTTCCTCATTTAGATCTTCTATGTGCATCAGATATACCTATAAGGCCTAATTTTGGTAAATATTTGAGAGTGATATGGTTTTGCTGCGATAAATGGGTAACTACGATAATAAGGTCAACTGATAGGTCAAACCTGATACAAATCTCGAGGAATCTGAATGTCTTTTATGACGCAATAATCACTACCCATGACGGTAACGTCAACGGGTCGAGACAAACTCCTCACAGTGCTGTTACGTCTCTCCGTGTATCGAGCCTTTATCAACACTGCATCCAGACCCGTGACCTCGAACTAAGCGGAAGTGACCCCGTGTTGTCAGCGACGCTTTTGGGTCGTCTGCTGTTTCGGATGGGTAACGTAAGCATGTCAAAATTATGTCTTCGCCTGTTTCTTATCACTCTATTTCATGTTTTTGTTGTTTAAGTACTGGAAAAGTAAGATCGTTTAAGATTTTTAACCAAAAATGTAAAGATAGTGATGCTTTGTCCAAATTGGGATGGGTTTTTATTTCGGAATTTTCTATTTTTCAAGAGCTGACTCGAGATTCAGAAATCTCCATTTGCCGAGTTTGTTTTCATAAATTAGAGTCAGGTGTAGTGATCTGACCCCATTACTTCAGGCCGGAAAGGAGTAAATGCATAAAAAATAGTTCACTTAGATTTAAGTAATTCCCCGCATTGTAATTGTTTTTTATTTAATTAAAAGATACGGTTTTGTTTGCAATTGAACATGTATCAATAAGACATGTACTAGATGTTACCCGAACATAATAAGGCAATTAGGCATGGTCACGAATCCTGACCAAAACTGGGTCCGTGAACCCAGGGATGATAGACGATCAGCACTGAGGACGAGGTTGGGGTCGAGAGTGCACATACCTGTTCCCAAGGGCGGATAACTCTAATCAGGAACGATAACTCCCAATACCGCAAGTCGGGAATATTCGGTACTTGCGGAATTTAGAGTTACCGTTCCTGATTAGAGTTATCCGCCCTTGGTAGCAGGTATGTGGAATCTCGACTCGTTGACGTTACCGTCACGGGCCGCACAAAAAGGAAATTGTCGAAACCACAAGTTGCTTTGTGTAAATGTGATTATTTGGTATTTATCAGTAATTGTCTATGAATGTATTTTATGCTTCAGTATGTAAATCTTGTCTGTAATATTATATATTATTTCATATGTATTTAATTGAGTTAATTCAATAAACGAGTAGATCTTTTGATAATTATGTTTATGATGTGCTAATTGATGGCAAACAAATCGGTCACAGGTATCTAAATTTATTTATGAATACAACAGTTTATTCCGTGATTTATGCGTAGCCAATACTTCACAGCTCATTTAAGAGAACAAAATATGTAATGAACAGTGCTGACGGGAAACTTAACGCACCTACAACTTCTCTAAGACTGAGATAAATCATCAGTCATGCCAGTAAAGTAGACAATAAGATTTTTTTAAAAACCTTCTGTCATTATTAAAGTGTAAGATTTGATTGACAATTCTTTGTAGAAAAATTGTTTCGAATATTGTTTTCCAACGGGTATCCCCCTTTTTTGACGGGAAATGTAGGCTGAATATAAGCCTACGCATACAGGCAGGGTTTAAGTAGGCCTACACTTACATTTTCATATTTAAAAAAAAGGTCTTAATGTCGACTACCCTTAAAAAAATGTTGACACGATTAGATAGTACAAGGTAACCCTATACAAGGTACAAGGTAACTTTTGTGTGAGTGCGTATCTTAAGGGACAGTCCTCTCGGCGTAATTTTGGAGAAAACGAAATTCAAGAATATTTCCCTGCTATACATTATTATTACATGATTATTTCGCACTTATCTAATTATTAAGCGATGGTTTCTTTTTCTAGATTTAACAATTTAAAATGCATCACTACTTCCTCTTGAATCAGTTCGTTTCCACAAAAATAACCCGATAGGACTGTCCCTTTAACGACCACCGCGTATCAAATTTTTCAAGCAATCAATGCTGATATTTTTAAAATCAAATTGTTGAACATTGAACATATTAAGTAATGGAATAGTCTTTAAAATGCGTTAATTAATGGAAACAAATTAGATCACCATCATCACAAGTACAAAATAAATTTTGCAAATCAATTAAAAAGTGGCGATAGAAGATTTTTTTAGTGTACTGAAGATAAAGAATATAGATATATATGGTCATAATTGATTGGAGTAAAGTGTATCCTGAAATTCTTTAAAAACTGTTTCGAATACGTTGTGTTCGCCTGCTACATCACAAAAATTGTCATTGTTATAGGCCTATCGTTAAAGATTTACAAGCGCTTTGAACCTCTTCTGCTCACTGAAAAATGAACAAGAAATTATAGTGTAATGTTTTTAAGAGTATTTTATTTTGGTTTGACCAGAACTTTTATGTTTGACGTTTATAACCTTTCGTTTTTGATCATGCTCCGTGATCGAAGAGATCAACCGCCGTACGCTCAAAAAAAGTAAATTGGTTTTGAATTCGAAGCAATGTGAGTTTGTGTTTATCTATTTTCAATTTTACAATAAAACTTTAGAATGGACAGAACTTAACGAACTATCTTATCCCGAGTACCTACCAGTTTTTGAACATTTATATAGGCCTCTCTTACGTACTTAGAAGACCTAAAGCCGCTAATGGCTGCAATATTGCCCAAGCTGCGCTAAACAATAACTCACTCACTAGAAGACCTAAAGCGGAAATTACATATTACTCGTACGGTAATTTTCACTTTTACGTCAATAACATGTTTCTATATTTACATTTCTTGCCCTACAAGCGTTCCGATCTCGGTGATATTCTCCATGTTTATGAAGAACTCCTTTGAACATTTTAGATCCCAAGAAATATTTTTAAGGACTTAATTATTTTTAATATTTACAAGAAACGTAGATAATAACCCTAACTATACGCCTGTTGCTATAGTACTCATGGAATCAATATGACATGCTTTTTGGCATTTATTTTTGTATTTCTCGATTAATAAATGTATTCATTTTCAATCAAATGTTGAAGGCCTTGTAAATGCATCACATACATATCATTTCTATTGCCCTTTACAGGTAAAATTGTCAAAAAAAAATCATATTTGCTACACATTAAGAAAGAAGTTCTTCGCCACAATTAACATAATGACCAAAACAAACGTGCATAGCATTTGACATGGGACGTTCACGTGTTCACGTTGCGCATACGGTTTCAAAAAACTATGAATTAACTCGTAGGAATAGTATTTTGTAACACGTGTTTAGGAATAAAACACTCTTCAAGACAACGCGAATTTTATCACCTTAAAACCTATAGTAACGGAAAAACGGTTGATAAATATTTTTCATGACGTTAAATTTTACGTGACTGTATTGAGATTAGAGCTCATTTACTAACTTTAGCTTGCACCAGAAGCATATATATTTTGACTTAATTATTTCAAGGTGTAACAATGACACGTTTTGATCTTCTGTAAACTATTATTTTTAGGGAATTTAACAAAATGTGTCAACAACAAAAAATTGTAAATGAATATTTAGCATTCAAATCAAAATTCTCTATCATGTTAAGAAATAATCGCTGAGGTTTTTTAATATATTTTCGTGAGTACTTTTTATTACAGGATTATATTTATGTCGGAAACACAAGGGACTATGTTAACAGTGACAATTCCTCGGATTTTCTTTTTCAGAACTTTTACAACTCACAAGAAAACGTAATTACTCATGTTTCCCGCACATAACATAACAAGCTAATTTAAATCCGTAACGCAATTTACATAAAAACAGCGACATGAACCAAATAACATTTTTGAAAAAGTTTAGTAAGATATATATCTAAGAAAAACCATGAACTATTGAGACAATTGTATAGGCCTAAATACGAAACTACTAATTTTCCTCGATATGTGTTATCTATATATTTAATTTCTAAATTTTTGTATATAAAAGTACGAAATAACAGTTTACGAGAAACAAACTATTTAACAGGACGGCGTCAGTTTTTGCAAGTTATGTAGTGTAGGCCTACTGCCGTATTGAGAATGAGTGTATAATTTTTCAAGTACATTTCAATAAAATTAGTTGAATATTAACATTGTGAATTTTTATTTAAACATGCACATAAATTTTAACAGAATATATGAAGAAAGTAACTATATTATAATTATCTACATTCGTTTCCTCATTTAGATCTTCTATGTGCATCAGATATACCTATAAGGCCTAATTTTGGTAAATATTTGAGAGTGATATGGTTTTGCTGCGATAAATGGGTAACTACGATAATAAGGTCAACTGATAGGTCAAACCTGATACAAATCTCGAGGAATCTGAATGTCTTTTATGACGCAATAATCACTACCCATGACGGTAACGTCAACGGGTCGAGACAAACTCCTCACAGTGCTGTTACGTCTCTCCGTGTATCGAGCCTTTATCAACACTGCATCCAGACCCGTGACCTCGAACTAAGCGGAAGTGACCCCGTGTTGTCAGCGACGCTTTTGGGTCGTCTGCTGTTTCGGATGGGTAACGTAAGCATGTCAAAATTATGTCTTCGCCTGTTTCTTATCACTCTATTTCATGTTTTTGTTGTTTAAGTACTGGAAAAGTAAGATCGTTTAAGATTTTTAACCAAAAATGTAAAGATAGTGATGCTTTGTCCAAATTGGGATGGGTTTTTATTTCGGAATTTTCTATTTTTCAAGAGCTGACTCGAGATTCAGAAATCTCCATTTGCCGAGTTTGTTTTCATAAATTAGAGTCAGGTGTAGTGATCTGACCCCATTACTTCAGGCCGGAAAGGAGTAAATGCATAAAAAATAGTTCACTTAGATTTAAGTAATTCCCCGCATTGTAATTGTTTTTTATTTAATTAAAAGATACGGTTTTGTTTGCAATTGAACATGTATCAATAAGACATGTACTAGATGTTACCCGAACATAATAAGGCAATTAGGCATGGTCACGAATCCTGACCAAAACTGGGTCCGTGAACCCAGGGATGATAGACGATCAGCACTGAGGACGAGGTTGGGGTCGAGAGTGCACATACCTGTTCCCAAGGGCGGATAACTCTAATCAGGAACGATAACTCCCAATACCGCAAGTCGGGAATACATGAAATCCCAACATGTAAACCAGTAGTCCGTTCATAATAGGCGAGCGCCCGCGAAAGCTCGCGGGCGCTCGCGGGCGCTCGATCCTGAACGACTTTGCCCGCCCGGGCGCCCGCGTGCACTCGCGTGCATTCGCGAGCTATGTCTTTGGCTGACTCGCTAGCGAACAAAGATGGCGATATTGTGTTGCTTAGCAAACATATGATATTATCCTAACGAATTCTTTCAGCCTGTGCTGTGCCGATTTCAGAGCAATAATTTTCAAAATATTTAAATGAATTGTATCATTCATAGTTACAGTACAGTTAGACAGTAGCAATAGATAGAAAATTGCATATTATTCAGTATATAGGGCAAATGCCTGAAATACAATTGACGATACACTATGAATTATCACAATTGTACCTGTAGTTTTATTTACATTAGGAAAGTTACTTGTAAACATTATTCATATAATTTTTCTGTCCAAGAAACAAAATTAAAGAACCATGTAAATTAGTTGTTGGCCTACTTACTGACAGAACTGTACAATGACGGGGTGATTAACTTTTTTAACACCATGATATAGATCCAGTTCACAATAAATAGTTAAATAAAATTAATCTTCAATACAGTGAATATAGTAATTTATTGAACTTCAGGCTTCTATTTGTTTCAAACTGTCTCCAACATACGTGAATATTTGAGGCAGGCGACTCTCAAGGCAAGAGTCTTTTGTTTTCATCATCCTATATTAAAATAGAGAAAATGAGTGTCAAGAATCATGTTGTTAGCTCAAATATAGGATACAATGGTTGCTATGATTGACAGGCGTAGTTGGATGTATGTGAGTGAGGCTTCTGCGCACGTCCATGTCTTATCATTGAAAAGTTGAAACACAAATAGCTGGAGTCTGGGAGTCAGTTGTCATTTCAATGCATTCATATAACTGAGAAAGGCAGTGTTCACGCCATTAGTGGGTTCTAAAAACATCATAATAATTAAGTTTGCACGATAATAAGGATCTTCTTATATCAATGCAGCAATTATGCTATACATATACAATGTACATACATATAATAAGGTTGAAAAATTAGGTATCCATATTTTATGAATGCTTCAATTTAAAGCTGAATGTAATTGTTTCTTCCAGTAAAACCTTTTTCACCTGTTATTCTACCTAACTTTCAAAGTTACAATTTGGCATGTCACGCTGTTATTATCTTAGTGGTATTAGAGGCAAGACAAAAGTCTAGAAAATATCATAATCATGACAGGTAATATTTTACAAAAAAGCAGTACCCACATATCTTCTTAGGTAATTTTATGATATGCACATTTCATTGTTATCAAACTTTCTTTATAAAAGATTCTCTGTGTAAATGAAAATCACGTCTACATTTCATCATTTCCCCTTAGTATATATAACTAAAACATAACATATCATTCCAGTTTTTTCATGTTTAAAAACAATACTCAAACTGTACCGGGGTTGTCCGAAAGCAAGCTCAGGGCTTCTAAACGGAAACATGGCCTTGTATTCGATCGTTTTTAAGGGACGTTCACACTGAATTAAAAGCAAAAAACAATACATATTAGGCATCATTTTGACAGGAGTATGACTATTACAATGAATTAAGCAAATGGCCGGGAGAGCAAGTTAACTCTTTTGATTTACGAAAAAACTGAATGAATGAGACATCATCAAACTCATTAGAGTCCAGTGTGAGAAACAAGGGTTCGAAAGTTCAAATATTCGAATCATATCATTCAATTATTTGATTTCAAACTAATTTGCCACGCATGTATGAAACTGGTTTGAATAAGACTAAGTATTTACAAAGTTTCGTAAAAACTTATGTCTTGTCTGGAAGTTCAGTAGGGGAGACCGGGGCCGGTACGTCCCCTTTTCACTAAAATGTAGATAATGAGTTGTTTTTTCGCATTATACTAGTGTACGTTTGTACAGATATTGAACCTTATCTTAACTTTATTGCAATAATTATCGAAAGTGCCTAACGTAACTAGTTTGCCAATAACTATGCTTTAAAGACAACGAGTTGAAAAACCGAACATGCCCCGCATCGGGGTAAGTTCGGTTTCCCTCAGGGGCAGGTTCGGCCATCCTTGGGAACAATCAGAACATGTTCAGCTTACAACAATTGAAGAGAGATAAGATGCTACTCATAGCATTCAATATTTTGGACAGAAAAACTACTACATTACTTTAAAAAATCATATTTTATAACGATGACTTAGTTAGCTTTCTATTACGAAAAAAATTCGTAAGAGAAGCCTACTATTCAAGGACCTTCAAGAGGGTCCTTTTGAGGAAGATGACCTTTAGAAAAATTGTTTCGAGGAGGACCATAACATTTTTTTGACCGTCCTCACGGCCGAATGTGCCCCGCCTGTAATGACCGAATGTACCCCACAAACCATGGTTGTTCTTTTTTCTATACTGCGAAAATACACAGACCTCGAACCAAAATAACTTGTTGGTTACATATACGTCTCAGCATGTTGGTGTATGCTCACTTAAGAACATATTCCTAAACATAGTCAATATTTGTCAAAAACATAGTGAACTGAAGTCGAATATTTAACTCAACTAGATGAAAAACGGGTTTTCTTCCCCAGTTTGTAAAGAACCTGTTGAACTGTCACCATTTTTCAAGTCAGTTTTGGAGTAAGGTCATGTTGTCTTTTAGGAATTACCAATTTAAGTTATTATGGCCCCGAACAAAAATTACAGCGAAAAGACGAAACGACGAACATGCCCCGGGGCCGTGCCTGCCTCGGTCTCCCTTATTTATTTTCGACCTAATAGACTTAGAACAATGTTTTCCAAAAATTGAGATCCAGATTGTCTCGAATTTCATATTTATACCCATGGAATTACTGAACATAATATTTGTATGCAAGGATCTTGGAAATAGTGTTGATAATAAGCAAATTCATTCACATGATTGGGAAAAGACAAATAGAACACTTTAAACTTGTCAGTTTAATGCAGGCCCGTAGCTCACCAGACTCAAACATGTAAGTGAAAATGACACTTAGCTGAGAATGTTAAAGAGATGTATATTAGGGTAGAGTTTGCTTTAGTTTAAATAACATAGATTTTCCCAATTAGTCACATTTCTTCTTAGCCATCCAGGAAGTGACTAGATTACATGTACATGTGTATTAAACATTTGCTTGTGCCAAGAACTAATCGTTATGAGAATCCAGAGACTAGAGTTATTCCAAGTATTGCACAGTATTCCTACCCTGTCAGTCTAAATACAATCGTTTAGTAAAGTGTTCTTACTACATAAGGTTGTGCCAATCCATATGGCTTTTGTTGTGCTTATGTTCCTTCGGCCTTTACATTCAATGTAATGTTCATTCAATGTATATTCTTAACATATCCATCTAAGAAAGATTATCATAAGTATATATTTGGACAAGTTGTTTTCAATTTTAATCTCTTTTTTTCAAGACTTATACCCTTAATATCAGGATTTCAACTAACCTGTCTAATATTTCAATAATAAATAGATAACTAGGTAGAATAAGAGCTAAGAGGCTTTTACCCTCTGCATTTAATTGAAGCATTCATAAAATATGTATACCTGATTTTCCGTGTCTATGTTTATCTTTGGAAAAAGATACATGTATTACTAATTATTGATGCTGATATATAGTTACTAATAAAGGTACATTTCTTTGAAAAGCATTTTTACTTTTTGAATGTCAATATTTTTTTCTTAGTAATGGTTAACATGGTTTGGGTTTTTGGTAATGTTTTTTAACCTTCTTCATACCATTAAATTCTTTTTAAGCACTTTGGTGATTTTATAATTCTTTACTGAGCTGTTCAGATACTGTTTGTTATCTGTTAGACATGCCGAAGGCTACTATTTTATTTGTTGAAGTGTTCACTTCCGTAGGCTTGTCAAAATTGTTTAATAATTGCTTGACTATGTTGAATATGACTCTCAGTTGATGACAAACTTATGGAATACACAGCAAGTGACAATGACTACTGGTATTTTATTCACATTCCTCATGTCCAAGCATATCAGTTTGCAAAATCTGCCCTACAGTAATCCCAATAAGTTTTCATTATAAACTACCGGAAATCAAGTTTCTAGCCTTTCATTAGGAACTACCGGAAGTCAACTTTCTAGCGAGCGCTCGCATTCGTTCAGGAAACACGCGGGCGCTCGCGCGAGCAGCTAGCGCGGGCGCTCGCCTTGTGAACATACTACAGGGTCTAGATTTTCGAAACTCTCTTAACTAAGACAGGTCGTAAGAAGGTATGGTCAATTTAAAATTTACTCGCTATCAATCCAGTATAACATGTCTCTGATTTTAAAACACACTAGGTTTATCTCCATTCTACCATGACGATTTTAATCGTGAACTCTTTGTATAAGCGAATTGCACTTTGTAAAATGTCCTCACTTCCGGCAACAAAAATGAACTCGTCTGTGCTGGGGGTTTTGCTCTTTGGTATTTAAAATAAAATTTAGCCGTGCGCAAAAGTAAATCTATCATTGGGTGTCCATCAAATAGATTTCTCACTTTGTTCAACGCAGCTATTAATATCGTACCGTTTAAAACATGTGCTTCCATTACTTGTTGACAGAATAGACTGAGATATCCCTATCAATCAAATAGATGATTCTAACAGAAAACCACTGTGACGTAAATGACGTCACTGTATTGTTGCTGTAAGCGAAGGAAGCCCTCTGCGTGTGGCGCTGATTGACCACTGAAACTTCTTATTTTGAATAGAATACTCTATCTACTTCAAATTATTAGGTCAGCCCCCGTAAACACTCGTAAATAAAACCTGTTAAATAACTTTTTAAAAGTTTTAATCTCAGTAAACAGCAGAATACCAGCTCTGAAATTGCCAGTCGGCTGTATCAATGCGCAGTGAAGCGGCCTGAAAATCAGAGGACGTTCAATCCAAAATTGATCACGCTTGATTTTCCAGGAGAACCAATCAGAATCTAGTATTCATCACATTCATGGTAGAATCAAAGATAAGACGATCTTAGCGCTACGATAAGAGCGATTTTCGAAGCGATCTTAAATCTAGCGTAAGATAAATCGAGTTACGACAGCTGTCGTAAACAGTAAACAGGGATTCCCCGATGACGTCACGGGATTTCCCCTGTAGCAGACGTCAACATGGCGAGTCAGCCTCCATCTACGATTGAAGTGGGTGCCGCTAAGAGGCCGAGGAAAGCAAATTGGACTGCCTCTGAGATGGAGATACTTGTCTCGGAGGTCGGTCTGCGTTCCTCGGTCCTCTTCTCTTCATTTAGCGGCACCCTCAACTTAAAAATTGTAGTGATTGTCGATGTCGTAACATCGGCGATCTCCGGCAATCATCGGTGGCTTCCGCCATGATTGAACAACTTCCGGAGAGCGACAAATAGGGCCCGTAAGTCTCGTTTGAGTTCTTTCCGGTGACTAGCTTCCGGTGACATCTTCAGCTGGTTGCGGGGATCTCATGCGCAACGCAAATACACTGATAGCGCGCCTTGACGTGTGGCACGTTACCCAGTCGATTTTTTTGCGGGAAAGTTGTACCATAGATTGAATGATAATATCAATCATATTTGAAGTGTATTAAATAGAAAAATGACTGTTTATTAAGTTAAATCTGTAGTCAAGTGGGAAAACAATTCCATTTAGGTATTTTTTCAACTAACAAATATATTTTGACGATAAAACTTTAGACAGAATATGCTCATAAAAAGTATTGTTATTGCTTTTTACTGAGTAAGTTTATCTCATTATTAAATAATTTATTCTTAAAAATAAGCAATTTCTGTGTATTTTTTTTTCATACCAATTATGTAACAGGATTTAATTAGCAATTTGCAGATTAAGTACAAATAGGTAATGTATTTTTTAATTTAATAAACATACACATTTTGATGTATATGTAGTGTTTTTTACTCTATACATTATAAATAAAATCAGTTTTAATTCTTCTTGTTGTATATACATGTAATGTGTTGTATTCATAATTTATATATACAGAAAAAACAACAACAAAAACCAAAAGATTTTTCAAAAGTTATTTTTTATAAAGATTTCTTAGTTTTACCACTTTCATTTACCATTTCATTATTGTAGGACTTAACCAACTTTGAGTATTACAAATAATTTTATTTATTTGTACAATAAATAATTGAATTAAGAGAAAAGTTAAATAATGAAATTGAGTGATTTTCTTAGAATCAGTTCTATTCAACAGAGGTAAGGACTAATTCCAACTTTCCAAGTTGATGTACAATGGTGATGCAGAATTGAATTCATGCAATTTACCTTGAAATTATTTAATATGTTTCACCTCTAGTCCTATACCATGATTTGAGTTAATTCTATGATAAATATATTTTCCATGCAAATAATGGACCTTTCAGGCTTGGAAACTATACTATGGTATTTTCGCCTGGGAAGATTGAAAAAAAAAAAATTCACCCAACAAGAAATTGTACAAATTATTGACAAGTTATCAAAAGGGCTTTATTTGTTTTGTATAATATTTTTTATTTAAGGTTATTTGTATAACCAAGGTATCAATATTCATATCAAAACATTACATGCTTACCTTAATTGTCTAACTGTACATGTAGATTGAATGAAAATTCACTGGACATTTATTCTGTAAAATATTAAAGATATCCATGTTATACTTTTTTATTCTTGACAATCTCATAAGGCCAAGGTAACTGTTTTTCTCTTATCATGAAAACAAGATAATACCATTATCTTTTTGCAATTTTACAAAAACAACTGATTTTGTAGATCGTCTTTTAACATACATTCAGTGATTATTCTTTGAATCATTATATCCTATTGAGCAAGCATTTTACTTACCTTTAATTTAATTTTATTAGTGAAAAGTGTACATTCAGAAACCCAACATTGTACTATTGTAGTGTGGTGGATTAGATGGATATACCAAAACAAAATAAACAATATATTTTATGAGTTATCATTTCCTTTAAATATAAATTTAATTTCTAGTGCTCATGTACAATGAAAACAGTAGATTTAGAGTAAAAATTCATGAAAAGGGCATTACTCTAAAGATACAAGGGATAAAAGTAAAAATTTAAAAGAAATGTGTGAAATCGTGATTACATGAGTTATTTTCCATAAAAGAATCAGGTTATAATTTATATATATTCAATTAATTATGATTATCAACGTCCTGTCATAATTTGTTTACGATAAGATTTAGATCTATGACTTAGATCTATGACGTTTACTACACGGTCCAAAAAAATGTTAGCGGCTTAAATATATATTTCTTAATGTTCTTGAAACGCGAAATAAAAAGTAAAACGTTGTTAAATACCCATAACAACCAATTATCTGATTTCTGTGCAAATTAAGACCAGTCTGAAGCTAAAACCTAACTCATTTAACATAGCTGACGCCATAGCGAAACGTGTGTTTGTCACCGGAAGTGGGTAAATCTCGCCGAGCGAACGAGAGTTACTTACGGGCCCTATATGACAGAGAACTAAGCAGAACCCATAGACCCTTTTTCGCGCGCTCATTTACATACGACCTTGGCCTCATTAACATAACAGCTGATCGAGATGGAGGCAAAACATGGCGGTGAGTGAAGTGGCGACTCGCTTGCATTTTTAGCTCACCTTTACAAAGTAAATGTGAGCTTATGTCATGGCGCTTCGTCCGTCGTCCGTCTGTCTGTCCGTCCGTCCGTCCGTCCGTCTGTCCGTCCGTCCGTCTGTCCGTCCGTAAACTTTCAGGAAAAAGACTACTCCTCCTAAACGAATCCAGATATCATTCTGAAATTGTAGTATGTTATACCCATGGTGATTCCTCACAGAAAGGTAGACGTTTCAGTTTTGAGAATCCAAGATGGCCGCCATGGCAGTCATATTGAATTTTCAATTAGATTTCAGGAAAAAGACTACTCCTCCTAAACAAATCCAGATATCATTCTGAAATTGTAGTATGTTATACCCATGGTGATTCCTCACAGAAAGGTAGACGTTTCAGTTTTGAGAATCCAAGATGGCCGCTAAGGCAGCCATATTGAATTTTCAATTAGATTTCAGGAAAAAGACTACTCCTCCTTAACGAATCCAGATATCATTCTGAAATTGTAGTATGTTATACCTATAGTGATTCCTCCCACAAAGGTAGACGTTTCAGTTTTGAGAATCCAAGATGGCCGCCATGGCAGCCATATTGAATTTTCAATTAGATTTCAGGAAAAAGACTACTCCTCCTTAACGAATCCAGATATCATTCTGAAATTGTAGTATGTTATACCTATAGTGATTCCTCCCACAAAGGTAGACGTTTCAGTTTTGAGAATCCAAGATGGCCGCCATGGCAGCCATATTGAATTTTCAATTAGATTTCAGGAAAAAGACTACTCCTCCTAAACGAATGCAGATATCATTCTGAAATTGTAGTATGTTATACCTATAGTGATTCCTCCCACAAAGGTAGACGTTTCAGGTTTGAGAATCCAAGATGGCCGCGATAGCATCCATATTGACTTTTCAGCTGCAGATAACACATCATTATTACTAAAGTTTAAGCTTTCATCAAGTGATCACTCGCACTATATAAATTCTATAATTTGAACTTACTAATCATAATTTTATCTTGAATATAGAATATTTAAGATTGTCATGCAAGTTGTTCTATATTTTAAGTGTTTCTAAAGCATTAAGATGAAAGACAAACATAATTAATTAATTTGTTTAAAATATTTATGGCAACTAGCTGCAAAAACCCAATGACATTAAACATCATGTTAGATTTTGAACAATGGTATCTCCCTTATATTCCTTTAAATACCACACATAAGGGGTCAACCAGAGTTCAGATATTTCTGTTGAGTCAGCTGCTAGTCTGTTGCATAATCAACCTGACCCAATTGATATGGTAGAGCATTATGCTATATGGCCATGTGTATGCAATAAGAGTTATGGAAATTAGACTTGTATTCTCATGACAGTGATATGTTCTTTCTAAGAATAACAACTTACACAAAACTTGTCACTTGTTTTGTGTTTAGCAATCTACATGATAAGTTGATGTGGAAAGAGTTATTTTGCATCAGGTTCCAGTTCCTGTGTTTTACTCATATTTGTACCATTTCTATATCTAACAGCAGTTCTTCTTGACACAAAATCAATTTAGGACATAAGCTAACTATATTTTGTTAAATTATATATATTTTTCACAACAATTCATGTTCTCTCCCGTCAAGTCTATTAATACCACACATAAGGGCTTAGCCAAAGTTCAGGTTTACATGCTCAGCACACTAGGATGCTTCTCCAAATATACGTACACAAAGCCCAATACACAAATTGCTACACTCTCCTTAAGGATCTGGGGCTAGCAGCCCTGCCTGCTTGTATATTGCATAGTAATCCTGACCTAATTGATTAATAGAACATAATGGACTTTATGGAAAGTATATAAATTGTCTTTATGAAAAATATACTTGTATTCTATCAATAGTAATACTTTTTACAAATAACAATTTAAACAAGTGAAGAATCAGCTTTTGTGTACAACAATCTGCGCGATGAGTTAATATTAACAAGTCAAGAATCTGCTTTTATGTTCAGTTATCTACATGATAAGTTAATAATAGAGGTATTTTGTATCAGGTTCCAGTTCCAATACCATGTGTTTTATGAATACCTGTAAAAATAAATGATAATTGTATCATGCTGAAGGGGTTCTGGGAACAACATGTCGTCATAGAAGTCATTATTTTTCAATTAGATTTCAGGCCAAGTACTACTCCTACTAAATCAATTAAGATATCATTCTGAAAAGTGAGTATTTTTTTATATAGTGATTCCTGACAAAGACGCATTTATTTTATTATCAAGAATCCAAGATGGTCAATATGTCAATTATATTGAATTTTCAATTAGATTTAATGAAATTCATTGAAAAGAATACATTTCCTGATCAATCAAATCAATGTCATTATATTTGTATTAATACGCTTGTTGTAATATTCATCAACACTATAAATACAGTTACAAAAAACTGTATGAATCATCTTTATCTGCGAACAGCCTGAAGCATGACTGTTTTAATAAATCCTTTCCGTTTTACATAATTCCTGACACTTCATATATATGGCAAATAACATAGCCAGTGAGGGATAAATATACATTTTATAATCATCTATATCTGATTACGGTCTGAACAATGATTATCTAGATAATTATAATGATCATTCAATTCAAACAAATCCTTTTCAAAAGCATTTAAAATGATTAAATTTGTTCACTCCCAACACTAACTGTTAGGTTTTTTAGTCCATTGTTCCCATGCAATTAATTTATTCCAAATTGAAAATTTTGGTTAATGAATAACAAATTATCTTTTATTTTGTTTGTCATGCTAATAAAAGATATCATTTAATATTCACCTTCAAAACTAATTGAACAGCTGTCTGAACAATTCTTTTTTTACAAAGTCTTTCTCACCAATTCTCTCTGTTTGTTAAGATACTTCAATAAACATATTACTGAGTTGACCTCCAGATTATTTCCATTGCAAACCTCTCTTCTACCCCCACCCCTTCTATCCCCCCCTTTCCCTCCTCCCCTTTTTTCTCCTGTCCTTCCATTGCAAACCTATCCCACATTCCTTCTACCCCCCTCCCCCCCAACCCTCCCCCCCCCCCATCTATCCTTCCAGCCCCTCTCCTGCAACTCTCCTCTAAAGAGTATCTGTTTTGCATATTGAAATGAGGGGAGGACACTCACTATATATGGAATAACAGTAACTTACATAAGAGGATAAGTTACATAAGCTACATGCAGGTGCAAGAGGTCATCATAGGTCATCATATCTAGTAATTAGCATAAACCCCCATGTACCTAGCCTATTCTGACCAATCAGATTGCACTAACATAGGTCAAGATTTAAGATATTCAGAAATCTTCAGTTAGAATTACATGAGACATTGACCTGGACAGTTTACTTTGGCAATTGGACCTATCACTAGCTGAATTTGTGATTTGTGTCAGAGGGATATATTCCAAATGTTTATGTGCATAATTTTTTTAGTTCTTTGGAAGTTTAGAGTGTGACTAAATGAATACTCCTAAACCAATCAAGATATCATAATGAAATTAATACAGATGCCCACATAAAAGTAGCATTTTGAAGATTAAAAAGTCCAAGATGGTCACCAATTTAGCCATAGATATACAAAAATGTTATACAAAAACCTACTGCTTGTTAACAAATCATGATTATATCATTCTTGTATTAATGTTTGTTCAAACTCTAGTGGTTTCCAACAGAAGAATAGCATTTTAAAAGATAAAAAAATCATGATGGCAGCCATAATCAATTATCATATAAAAGATGATTACACAATTCAACCATATTACCACATCATTCATTTTAAGGTGAGCTTCTGTACCCTCGGTACTTTTATTTCAATTATACTCGCTAATGAAACATTTCCTGTCCAGGAAAGACGGCAAAATGGTATCCTTTGTAACTGTAAAAGCATAAACTCTTTACATTGCACACTGTCAATCAGTATTATGTTTTGAAAGTAGTTTTTATGTCTGCAAAACAACGTAAACATTAAGGCGGCCATGTTTGTCATTTGGTTGTCTGTGATAGTTTTTTTGATACACATGATGAGATGTCCATTCCTGAAAATAAATGAACTTAAAATCGGTGTATCATTTAAATTTGAAAAAAAAATCTACAAACGGTGATATTTTCTTACCGGCTAGATTGCGTTACTTCCTGATTGAAAATATTCACATGTAACCCTTTCCCCAAGTCAAGTGAAAACAACATGGGATATTTTTTGCTCAAATTGGTTTGCAAAAAGAAAATTATTTGAATGTAATCGATCAGCCTTTGAGGGATTGGATTACCTACAATAAGCAGTGTGCAGTAAACTAAAACAGTATTCCATCCCTGTTAAAATGAATCTTTTTAATGAAGAAATGGTTTGCTGTACAAAATACAGGTAAATATGTCATGCAAAATTATTTTGAAATAATATTCCATCTGAGATTCAAATTACTGATTCGGGATCAGCAGGCAAGTCTATGTTTAGGTATATTTTATCTTTATATTGCATGAGCCAAAGAAATAGTACTATTTGGAGAAAGAAAATCTGCAGTGCTATATATATCTTCATTTCTTAGCTTATAAATAATACATCCCACTACTTCCTGAAAAGTGATATTGTGATAGACAAATTAATTTGCTTTGTTTTTCATTAAATACAATTTAAATAGGGATCCTTATGACTAATAATTATTGATAAACATCATTAGATCTTAAATGATGGATGTGAGAGAATATTATGATAATATTCATGATTTAGTTTGTTCATTTTGGAGAGAGCCTTCAGATAAAACATCTTAATTTCAAACAAAATGAAAAACAACCTATATGTATGTATATTTATGCAAATTTGTCACTTAGGGCTTATATAATTAGCTTACTATCCCATGAACAGGATTTTGTTATTAAGGATATTACCAGAATGACAGATAAAATACCACTGAAGTCTGGACATCAAAAACATGTTTCAACATTACACATCAAGTAAAAACACTATGATTAAATCCATATATATAATATTATTTTTTGCCTTATGCATTAAACCATTTGCATGTTTGTATACAGAACTAAAAAAACTGAATTTCAGCAATGATTTATCACAGTATTGAAACATTCATCTATTTCTGAGGCACACAGTTTTCATCCTTACATTGTTTATGTAGGAGGTAATATTTGAATATGTTGTTAAATTCAAGTCATCTAAAATTAGTCAAATTTAAGAGTTTCAGACTCAAGAGATTTTATTACATGATTTTATATATTTTGATTGTAAAAACAATATTAGTGACAAGGGACAAAATTCAATCCCTTTACAGGGATTTGGAAAGACATTTCACATTGGGCCATTTTCAGGCTTTTCAATATTTAGCCTTTACAGCAATGGTAAACTTCAATTTGTTAATGGGACATTTTTTTATCCAATGTGCAAAATGGCCCATGACCCCTGTCTTTCAAAATCCCTGCCTTCACATTTCTAGAATAAACTTCAATATATTGTTTGATTATCTTAATTTATCACCCAAAGCAACCTTGTTGAATATTTCTTTTATGAAATAATATCATTGTAAGAACAGGATTTGTGCCTGAGGCCCTACACATGTGAGTTACTGGGTAGACATAAAAGATTTTTAAATTATTTTTTGTATAAATAATTTCACTTTAATAATTTAGCTTCCTTACCTTAATTGTATCATAATATATTATGAGTTTTGTTTTTAAATAAATTAAATGTAAAATCTCCTCTATGCATGTTTTGAGTACACACGATTACTATAAATACAGTTTGTTTTTATCAGTCTCAACAACAAATCATCGAAAATTTAATTATTTTGCCATGATTACAGATCTGATATTAAATCTAAAACCATTGAATATTTTTTTGTATTGGTTCCAAAGATTACAATATACATATAGTTGTCATGGCATAACAAGACAGAATATAATGTTAAGTTGAAATTATAATTTATAGTCACATAACTAATTATTTTTAAAAATATGATGCAAGTAAAAGTCATATTGGTCAAGTAAGTACTGGAATAAAAGGGTTCCATTGAGATTGAAATTTTCTAAATATTGTTTCTCTTTTGAATAGTTTTTAATAAAAAAGGTTGTTTCAGTTTTTTTTAAATTAACCTGAAGATTGAAAAGTTTATTTCTTATGCTGCATAAATAATTGTGCCTCTTTGGAGATGATGATATGTTTCAGTAGTTTATTTTAATAAAGGGTACCAAACCACACTATTGTATTTGGAAAATGTCGAATGAGGATATATAAAATGCCCATAGACTTACATGTTGAATGCCTGTTGCAAGAATAATTTTCATTCATAGTGATAATAGATTTAAATTACACAAAGCTAGGAAACGATCTCAGCTGAAGTCACATAATTTCCTCTTGCCTTCCCATTGATTAATTCTTGAATGTCGACTGAATTAAGCAACAAATACACAACATTTTTGGCGACTGTTCCATTGATGTCCATGTTGAATCTTGAGTTTGCTGCTGTTTGCTGTATATTAATGATGTTTTGCTGCAATTGTCTAAAATAGTTAATAATTATCCGATTTTTAAATGAAAATTATGTATTTCTAGCTGAGATGATTTCTAATGTTATCAATACATATTGGCAACAATTTGGCCATAAATCTATTAATGAAAAATATTCTAACCACCTAATAACATGCAAGTCAATGGGAAATTCGAGAGTCTTGAGTCACTTTGATATTGGACTACCGGAGAACCTCTGTTAATGCTTAGTAGATCTATATTTTCAAAACATCAATCAGGGATCGATACAGGGTTAAATATAACATTTAATTCATATATTTCTACGGCAGAAGATCATCTTCATGTCGGCATGCTTCGATGTTTGTTTGTAAACAAACATCGAAGTTGTCGTCACATGTCAACATAGACCCCGTCAAAAAAAATATTCCAAACCAGTCACGTCAAATATTCCTTTAAACATGACTTAACTACAATAAATACTAGCAAACAATTATATTTGTGTGGTTGAATTACTTTTAATATTTGAAAACTACGCGCTCGAAATGTTGAGGCAACTGGAGGAAAGCTATATGGAGCTTCCGGTCTTTCTGCCTCCACTGAATATTCATGAGCTAGCCGTCGCGTGAAATTTCCCGCGAAAAAGGGTCTATAGGGGATTCTCAATATTTATGCATGCATACGACCTATGACCTTCTCAAATCCAAAACGAGGCTAAGGCCGCTTCTTACTTCCTGCTCGCGTAATGGCTACGTGTGTCGTTAGTGCGACCCTCTGGTTTCTATCGTCTAGAAATGATTGTGCTTGTATGATTGAATCGTATTCCAGCTACACCCGTGACAAAAACCTGTTGTATGACAATAAAATGGACACAATGGTGGGTAATTATTTCACGTCAATCCCTAACGAACCTTTGTTTTGGATAGTTATATCCGTGGCAAATTCAAAAGAACGACGAGTTTTGCAATCAAGATTAGGCCTATAGTGGTTTTTATTATTGTTATATAGGCTAGTACCTTATATGCAAATTTATGACAATCATTCGACAAAATGTAATTTATGTTTATTATCTCGATCTTCACTGCCAATTTTAACAAACTGCAGTAACTGCCCATCCAGATGAAACTTATAAGAGGGCATGTTTACAAATGTTTATTGTGATTTGCTGAAAAACCGTCAAAGAGACACATCATATAGATTGAAAAGTAAGAAGCTTCATAAACAGAATATTTTAAAACAAAAGAATTAATCTTTATTCAAATATGAAATGAAGAAATATTGATATTGTGATGGTGATAAATAAGCCTTTCTTTGATATGTTAATACATATCAGATATATATGTACTTGGCCCTGAGAATATCATTAATGTGGGCAAATAATTGGAATTGTTGGCACAATGAATTACATAGATGCTACAATACTCTATTACAAGTACTCGATATTTGTGGGTTTTTTTGTTTTTTTTTGTTCCCAAGTTAACATATGTATATTATATATATTAATAATCATATTAACAAAATGAGAATAAATTAATGTGATTTTGCTTTGCTATGGAGCATTTGAAAATTTCAATTCGATTTAAATGAAGCGAATTAATTTTATGTGTTATTATTTAACTGTTAACATACTCTCTTATTTGAATTGATATGATATTTAATAATATTACATATATATTGATTAGTTTATAAGGAGGTGTTGGCAAGACTATTAATGGCAATGTAGATCTTTGTTTGGGTAATGCTACATTTGAACTGGGTGATTGTTTCTAGGCACTGAAGATAAATAATTGAAACAATATGAAATATCAACAAAATTGCTTATATATATAACACAAATAATAATATTCATGAATTTCAGCATTACAAAAAAATACCCTTTAACTAGGTATAAATGATACAATTTTAAATATGTATCTAGGCCTTCAAAATAAATTGACAGTTTAAATAATCTCTTTTGGTGAAAATTTATGTCATAAAAAATAATCGATTTAACTTAATTTAAACCTAACTTTGACATCAAATAAAAATAATATTTTTTTCTTTTCTAAAATTCATTTTTTAAATATATTTTTTCCAAATATAAATTGTAGATATTCCTTATTTAACTAATAAAGTAAAAACAGTTGCTTCTTATACATTACAACAATTTTTATAATTCATGTTACATGATTTCACAGTGGTTTTTAGATCAATTCTAGTGATTATCTTGAATATTTCTACAACCCAGAAACAGAGATTTGAATAAGCTCTTTAAACAAATAAATATGATTAATATACTCTTAACATATTGCTGGTTCTGTGTCAAGGAAATGAAAATGATTTAAACAGTAAAAGTATCAACAGAACTAAATATTTATAAACAAATAGTTTAAACACAGACCAAATTTTAAACATTTTGTAATTATCAGTATTAAAAACTTACCATTTACATTTGTTTGTAGCATTGATTGAAACATGTTCCTAGTCCACCAAATTTATGTGTCAATTCTAATGCTGAAAACAAGTTTTATGTCATTTGAAAAGGGGCTTTTAAGAGAATTATGATCAATATTGTTTTCCTATTTAAAGGCTGCTGCAAAGGTGTAATGTTTTCCAATATACTATTCCCAATAATATGTAAGGATCTCCCTTATTATACAGTCACTCTCATATAATAAACATAACATTTATTCCACAATATTTTTAAAACAAATCTATAATAAATTTTACAACTAAAAAAATATCTATTCTAACATAGATAACTGTGATTAGTTTGAATTCAAATTTTCTCAATAGAAGATCTGAGTAGAATAAGTTATATATTTACATTAATTTTCTAAACATGATTCTATGTGCTGTAGAGATAATTAGATATGCTGGAGTACACTCTACAGTATGACTTGTTATTCATGTAAAATATTAGATCTGCAAAAATTTCATATAAGAATATTTTTGATGTGGGTGTTAGCAGAAACACAGAAAACGTTAAAAATAATTATGAAAATTTTCAAAAGTATTATTTTAGACTGAAATGACTCACAAATAAATTATATAAGAATTAAGCAGATCATCAATGCAGTTTGTTTACATAAGGCCTGCACTCGATGACCTGAAAGTAACTCGAAGACATGGAAGACTAAAGAAGGCTTTATTATTGTTTTTAGCTCATCTGGCCTGTAAGGCCCGATGGGCTTATGGCATGGCATGGTGTCCGGCGTCCGTCCGTCCGTCCGTCCGTCCGTCCAACCGTCCGTAAACTTTGTGGAATTTCGACTTCTTCTCCAGAACCATAAGGCCTAGAAAACTTAAACTTGGTGTACAGACTCCTTGACTAGTGAGGATTAAAAATTGTAACTTTGGTGGCCCTGTGGTCCCTTATAAGGGCCACAGGGGCAACGCCCTAAAAAGCTTTTTTCATCTTCTTCTCCAGAACAATAAGGCCTAGAAAGCTGAAACTTTGTGTACAGACTCCTTGACTAGTGAGGATTATAAATTGTAGCTTTGGTGGCCCTGTGACCCCTAATAAGGGCCACAGGGGCCAAGCCCTTAAACCTATTTTCATCTTCTTCTCCAGAACCATAAGGCCTAGAAAGCTGAAACTTTGTGTACAGACTCCTTGACTAGTGAGGATTATAAATTGTAGCTTTGGTGGCCCTGTGACCCCTAATAAGGGCCACAGGGGCCACGCCCTAAAAACCTATTTTCATCTTCTTCTCTAGAAGCATTAGGTCTAGAAACCTTAGACTAAGTGTACAGACTCCTTGACTAGTGATGATTATAAATTGTAGCTTTGGTGGCCCTGTGGCCCCTAATAAGGGCCACAGGGGCCACACCCTAAAAAGCTATTTTCATCTTCTTCTCCAGAACAATAAGGCCTAGAAAGCTGAAACTTTGTGTACAGACTCCTTGACTAGTGAGGATTATAAATTGTAGCTTTGGTGGCCCTGTGACCCCTAATAAGGGCCACAGGGACAAAGCCCTTAAAACCTATTTTCATCTTCTTCTCCAGAACCGTGAGGCCTAGAAAGCTTAAACTTGGTGTACAGACTCCTTGACTAGTGAGGATTAGAAATTGTAGCTTTGGTGGCCCTGTGGCCCCCAATAAGGGCCACAGGGGCCACGCCCTAAAAAGCTTTTTTCATCTTCTTCTCCAGAACAATAAGGCCTAGAAAGCTGAAACTTTGTGTACAGACTCCTTGACTAGTGAGGATTATAAATTGTAGCTTTGGTGGCCCTGTTGCCCCTAATAAGGGCCACAGGGGCCAAGCCCTTAAACCTATTTTCATCTTCTTCTCCAGAAGCATAAGGCCTAGAAAGCTGAAACTTTGTGTACAGACTCCTTGACTAGTGAGGATTATAAATTGTAGCTTTGGTGGCCCTGTGACCCCTAATAAGGGCCACAGGGGCCACACCCTAAAAACCTATTTCATCTTCTTCTCCAGAACAATAAGGCCTAGAAAGCTTAAACATAGTGTACAGACTCCTTGACTAGTGAAGATTAATAATTGTAGATTTTGTGACCCTGTAGCCCCTACTAAGGGGGGAAACACATTGGCCACACCCTAAAGCAAAATCAAATATTCAGCCTGATGAGCTACAGAGCCAATGGCTCTATTTTTTCTTTTCCTAATAAAATATGTAGGCCCTATATAGATTATAATTGAAATATTCTAGAAGCTAAGGATATGTGTAAAGAATAGTTAATGTATAAAGCGTTTAATGAGCAACATCAGAAGCAAAATGACAATGCACGCAACGTGTAAACAGCCCTGTAAATCAATCAACAAAACTCGCCCAGCCAGTAAAATACTATTATTGGTATTTTATTACTGCATCGTTTCTGAACTTTTGCCATTGTAAATAGCCCATTATTTACTAAAACAAAGCGTTTTTATGGAAAGCTACCGACAATGTCAATGCTATTGAATGTTACTTCCGGGTGAAGAAGCGGCCTTAGCCTCGTTTTCGATTACGCGCGCTCCCTTTTCCGTGCCTCATAAATATTCATGAGGCAATATTAAGAATCCCCTATTGTAACTCGTGTTGCATATTCGTGGAATAATAAACGTCTAACGCGATTTTCCGCACCTGACATTGTCAGTTGTGCTTGTGTTTGCTCATTTTTAGCGACCACATGGGTACAAGTCGATCTTCCTTGGCCCATATGTGATCTATTCTTAGCTACTGCCGTTTTGTTTGTTTACATTTTAATTTCCAACATTTATTTATCTATAAGGCTACCATAGGCATTTATTTTGATAGCTTACACAACTGTAGGTTATTATTTTCTTCAGTTTTAGATAATTTGCATAAGTGACAGTAATGTAAGGTATTTTAACACATTTCTTGTAACGTCTTTATTGTTAGTGTTAGTTTTTAGCTCACCTTTACAAAGTAAATGTGAGCTTATGTCATGGCGCTTCGTCCGTCGTCCGTCTGTTCGTCCGTCCGTCCGTCCGTCCGTAAACTTTCACGAAAAAGACTACTCCTCCCAAACGAATTCAGATATCATTCTGAAATTGTAGTATGTTATACCCATGGTGATTCCCCACAGAAAGGTAGACGTTTCAGTTTTGAGAATCCAAGATGGCCGCCATGACAGCCATATTGAATTTTCAGTTAGATTTCATGAAAAGACTACTTCTTCTAAACGAATACAGATATCATTCTGAAATTGTAATATGTTATACCCATGGTGATTCCTCACAGAAAGGTAGACGTTTCAGTTTTGAGAATCCAAGATGGCCGCCATGACAGCCATATTGAATTTTCAATTAGATTTCATGAAAAAGACTACTCCTTCTAAACAAATACAGATATCATTCTGAAATTGTAGTATGTTATACCTATGGTGATTCCGCACAGAAAGGTAGACGTTTCAGTTTTGAGAATCCAATATGGCCGCCATGGCAGCCATATTGAATTTTCAATTAGATTTCATGACAAAGACTATTTCTCCTAAACCAATCTAGATATCATTTTTATATTGTAGTATGTTATACCTATAGTGATTCCGCACAGAGAGGTAGACGTTTCAGTTTTGAGAATCCAAGATGGCCGTAATAGCAGCCATATTGACTTTTCAGCTGCAGATGAAACATCATTATTATTAAATTTTAAGCTTTCATCAAGTGATCACTGGCACCATATAAATTCTCTAAGATGAACTTACTAATCATAATATTATTTAAATATGGAATATTTAAGATTGTCGTGCAAGTTGTTCTATATTTTTAAGTGTTTCTAAAAAAAATTAAGATGAAAGACAAACATAATTGATTAATTTGTTTAAAATCTTTATGGCAACTAGCTGCAAAAACCAAATCACATTAAACATGTTAAATTTTAAACAATGGTATTTCCCTTTTATTCCTTTAAATACCACACATAAGGGGTCAACCAGAGTTCAGATATTCCACTATGCTGTCCAATACACATCCCAAGGCAGGCTGCTAGCATCACAGTGTCAGCTGCTAGTCGGTTGCATAATCAACCTGACCCAATTGATATGGTAGAGCATTATGCTATATGGCCATGGCCGATGTGTATGCAATAAAAGTTATGGACTTGTATTCTCATGACAGCGATATGTTCTTTCTAAGAATAACAACTTACACAAAACTTGTCTACAATAAGCTTTGTGTTTAGCAGTCTACATGATAAGTTGATGTGGAATAAATATGCAGATGAAAATCGAAAAGGGTTTAGTAAGAAAAATAAGGAAATTTGATTTGTCAAATCTCTCTGTTGATTTGACAATGCAAAAATGTTTACCATTATAGTACTGTATGAGTGTTAAATAAATTGATACTTTAATGAAAGACATCTCATGGTCACTTGACATGTAAATATTATGTGAACAAAATAAACGTGTCTTATGCATTGCTGTGTTTATGACTTTCCTCTCAATCAGTCATTCATTTTCCTTGAAAAATCTGTACTTTTGGGATTCTCAATATCCCATGCAGCATAACCATCAGTGAAATAATCTTGAAATCATATTAATGATTCACTACAAAACAAATGTAAGTGCCCACCATCCTGTAAGTAATGAATGACATTTAAATGGATACACCTAAACCAATCAAGATATAATGAAATTAATACGGATGCCCACATAAAAGTAGCATTTTGAAGATTAAAAAGTACAAGATGGTCACCAATTGAGCCATAGATATACAAAAAAGTTATACAAAAACCTACTGCTTGTTAACTTATCATGATTATATCATTCGTGTATTAATGTTTGTTCAAGCTCTAGTCGTTTCCAAAAGAAGACTAGTATTTTAAAAGATACAAAAATCATGATGGCAGCCATAATCAATTATATAAAAGATGGTTACATGTATAATTAAACCAATACCACATCATTCATTTTAAGGTGAGCTTCTGTACCCTCGGTACTTTTATATAATTTACACTGCTTGTAGTAGTGTAGGGTATATCATATCTATAATATTATATTAAATTAACTTTATTGGTAGGTTTAAGGTTAGGATTATTTTATAGTTTTGTAATATATTATACATGTATTAAATTGATAGGATTATTTTGCACTGGTGGCAGCAGTGTAGTTTATCTTATCTCCTTTCATACACTAGTGGCAGTAGTGTATATATATAATTTTTCCAACTTTTAAGTTTTTATTAACATATGTAGGAAATTTATATTTCAAATTTCTTGTAGGGTTTTTTCCAAACTTTGGCATAAATTTCTGGTTAGGAATTGAAAACATTTTGATAATTATTATCACTAAAATTTTGCATAAGCATTTTCATGTAAAGCTTTTTGGAAATATTTTCTAAATTGTAGTTTTAATAACTTCCAACTTTTGGCTTCTTTATTTTTACTAAGTATAAAGTAATTGTTACACCTGTAATAGTGTAACATTATTACTCTTCTCAACTTAAACATTTACGGTACGCTTGAGGTTCGGTTCGGTACGTATTGCGGTACAGAACCCTCGGTTCGGTACATTTTCGGTTCGGTACAAAACCAAGAATGTCCGTCGCCATTTTTATTACCTTTGAACGAGATCTCACGATTGCAAGTCATTCAAACACTTTCGTTTATATTAGGCAATCACGAAGTCATTCACACACTATCGTTTGTAGAGAATAAAAGGTCTTATTTGATTGTTTGAATGAAGTATGCATTCGGTATATGTACCGAAAATTCAAGTTAATGTACCGTGTACCGAACCGAAAGCAAAATACCGCGGTTCAACTACAGTAGTTGTGAACCGTTTCACCCTTACACCTGGGAAGGGTAACAGTGGTCAGTACCTGTGTGTGCTACCTACATTAATATCATTTTTGTTACACCTGGGAAGGGTAACAGTGGTCAGTATATCTATACTATAATACTACCAATATCAATAAAGTGTTGTTACACCTGGGAAGGGTAACACATCATTTACTCCATTTGTTACACCTGGGAAGGGTAACGAGTACGTTGTTGATTTACCATACATCCCCCCATTGTCAATCATCCCCTCAATCATGTCTGAAACAGAAGAAACATCAACTGGCGGGTCATACAAAATTAATACCATGACCTTTGATGAGCTCAAGGCAATACCAGGCATCAGCAATACAGCTGCCAAAATATTAGTGCACTGGAAACAAACTTATGGCAATTTACGCTCTAACTCATTCAAATGTCTTGGAATTCATCTTCCGCAGAATGTCTTGAGTGACATAGACTTTACGCCCCTGACAACCTCCAAGGCCAAGGCTTTAAGGAAAAGCAACTACAAACCACAGAGGGAAAAGCCACAGAGGGTCTCCAAGGTCAACACCAGCACGGTCAAGCGTCAACTACGTTTTGATAGTTGCGACTTCTCTACCGCAGACAAGCTTGAGCGACCCCCACCCTACCATCAACCTCGCCCAACACCAAAGGTTTCGTCTAACATGTCACAAACACAGAGGGGAACAGGTCAGGTACCTGAGGATCTTGCAAGGCTGGACTACCAGGCTACACATACAGGACTGGTTGAGCAGATAGTGAAGGACAATAGGGCAGCAAGGAGCAACCTCCCTGTCGATACATGGCAGCATCCTACATTGCAACCACAGTCCCAACCAGTGTGTTCACCACATCCAAACGGTGTCTTCAACAGTCGGATGCCTCTGTTTGCCCATCAAGACCCAACACAAGTTTTGCCGTGGAACTACCCCCAGGAAATGTATTGGTCCTATCCGCCCCAAAGTTTCGGATACCAACAGCAACCCTTTTACCAACAGCCACAAGTGCCAGTTATAACCGGAAGGGGAGCCATGGATGTTCCTGTGAATACCTTGGTCAACAAAGTCAGTGGAGAATCAGCAAACAAGTTGCCTACAGGAATAAATCCTCACTACAGCCAAGCAATCGCCAAGGACTGCGATGGGCCAGAGGAGAAGTTTTCACCATACAACTTGGGTAATACGTGCAGGGTACAAGGCAGTGAACAAAGAGATCATCCATGGAGGGATCAACAGGAGGATGCCAACACTCCCAGCCAACGACCTCAAACAAGAGTCCGGGGCAACATCAGCACAATTAAACATGTACGCTGCTTCCTCGTTTGCTGGGGGACTCTTGATTGGGACGAGGGTCCCGTCGATACATCCGATGACGTTTGGAAAACCAAATTTGTTATGGAACCTTTCCTTTAGTGCCCTTATAGTACGAAGATCTTTGGGAAATGAAATAAGTTTAAGGTTGGAATAAAACTGGTCGATGGTCGTTCGTATGCAAGATGACACACTGGATTGTACTATGCCATGCATATCCGCCAGTTCACTTTGAAAGGAACCCTTAGCCAAAAATCTGAGGGTCACCAACACCCAGCGGGAACCAGCGATTTCGTAGGAGGATCGTGTTCGTAGGAGCGGTGTTTTCGTAGGAGGATCCAGTTCGTAGGAGGTGATTTCGTAGGAGTGATAATTTATGTGTTATCTTTAGTTGTCAGCTTTGTCTTTTAAGTTTTTCATTAACTATTTAGACCTGATTTGTTGATATATCCTATTTGTACTAAGGACTTTTATTGTGATTTGAGGTTACGAAACTCAACATAGCTTTGTATATAATGATAAATTGCAGACTACGGGGGGATATGTAATGAAATGTGTTGATATGTAATGAGATGTGTTGATATGTAATGAGATGATTTGCTTGTCAAATGCTTTGTCGGCGACTTACCCTTTTCATCTTCACGGATGAGATCTGTTAATCTTCCAATCCAATCTGTGATCAAATATATCAGTTTTCATAGAACCAAACTTACCAAATTTTTTTTTTTTTTTTAAACAACAACTCAAACTATTAAACAGGGATTACCGCTAATCCAGTAAAATCAATTGCAAAATAATCTCGCATCGTCTGCCAGTCGTTTCTAATAAGTGTATAACATCATACTTACCACTTTTAATTTTATTCATAAATGCAAACGACAACAATAAACATTGCCAACAATTGTTCAACATAAAATCTACTTCTACGAAAACACCGTCCAATCCTCCTACGAAATCACCGAAAAATCCTCCTACGAACTGGATCCTCCTACGAAATCACCTACACCCCCTGTAGCTCGGGGGTGAGAGGCGATGAACGCTGGGTCGCCCTGACCAAACCTGGCTCAACAATCTTAATTAACTGAATTTTTTTTTAACAATTTTCGTGTTCGATCGCGGAAAACTCTCTTGATTAGGTTATCATTATCATTTAAATCATCTACGTCAACATCGAAAATCATGTAGGCTGCCATCTTTGATGCTAGGCAAGTGCGCGCATCCTAGGTTACGACAGGTATATACCTATCTTAACTTTATGATCTTAATTAAGATATCTTAAGTTTACCATCGTTTCGAAAATAGCCTAAGACAAAGTAAAAAATGACTACCTAAGAGGTTACGACAAACTTAGTGCTAAGAGAGCTTCGAAAATCTACATCCTGCCCCCTACCTGGTCTACATTTCTAGCATAATTTGGGCAGATTTAGACCTGGGTTAGTGCAAAACCTGCTTCCATAATACCAACTTGGCTTAATAATCCATCGTCAGAGCTGGTTTAAACCCGGGTTCTCGGCAAATTTCGTAACCTTGATCGGAAATTCCCGGGATTGACGGAAAACGTGGGACTAAGATAAACCTTCTTTCATAATATGAAATATTAATGTCTAGGTCTAACTTCTTTGGTTTAGACCTGGTCTAACACTAAACCATCTTTCATCATACCAGTTCAGGTTTAAACCAACACTTAGACTGGGACTCCCGTTAAACCTGGTCTAAACCCGCTTCCGTAATGCGATATGACGCGACCGGGAATTGACCCCGATCTCCCGGGTGACGAGCGGACAGTCTACCACTGAACTACGTAACATATAGTGTTTAGTTACAATTAACAATAGTAGAAGGGTTTTGTTTGATGGGTATCAGGGTTTGTATAGGAGAAGGATGGAGGGAGGTTTGTAGGGAGTTCTTTGTTCATGTGAATGTATCACGCTTGACGTTCTTCACTTCTTTATCAGACAATATATGTTTGTGTTTTTGCTTGGTTTTAGGATCCAACAAGGCTGTGGCTATTGCTGTTCCGATCATTCTAGTCTGGTGAGTTGAAATTTATTCATATGAACACTGACATCAGTTAGAACTGACTGACATTTGAGTGTTACAAGTCGAGGAGGGATAATTAGTTAGTTACTCACTTAGATACACACTTACTTATAATTAGTAAGATACACACTAATATACTCACTTAGTTACTCACTTAGTAACTCACTTAGTTACTCACTTAGATATACACTTAGATATACACTTACTTATAAATAGTAAGATACACACTAAATACTCACTTAGATACTTACTTTGTACTCACATAGATACTCACTTAGACTCATATATTTACTTAGATACTTAATTAGATACTTTTGTACTTACTAAGATACCTACTTAGATACTTACTTCAATACTCACTTATGTACTTACTTCAATACTCACTTATGTACATACTTAGATACTTACTTAGATATAGAAACAGTAGGTGGATAAGATATGTTCTCAGGATACTGTTGTCTTAAATACATTTCATATCTTTTAGTGAGGTAAACTAGTTTCCAAAAGCGATGTGTTCATCGGTTCAGTTTTTTGTTAACTTAAGAATGACAGTTGACTTTAAAGGGGCAGGAGCACGTTTTTTGACAATTTTATTTTTTCAATTTTTCACTGATAAGTGTAAGTTAATGCTAAATGTACTACTTTGATAGTGTCAAAACTCCCATTACACAAACCAACCATCCATAGTCGGAGAACAAATTATTAAGATTCACATAAAATCCAGTGGCAGCCATTTTTGTGTGAACACCTTTAATTCATTTTGTGTAAGAAAAGGAATCTCATGGTTTAACTTTACATAATATATTTGATTTATTACTGCTCCATTTAGTTTTAATACATTGTCTTTAGATTTGAACCATTTATTTTAATTTTCCTGACATCACCTTATATTCCCCCTAAAAACGTGCTACTGTCCCTTTAAGTGAATCGTTGGATTTGCTTCAATATCAATATTTAATGATAGCCGGATCCTCTCATGCGACAACGTATGAACATTTCACTTAAATCCAGCGTATCCCTTTCTTATTGTAATAAGAAGAGCCTTTTTACTGTTGACTCGTCTGATTTCTTTATACTACTTTATTACTGTAATGTATAAATGTTGCAGTCTAGTTGCTGTGGTGGTGACTGCTGCTGTCATCTGGAGGAGACGTCGATACAGAAGGTAATAATTACTTTCATTCCATGTCAGTTGGTTTCAAACTGTGATTCTTCTCTCGCTTATGAAGGTCTGGAAAGTTCAAGTGGAGTTATTATATACATGTATGATGTCGTTGACTTAAACTTTACGAACTTGTACTTAATGAAATATTTTCTTTGAATATATATTGAAATGTATATTCTTTTAGAATTTCCACAATCAAATTATTGTAATCTTTACAGAGAATGCAATCTTAAACATTTTATACTTACTGTTAGTTAATAATCTCAATATCATCACATTTCTGAGTGTTTTTACAGTATCATTAATAATGCAATTTGTATTATGCAAGCATAGTTCATAGAACTTCTTTTTATATGATATTAAGGATACGGAAAGATTTATTGCATCATATTCCAGATCCACCAAACCCAGGACAGAACCTGTTGAGGATGGTGAGTATGAAGATCTTAGACCTTATCTTTAAATGATGTGTTGCATGGTTTGGTGTATGATATTGATTACGGTAACCATCTTGTAGTCAGTAGAAGGTAACAGTGTGGGATGTACGGATATGGGGAGCAGTTCAGGGGACCATGTTGTAGTCAGTAGAAGGTAACAGTGTGGGATGTACGGATATGGGGAGCAGTTCAGGGGACCATGCTGTAGTCAGTAGAAGGTAACAGTGTGGGATGTACGGAGATGGGGAGCAGTTCAGGGGACCATGTTGTAGTCAGTAGAAGGTAACAGTGTGGGATGTACGGATATGGGGAGCAGTTCAGGGGACCATCTTGTAGTCAGTAGAAGGTAACAGTGTGGGATGTACGGATATGGGGAGCAGTTCAGGGGACCATGTTGTAGTCAGTAGAAGGTAACAGTGTGGGATGTACGGATATGGGGAGCAGTTCAGGGGTCCATGTTGTAGTCAATAGAAGGTAACAGTGTGGGATGTACGGATATGGGGAGCAGTTCAGGGGACCATCTTGTAGTCAGTAGAAGGTAACAGTGTGGGATGTACGGATATGGGGAGCAGTTCAGGGGACCATGTTGTAGTCAGTAGAAGGTAACAGTGTGGGATGTACGGATATGGGGAGCAGTTCAGGGGACCATCTTGTAGTCAGTAGAAGGTAACAGTGTGGGATGTACGGATATGGGGAGCAGTTCAGGGGACCATGTTGTAGTCAGTAGAAGGTAACAGTGTGGGATGTACGGATATGGGGAGCAGTTTAGGGGACCATGTTGTAGTCAGTAGATGGTAACAGTGTGGGATATACGGATATGGAGAGCAGTTCAGGGGACCATGTTGTAGTCAGTAGAAGGTAACAGTGTGGGATGTACGGATATGGGGAGCAGTTCAGGGGACCATGTTGTAGTCAGTAGATGGTAACAGTGTGGGATGTACGGATATGGGGAGCAGTTCAGGGGACCATGCTGTAGTCAGTAGAAGGTAACAGTGTGGGATGTACGGATATGGGGAGCAGTTTAGAGGACCATGTTGTAGTCAGTAGAAGGTAACAGTGTGGGATGTACGGATATGGGGAGCAGTTTAGGGGACCATGTTGTAGTCAGTAGAAGGTAACAGTGGGATGTACGGATATGGGGAGCAGTTTAGGGGACCATGTTGTAGTCAGTAGAAGGTAACAGTGTGGGATGTACGGATATGGGGAGCAGTTATGGGGACCATGTAGTAGTCAGTAGAAGGTAACAGTGTGGGATGTACGGATATGGGGAGCAGTTCAGGGGACCATGTTGTAGTCAGTAGAAGGTAACAGTGTGGGATGTACGGATATGAGGAGCAGTTCAGGGGACCATGTTGTAGTCAGTAGAAGGTAACAGTGTGGAATGTACGGATATGGGGAGCAGTTCAGGGGACCATGTAGTAGTCAGTAGAAGGTAACAGTGTGGGATGTACGGATATGGGGAGCAGTTCAGGGGACCATGTTGTAGTCAGTAGAAGGTAACAGTGTGGGATGTACGGATATGGGGAGCAGTTCAGGGGACCATGTTGTAGTCAGTAGAAGGTAACAGTGTGGGATGTACGGATATGGGGAGCAGTTCAGGGGACCATGTTGTAGTCAGTAGAAGGTAACAGTGTGGGATGTACGGATATGGGGAGCAGTTCAGGGGACCATGTAGTAGTCAGTAGAAGGTAACAGTGTGGGATGTACGGATATGGGGAGCAGTTCAGGGGACCATGTTGTAGTCAGTAGAAGGTAACAGTGTGGGATGTACGGATATGGGGAGCAGTTCAGGGGACCATGTTGTAGTCACTAGAAGGTAACAGTGTGGGATGTACGGATATGGGGAGCAGTTTAGGGGACCATGTTGTAGTCAGTAGAAGGTAACAGTGTGGGATGTACGGATATGGGGAGCAGTTCAGGGGACCATGTTGTAGTCAGTAGAAGGTAACAGTGTGGGATGTACGGATATGGGGAGCAGTTTAGGGGACCATGTTGTAGTCAGTAGAAGGTAACAGTGGGATGTACGGATATGGGGAGCAGTTTAGGGGACCATGTTGTAGTCACTAGAAGGTAACAGTGTGGGATGTACGGATATGGGGAGCAGTTTAGGGGACCATGTAGTAGTCAGTAGAAGGTAACAGTGTGGGATGTACGGATATGGGGAGCAGTTTAGGGGACCATGTTGTAGTCAGTAGAAGGTAACAGTGTGGGATGTACGGATATGGGGAGCAGTTCAGGGGACCATGTTGTAGTCAGTAGAAGGTAACAGTGTGGGATGTACGGATATGGGGAGCAGTTCAGGGGACCATGTTGTAGTCAGTAGAAGGTAACAGTGTGGGATGTACGGATATGGGGAGCAGTTTAGGGGACCATGTTGTAGTCAGTAGAAGGTAACAGTGGGATGTACGGATATGGGGAGCAGTTTAGGGGACCATGTTGTAGTCACTAGAAGGTAACAGTGTGGGATGTACGGATATGGGGAGCAGTTTAGGGGACCATGTAGTAGTCAGTAGAAGGTAACAGTGTGGGATGTACGGATATGGGGAGCAGTTTAGGGGACCATGTTGTAGTCAGTAGAAGGTAACAGTGTGGGATGTACGGATATGGGGAGCAGTTCAGGGGACCATGTTGTAGTCAGTAGAAGGTAACAGTGTGGGATGTACGGATATGGGGAGCAGTTTAGGGGACCATGTAGTAGTCAGTAGAAGGTAACAGTGTGGGATGTACGGATATGGGGAGCAGTTTAGGGGACCATGTTGTAGTCAGTAGAAGGTAACAGTGTGGGATGTACGGATATGGGGAGCAGTTCAGGGGACCATGTTGTAGTCAGTAGATGGTAACAGTGTGGGATGTACAGATATGGGGAGCAGTTCAGGTAACCATGTTGTAGTCAGTAGAAGGTAACAGTGTGGGATGTACGGATATGGGGAGCAGTTCAGGGGACCATGTAGTAGTCAGTAGAAGGTAACAGTGTGGGATGTACGGATATGGGGAGCAGTTATGGGGGAAACAACGATTTATAGGACAATAATTCCTTCGTGTTAAATAATGCAATTACAAACGCTTAGACTTACGATAATAAGATAATGCAATTACAAGCACTAAGAATTACAATAATAACAATACAGAAAGAGTGTCATAGGCGCATTCGCTAAAAAAATCAATGAGAAATACAAATGTTTTAACGTTACTTTTCAAGGGATGAATTTAAGATGATTTCCATGTTTTTCAGAAACAGACAGGATGGAGTTGATAGAGTTAATTCCTGGTCCATCAAACACAGTAGACCCTCCGAGAGGTGAGTTAATGATTCATGTACATGGAGGTGTATTCAATATACTTTCACTGTTATCTTGATTACTTTTTTTTTCATATATATATACATATATTTTACCTGTATAAAGCGCAATAGTTATCTAATCGAGCAAGGTAGATCGGGATTTGATAAGCATGGTATATGTTAGATGATTTACACTGTATCGGTGTGTAACTAACACAAGAGCATACTGACAACATTCACGACTGCATATAAATGTTATTAAAACTGGACCGATTGTACTATTTTAGTGTATTTAGTGATTAGTATTCTAAATGACATTTAAAACAACCGGCGGGTGTTAAAACAGGTATTCATTTTCATGTAATGAGTATTTGACTCATCTTCAAAAAGATTACCATAACACTAAACCTTACATTTCTACAGACCGAGAGACTTTCCAGCTGATGACTGATGAAGTCGACCACACAGAAACTCCTAGAGGTGAGGTCTCTTATATACACAATCCACTGGATTCTGGTAAATGATAAGTCTTTATTACTCAAACTCATGTAAGATTACTTCAAAAAGATTACCATAACACTAAATCTCACATTTCCACAGACCTGGAGACTTTTCAGTTGATGACTGATGAAGCTGACCAAACAGAAGCTCCTAGAGGTGAGGTCTCTTATATACACAATCCGCTGATGAAGATATTGGTGATAGTGTAGATAAAATAAGAATTTTATACCTATCTACATTGGTAAACTATATATTTCACTCTTTATAAGTACACATAATATTCATATCATCAAGCTAGGTCCTCTGTTGACACTTCTCAGACGTAGTGGTAGTCAAAACCATGCCAGACTTCAAGAAACATCCTGCCATGATGTCTGTTACCGCGATGTTACTATGAAAAGAGATTGTGGCGAGACCGCTCTAATCTTGTGGGGATTCGAGCGAGCTTTGTAAGCTTCGAAGATGGCGGACCGCAGTAAAAGCACCCAAGGCACGTTTGTCAATCTCTTTGGTTCTCCGCTGAGAGTGGTGCAGAAAGAGCCTCCTTCTACCCTGTCAGAATTAACAGGTGCGTTCCGTGTAGATATGGAGGATCCGCCAAGGACAGAGAAGTCTGTTCTGCTCGTCCATAGGTAAGACTGACGCTCGTCTTTATGACCCCTTAGACATCATACCCCTTATCCACGCAAAAGGCGACAAACGATCCCCACTGTACGTCGTGTTCGCCGCTGAAAATACGAGATATCAGCGACTACTTGCTTAGAATACCCCCTCGCTTCAACCCTCTCTGAAATCAAGCCAGGCGTGAAGATTCAGCACCTGAGGGTTCTTGTGTACCCGCCCGGCCGGCTTGCTCACTAGGAGGTCCCACCTGAGAGGAATCTGAATTGGCTCTAGTTGACACATCCTGCGCCGGGGCATGAACCATGGGGTGAGGTGATGGTGGACGCTGCGACGAGTGTCTGACGTCCGATTCCTCTTCTTAGCTGCGTCCCTGTCGCTCTTCCTAATGGTTTTAGTGTAGACCTTAAACCTTACGAACACTCATCACATCTATCCTCCTTCGCACAATTAGAGTGGCAGTGGGGGTCATGTGTGTGTGTGGACTTACGCAAAACGCTGGGTAATCACCCAACAAAGCCATGGTCCACCTGTGTGAACCGAGCGAAGGATAAGGGGGAGTGAAGGGTACGACAAAAATCAGTAGAGCTAACTACGACCTACGCTATACACGCAGGCAAGTAAAACGTGGACACTGAAACAAGTGAACCCCAAAGGGTACGCAATCAAATACCTGTCACACGCCATAATCCCTTCTTCTAAGCAACTAGAAGTAAACGCGGAGTAAACACGGAAAAGGCGAAGTGAACTGTGAAAGGGTACGCCACTTATCCTCTGCCTAAGAGAAATCCAAACCCACACCAAGTGGGCAAAGGCGGAGGAAAGGTGAGGGGAACCACACAAATGCGTAGTGAAGCGGATGCTTCACTCACAACGTACGTTCCCAGATGCGTTCGCCCTCCGCTATCTGTTAGCTTAGAGGTGAACCAATCGCAAGGAGCGAATCAGTGGAGCGAACGAACGAACGAAAGGAAGAGGAGGAGTGAGCGAGCAGATCACTCACCAATCCTAAGCAAAGACACTTGTCACTCAACCCTTCACCTCACTAGGTGTAATATACAACAACTTACGCGGTCACTCAAAATACGTGCAGCCCGAGCAATCAGTCAAGAAGCCAAACAATCACTGCTGACGTGTCCTTGAGACAGGACAACCACAACAACACATAGAGGAATCGGAGACGGTATTAACACGTTAAACAGTTTCACATGGTTCGGTACTTTAAACAAATTCCTTATTGAGAAAAACTAGAATATGTCTTATATATCATAAATGGTCTTCACTTGCCTTTCATGAATCAAAGTGAAGTCTTGGGATCATGTTTGAAAAATTGTAACAAGTGAATTTCGCATGCATCGTAAGAAAATTGTTCAGGAAAATATAATCCTCAACTTTAGTCTACAGTCATTATGTAGTTTTTAGTTTTTGGTTCGCTACTTTAAACAAAGTAGAATGTTTATAAAAACAAATTCGTCTTTGAGAATAACTGAAATTGGTATAAAGTATTAAATTAAATTTGTTGCTTTATGAAGTTAAAGAAGTCATTTAGTTAAGTCACTCCAAGAGATGACCTGCTCCAGTCGTTATGACCGGTCATCAGTGGTTTTCAGTTTCAGAGGGTTCAGTAGTTGTGAACGAATTCTTTTTAGGAAAATGATATTGCTATAAATTTGGAAACTTTTAGAAAACTCTTGTTTCTTGGTTTTGTTAAATCAGTTACTCACCCGAGTGTGTGTCACTGTTTTGGTTTTTCAGAGAGTGCTGCCAAGGTCCCAGACGAAATACAGCATCTGAAAAGTAAGATTGTTACATTCATCCTATACAACTAATTGTAATGTTTGATTCAGTTAGAAATACGACTGTATGATGGAAATTTAAATAATTTAAGTCAATAAAATACAATACACTATAGATTACATAAGGAATGAACACTTTCGAGAGTATTTCAAATTAGTCTTTTTTGATTTAATTAAAATTTTAACAATAATGGTCATACTTAATTCCTTGATTGTTCATATTATTACTTGTAAATGTCTAATGATAATTTAACTCACTTTTTTAAGCTATTCTATAACGATTTAGTTAGAATCTTAACAAAACAATTCATACTTAATTCATGGATCTTTTATTTGTGTACTTATAAATTGTATACATGTATTTTGATATTCCAGCTAGAACGAAGGATGAAATAGAGTTCATCACAGCTGGGATGATTCGAGTGTCTGCTGTGGACATTGTTCTGGACAAGCTGAAGGAAGGTCAGCGATGGATCACAATTACAGGGAATGCTGGGGACGGCAAGACGGTTCTAGGTAACCTGGTGCTGAAGGAGTTCCTGCAGAATAATATCAACGTCTTCACAGTCGATAACCCTGAAGAGTATCATCACATAGCAAAGATGAAGGAAAAAAGAGTAATTTTGTTTGATGATAGGTTCGGTGCATTTCTTGCTGATAAACAGCTGATAAAGAGTTGGGCAGATGTTATTAAACGATTGTTACGCTTTGGTGATCAACAAGATAATTATGTGATTTTCATAAGCAGGAAGAACGTTGTGAATGAATCTAGGGTTTATCTTGGACATTTCACTGATCAGATGTTTGACCCAAAATGTATTGTTGACCTGAGTTTGAGAAAAGTGACAGCAGAACGCCTGATTATCCTTGAATATCATCTGCACCATGAGAATGTGACTGTAAACCATGAAGTCAAGAAGAAAGTTGCCGACAAAGACATTGCTCATGGTTTTCCGCATTGTTGCAAGATGTATTCAAAACTTAGGTCAAAAGGATTTGAAGTGGACATTGAAGAGTTCTTTGCATCTCCTCTGAAGTTTCTCGACATAACCACCAAGGTTCTGTACAAGGACAATTGTAAGGACTTGTTCCAGCTCATGGTCAAGAATGATGGAGAGTTTGATGTTTACACCATAAAGGATGAAGACAAGAGACAGAAACTTCTTCAAGTAGAGAAGGAGCAAGAAGGCAGCTATATCACAAAGTGGAAGAACGGAATCTGTAAGTTTGCGCATCCATCTGTGTATGAAAGTGTACTAAATGTCATCAATGACTTTGACCCTCTATACTGTGTTCAGTATGCAACTCTCTCTGTTATACGACAGAAGATGATCATCTCAACAACTGATCAAGAAGACAACAGCAGAGCTCCATGTTACATCATCGTGAAGCCGATCCCTGATGTAATGAAGGCTTTAGCTGAGAGGTTTACTCAAAAAGAGATACTCAACGGAGACTACTCTGTGTTCGAACACAGACTTTGTAAGAGTAGGGAGTTCTGTGAAGCTCTTGTCTCCGCTTGGGTGAACAATATTGAACAGAAGGTGAACAGTAAAACAGTAAAACTTGTTTCCTGCTGTGTCACCACAGATCAAGAGGAGGTATGTATGTTTTAATGATTTTATCGATAAGAATTTATTTTGATTAAAGACTTATGTATCCAAAAGGAATATACATATTATCTATCTATTTTAGGATATCTAACCAGCTTCTTTCCTAACAGGTTTATGTCCCAAGTGAAATAATTTTGCTTTGTCACAAGGAACATGAACTTGATAAGAAAGGGGAACGTGTTATGTATCCTATTTATTGACAACTTTCCTTTTACGCGATACTTTCTACTATGCCTAACAATAAACGGAACGGCGGATAAATATTCAACCACGTCACATCCCTCAAGTTGATAATTATATGTGATATATTCACAGTTCTAAATGTTATTCTACGTAAAATCATAGTCTATGGTAAATGTAATTAAAGAGCAATAGTCATTAAGCGTACATGAAAATAAAACCTGTCAATGCGAGAAGAGGTATATTTCTTTTATCAACAGCATGTCATGACAGCAACCATTGCCTGTCTTTTTTCATAAAGTTATGTTACCAACCGCCTTAAAAGTGTACTTATGATTATTATGATTGTTGAACCGTGCTCCGGATCCATTTGGTTAGAAGTTGAGTATTCAGTTGTCTTTATATCCTATAGGTAACAAGCAATGCCTTTCCTTGTTGTTTGCAGCACGTAGTCTGCCATCTGGACAATGTCAAATTCACCCCTATGTAGCCAATCTTATCAATAAAAGGTGTAATGACCTATATGTGTCATAACAAATAGTTATGTAACCCCTTTACGAAGTTATCTGTGGGTAATAATTATAACCTTTGATTAACAACAATCTTCTCACATTGGACCTGAGAACTGATGTTTTTAGCTACTTTTAATAACATTATTAAATAATAATAATATTAAAGTTTTCAGAAGGAACTCATGGGTTTTGATATTTCGAAATGAGTTGAACTTAAAACTGCTCCTTATTAGCATGTCAAAGGAAAATGAAATGATTTTGTAGAAATGTCTATTAACAAATCTAAAGGCCAAATAAACATGCATTTTCATTCACAACAACAAGAGAAAGTGAATTTATCTTTCATTATGTTAAGAGAACTTAATGACAAAACATTTATGATGTACTCACAATGATCATATCGCGATTAAAGATTACACATCAGTAAGCAAGCCAGAGTAGCGAGTTCTCTTATGTGGATCAGGTGATAGTGTTCATATCTTTCAAAGTTCCTTAAAACAATCATGAAATGTGCATTCAGGCATCTAATGTCACATGATCTTGTCACAGGACCAGCAACCTTCATTATCACAGATTTCCTTATCTTGAGACTGTCAAGTTTGCAACCTACAGAAAATGTCTGTACTTTTATATTTATTAAAAATGTATATATGTATATAGATAGTAGGGATATGGGCATTTTCATATCACATTCTGTATCAACCCGAAACCCGTTTGCTCGAGCTAAACTCGCTCTCAGCTGATATTGGTCAAGGGCTGATACCGAATGTGATATGTAAATACCCTTATAATACTATCTAGATACATATATAATTATCAAAGAAACAGCAAAAATAATTGTTACATTTTAAAACTTTAATTCATAACATGTTTAATCAATTTGGTAACATGAATGAACACATACCGATAATCATTAAGCTCTCGAGCCTACGCCTCTAACGACTTTTTGAGTTCATTTTCTCTCTGGTTGAATATACAAACTTGAGAGTTAGATTGTAATCAAACTGACAAATCCTATCCGCAAGTGACTGCAGTGTTTTTGTTCGAGATCTTGGCTACGTTTAAACGTCAGCTGTACAAAGGGAGACAACTCTAAATACTAAATTTTTAACCTACCTCAACTTAAAAAGTTGCCACTTACCTTACTCGATGAGTAGAGACGTTACCGCGAAAAGAATCACAAAAGTAGTCCCTAATAGCTGCCCCAGCTCAATACGCATGAGCGGGAACGTCACATCCTTGGAAAAAAGTAGATCTTCAATTCTTCCTACTCACATGTTGAGCTAACACGTCGAATTTTCACTCCCGTAATCCCTTTTATTCAAGGTTAGGTTTTGGGTCCTTTTTCCCTCTTTTACCTTTCCGTGCTTGTTTTGCTGCCCCATAACGTCCTTGATGCTTAAATTTCATTCCCGATCGTTATTTATCACTTTGAATGCATCGTGATGTTTTTTTTGCGATTTTGCACTCTCATAACAAACATGGCGTCACTCTTGCGCACTGGCGAGTCTGGCCTTTATCTGGGTTAATTACAGTTTCACCCACCATGGGTGGCCTTTTCCTTTGATCTCTTTCATCGTCCTGCTGTTTGCTTCGATCGCCCTTTGTGTTACATGCTCTCTGTCACGTAGCACTTTTTGACTCTTCTAACTCTTTCTATTCGCATTGCTAATTATAATTTCTTATTATAATTCCTTCTCATGGATGTAATAATGTATATATAAATTATCTATATAAACATATTTTCTCTATATACATTATAACCTTTTTCATTAAAGGTATACAATAAATCTTCTTTTCTCTATAAACATTTTTTTTTCTATTTTATTGCTAATATCTTATATTCATCATGACAGCTTATCCATTTACATTTAATCTATTCCCCCTTAAGGGGGTATTTTAAATTTACTTTAACTTTTACGCAAAAAAATTAAAAATTAATTAAGGATTCAGCCATAAAGGCTGAATCCTTATTGTTATTGGCGTGTTTTTTATTAAGGATTCAGCTTTTCAAGCTGAATCCTTATTGTTATTGGCGTGTTTTATTATTTTTATTTTTTTTTTTTTTTTTATTCCACGAAACTTTAGCACAGTTTTTAGCCAAAACGGCACAAGCAAATGATACCAAATTTTACAGACTTGTAGACCTTACCCTGGAATCGCGAGGTTAAGCTTTTGGGCCAAATCGGCTCAGTCATATTTCGCCTATGTAGGCGTAAAGTTTAAAATGTTAACATGGGAAATTTTTTCAAAATGCACTTAGAGACTTGAACTTTTTTTTAAAAGAAGCGCAATGAAAAATGATGAAAAAAAGACAATCATGACGAAGTCGTAGGTCACGTGGTTTGGCCGCCATATTGGATTTAAGCACATTTTACAAAAGTCCGACCCCGTGCACACTTGGTGAAACACCACTCGGCTACTAATGATACTAGATAGCTGAAATTTACACACGATGTAGCTAAGTCATTGACCTTTAACAAGTTTGTTTTAGAATTAAGAAATTCGAAATACTTTTGTCGCAGCATCCTTTCAAAATTTCACATGTTCTAAAAAATCTAATTTTCAAGGGCAGATAACTCAAAAAGTTCGACTCAGAATTATGCAATTTTTTCAGGAATGTTAGACTGTGTTGTATACATTAGGAATCTATCAAAACATCGATCGCGAACAGTCATTTGCGATTACAAAATAGAGTCAAAGATGACCGAACGTAAGGGTGAAAAAACTTAACATGGGCAATTTTTTCAAAATGCACCTAGATACTTGAAATTTTACATAGAGGTGGACAATGACATTCTAAGCAAAAAAGTCAATCGTGACAAAGTTGTAGGTCACGTGGTTTCGTCGCCATTTTGATTTTTTGTGCTTTTTAGAATTTCCGGACCCCTTGGATTTAGCGAATCTTCTCCTTTAAAATGCTTGATGCATAAAGATAAATAAATGAAATTTTCAGGACTCATTCCTGACATGTTTATCTTTGTACTGAACTTGCTGTTAATGCGGCTGAATCCTGTTGTCGCCGCTTGCGGCTATATATTTTTTTTTTTTTTTTTTTTTTATTCCACGAAACTTTAGCACAGTTTTTAGCCAAAACGGCACAAGCAAATGATACCAAATTTTACAGACTAGTAGACCTTACCCTGGAATCGCGAGGTTAAGCTTTTGGGCCAAATCGGCTCAGTCATATTTCGCCTATGTAGGCGTAAAGTTTAAAATGTTAACATGGGAAATTTTTTCAAAATGCACTTAGAGACTTGAACTTTTTTTTAAAAGAAGCGCAATGAAAAATGATGAAAAAAAGACAATCATGACGAAGTCGTAGGTCACGTGGTTTGGCCGCCATATTGGATTTAAGCACATTTTACAAAAGTCCGACCCCGTGCACACTTGGTGAATCACCACTCGGCTACTAATGATACTAGATAGCTGAAGTTTACACACGATGTAGCTAAGTCATTGGCCTTTAACAAGTTTGTTATAGAATTAAGAAATTCGAAATACTTTTGTCGCAGCATCCTTTCAAAATTTCACATGTTCTAAAATATCGAATTTTCAAGCGCAGATAACTCAAAAAGTTCGACTCAGAATTATGCAATTTTTTCAGGAATGTTAGACTGTGTTGTATACATTAGGAATCTATCAAAACATCGATCGCGAACAGTCATTTGCGATTACAAAATAGAGTCAAAGATGACCGAACGTAAGGGTGAAAAAACTTAACATGGGCAATTTTTTCAAAATGCACCTAGATACTTGAAATTTTACATAGAGGTGGACAATGACATTCTAAGCAAAAAAGTCAATCGTGACAAAGTTGTAGGTCACGTGGTTTCGTCGCCATTTTGATTTTTTGTGCTTTTTAGAATTTCCGGACCCCTTGGATTTAGCGAATCTTCTCCTTTAAAATGCTTGATGCATAAAGATAAATAAATGAAATTTTCAGGACTCATTCCTGACATGTTTATCTTTGTACTGAACTTGCTGTTAATGCGGCTGAATCCTGTTGTCGCCGCTTGCGGCTATATATTTTTTTTTTTTTTTTTTTTTTATTCCACGAAACTTTAGCACAGTTTTTAGCCAAAACGGCACAAGCAAATGATACCAAATTTTACAGACTAGTAGACCTTACCCTGGAATCGCGAGGTTAAGCTTTTGGGCCAAATCGGCTCAGTCATATTTCGCCTATGTAGGCGTAAAGTTTAAAATGTTAACATGGGAAATTTTTTCAAAATGCACTTAGAGACTTGAACTTTTTTTTAAAAGAAGCGCAATGAAAAATGATGAAAAAAAAACAATCATGACGAAGTCGTAGGTCACGTGGTTTGGCCGCCATATTGGATTTAAGCACATTTTACAAAAGTCCGACCCCGTGCACACTTGGTGAATCACCACTCGGCTACTAATGATACTAGATAGCTGAAGTTTACACACGATGTAGCTAAGTCATTGGCCTTTAACAAGTTTGTTATAGAATTAAGAAATTCGAAATACTTTTGTCGCAGCATCCTTTCAAAATTTCACATGTTCTAAAATATCGAATTTTCAAGCGCAGATAACTCAAAAAGTTCGACTCAGAATTATGCCAATTTTTCAGGAATGTTAGACAGTGTTGTATACATTAGGTATCTATCAAAACATCGATCGCGAACAGTCATTTGCGATGACAAAATAGAGTCAAAGATGACCGAACGTAAGGGTGAAAAAAATTAACATGGGCAATTTTTTCAAAATGCACCTAGAGACTTGAAATTTTACATGGAGGTGGACAATGACATTCTAAGCAAAAAAGTCAATCGTGACAAAGTTGTAGGTCACGTGGTTTCGGCGCCATTTTGATTTTTTGTGCTTTTTAGAATTTCCGGACCCCTTGGATTTAGCGAATCTTCTCCTTTAAAATGCCCCTAAAGCTTGAGGCATAAAGATAAATAAATGAAATTTTCAGGACTCATTCCTGACATGTTTATCTTTGTACTATACTTGCTGTTAATGCGGCTGAATCCTGTTGTCGCCGCTTGCGGCTATATTTAAGGATTCAGCTTTTCAAGCTGAATCCTTATTGTTATTGGCGTGTTTTATTAAGGATTCAGCTTTTCAAGCTGAATCCTTATTGTTATTGGCGTGTTTTATTATTTTTTTTTTTTTTTTTTTTTTTTTTATTCCACGAAACTTTAGCACAGTTTTTAGCCAAAACGGCACAAGCAAATGATACCAAATTTTACAGACTTGTAGACCTTACCCTGGAATCGCGAGGTTAAGCTTTTGGGCCAAATCGGCTCAGTCATATTTTGCCTATGTAGGCGTAAAGTTTAAAATTTTAACATGGGAAATTTTTTCAAAATGTACTTAGAGACTTGAAATTTTTTTTAAAAGAAGCGCAATGAAAAATGATGAAAAAAAGACAATCATGACGAAGTCGTAGGTCACGTGGTTTGGCCGCCATATTGGATTTAAGCACATTTTACAAAAGTCCGACCCCGTGCACACTTGGTGAATCACCACTCGGCTACTAATGATACTAGATAGCTGAAATTTACACACGATGTAGCTAAGTCATTGGCCTTTAACAAGTTTGTTATAGAATTAAGAAATTCGAAATACTTTTGTCGCAGCATCCTTTCAAAAATTCACATTTTCTAAAAATTTATTACACAGTGCCATTTTCAAATGGCGATAACTCAAAAAGTTAGACTCAGAATTATGCAATTTTTTCAGGAATGTAAGACAATTATATAGACAATACGAATTTATCAAATTATCGATCGCAAACAGTCATTGGCGTTCAGAATTTCTGATCAAAGTCGATAGAAATAATGTCGAAAAAGAAAAAAAATGCTAAAAAGGCTCCTGAAGCTTAACGCGTTAGCAGAACTTGATGAACTTTTCAGGACTGACTCCTGACATGTCAATCTATGCAATGAATAATGCATACTGCATAATGCATATTTTATGGGTAGCAACTCCTTCAAAGTTTGCTGTGTCTTAGAAAAATGATTTTCTTCAAATGCAGATAAATAAAAAACGTGACCAAAAAAATTCAAAATTTTTGTATGAGAGGGTGCGCAAGGAAATTCTACGTAAAAAAACTATCCTTACGAAGTCGTAGGTCACGTGGTTTAGCCGCCATATTGGATTTTTCAACTTTTCAGAATTTCCGGACCCCATGCACCTTTGAAGATCTTCTCCTCTGAAGATACTTGCACCAAAGTGCTGCAACTTTGGTATGTTGTAGCTGAGGCATTGAGAATTAAATTTGAATAATTCGAAGACCGTACCTCAAATACTTTTTTTTCTATAAGCGTTCAAAGTTAGGTGACTTAGTACAAGGTGTCATTTTCAAAGGGCGATAACTCAAAAAGTCAGACTCAGAATTATGCAATTTTTTCAGGATTATAAGACAAATATACATACAATAGGAATCTATCAAAACATTGCTCACAAACAGTCAATTGCGTTCAGAATTTGTGATCAAAATCGATAGAAAAACAGGTATAAACAAAAAGAAAAATGCTAAAAAGGCTCCTGAGTACCAAACGAACCGCAATGACATTTTAAGCAAAAAAAGTCTAAATTTAGTTGTGACAAATTTGAAGGTAGCATAGATCTTGAGTTTGAGGTGAGTTAAGTTTTCAATATTAAGCCAGCAGTAGTGCTTTCTAGTGACAGCTGTGCGAGGTCAGGCAGAGGCCAAGCTGGCTGTGTATTGTAGCTTGACCCAGCATGCGGCTACTGAGTGCTCTAGACTTGCTTTGAGCCTGCTTTGATATTCATGATTTTACATGTAAGTTCATTTAGTAAAAATCGTTTGAGTATCTGGTCCTTTAATACTTTGTTGATGTTATGACTGCAGCTGAATCCTTTTGTCGCCGCTTTGCGGCTATATTTTTTTTTTTTTTTTTTTTTTTTTTTTTTATTCCACGAAACTTTAGCACAGTTTTTAGCCAAAACGACACAAGCAAATGATACCAAATTTTACAGACTTGTAGACCTTATCCTGGAATCGCGAGGTTAAGCTTTTGGGCCAAATCGGCTCAGTCATATTTTGCCTATGTAGGCGTAAAGTTTAAAATTTTAACATGGGAATTTTTTTCAAAATGCACTTAGAGACTTGAATTTTTTTTTAAAAGAAGCGCAATGAAAAATGATGAAAAAAAGACAATCACGACGAAGTCGTAGGTCACGTGGTTTGGCCGCCATATTGGATTTAAGCACATTTTACAAAAGTCCGACCCCGTGCACACTTGGTGAATCACCACTCGGCTACTAATGATACTAGATAGCTGAAATTTACACACGATGTAGCTAAGTCATTGGCCTTTAACAAGTTTGTTATAGAATTAAGAAATTCGAAATACATTTGTCGCAGCATCCTTTCAAAATTTCACGTGGTTTGGCCGCCATATTGGATTTTTCGAATTTGCACCATGTACCTTTGAAGATCTACTCCTCTGATGATACTTGCACCAAAAATGCGTAGTCTTGCAAATTAACAACATGAAATTGCACGAAAATGAATGAAATCTACCTCTGTGTGTCGCAAAAACACCCCCCCCCCCCCCCTTTATGCCTTCACACAGGGAGTTGGAAATGGCCCTTTGTAGCGTCAATCTCTCAATTGAAAGATATGGCCAGGACTTATTCCAAGACCAATTTCATGTACATGCGCGTACATGTACATGAAAGGTGTCAAAATCTGATCAGTAGAGAGGCAGGAGGTCTAGCAACTAAGACCAGACCAGACCCGACCCGACCGACCGACTTATTAAATCATAGAGGGTAGAGGCCTGATTTCTATATATACATGCTAGCAGATTCCACTCGGCTGGGGTGTGAACGTATTGAATTAACTCTGTTTTAAAAAGACCTATCACCTCTGTGGAACTTTAAAATATACATTCCCCTCTAACTCAATGTTCCTAACTTTGTGAAAAATTTGTTTTCTTGCAAACTTTGCCATATGTCATGAAAATTAGACTTTTCACACTTTTTTAAAACAAATCCCTTAGGCTGACTGAAAACGCGCACCAAACGTAGTTTATGCTCAGAATAATGTCTACATTGCCAGAAAACCTTTGTTTTTCGTGAAGAACAACGCAAAAAAATGCTCAAATGGGTCACAGGAGCTCAATTTTGGCTGAATCCTGTTATTGCCGCTTAGCGGCTATATTGTAAACTAGCCTTCAACACCTATTGGAATGGCAATAGGAGCCCAATAAAGTCTAGAGAGAGGCAAACTATGTCTAGGGGCCTTTCTAAAGTCTAATTTCACCAAGTGATGCATGAAACATCCTATAAAGGGAAATATTTTCCAATATTGATAAGTAGCCTTCAAAACCCATTTGATTGGCAATAGGAGCCCAATAAAGTCTAGAAAGAGGCCAAGTATGTCTAAGGGCCTTTCTAAAGTCTAAATCCACTAAGTCATGCATGAAACATCCTAAAAAGGGAAATATTTTCGAACCTTAATTAAGGATTCAGCCTTTCAGGCTGAATCCTTATTGTTATTGGCGTGTTTTATTATTTTTTTTTTTTTTTTTTTTTTTTTTTTTTATTCCACGAAACTTTAGCACAGTTTTTAGCCAAAACGACACAAGCAAATGATACCAAATTTTACAGACTTGTAGACCTTATCCTGGAATCGCGAGGTTAAGCTTTTGGGCCAAATCGGCTCAGTCATATTTTGCCTATGTAGGCGTAAAGTTTAAAATTTTAACATGGGAATTTTTTTCAAAATGCACTTAGAGACTTGAATTTTTTTTTAAAAGAAGCGCAATGAAAAATGATGAAAAAAAGACAATCACGACGAAGTCGTAGGTCACGTGGTTTGGCCGCCATATTGGATTTAAGCACATTTTACAAAAGTCCGACCCCGTGCACACTTGGTGAATCACCACTCGGCTACTAATGATACTAGATAGCTGAAATTTACACACGATGTAGCTAAGTCATTGGCCTTTAACAAGTTTGTTATAGAATTAAGAAATTCGAAATACTTTTGTCGCAGCATCCTTTCAAAAATTCACATTTTCTAAAAATTTATTACACAGTGCCATTTTCAAATGGCGATAACTCAAAAAGTTAGACTCAGAATTATGCAATTTTTTCAGGAATGTAAGACAATTATATAGACAATACGAATTTATCAAATTATCGATCGCAAACAGTCATTGGCGTTCAGAATTTCTGATCAAAGTCGATAGAAATAATGTCGAAAAAGAAAAAAAATGCTAAAAAGGCTCCTGAAGCTTAACGCGTTAGCAGAACTTGATGAACTTTTCAGGACTGACTCCTGACATGTCAATCTATGCAATGAATAATGCATACTGCATAATGCATATTTTATGGGTAGCAACTCCTTCAAAGTTTGCTGTGTCTTAGAAAAATGATTTTCTTCAAATGCAGATAAATAAAAAACGTGACCAAAAAAATTCACAATTTTTGTATGAGAGGGTGCGCAAGGAAATTCTACGTAAAAAAACTATCCTTACGAAGTCGTAGGTCACGTGGTTTAGCCGCCATATTGGATTTTTCAACTTTTCAGAATTTCCGGACCCCATGCACCTTTGAAGATCTTCTCCTCTGAAGATACTTGCACCAAAGTGCTGCAACTTTGGTATGTTGTAGCTGAGGCATTGAGAATTAAATTTGAATAATTCGAAGACCGTACCTCAAATACTTTTTTTTCTATAAGCGTTCAAAGTTAGGTGACTTAGTACAAGGTGTCATTTTCAAAGGGCGATAACTCAAAAAGTCAGACTCAGAATTATGCAATTTTTTCAGGATTATAAGACAAATATACATACAATAGGAATCTATCAAAACATTGCTCACAAACAGTCAATTGCGTTCAGAATTTGTGATCAAAATCGATAGAAAAACAGGTATAAACAAAAAGAAAAATGCTAAAAAGGCTCCTGAGTACCAAACGAACCGCAATGACATTTTAAGCAAAAAAAGTCTAAATTTAGTTGTGACAAATTTGAAGGTAGCATAGATCTTGAGTTTGAGGTGAGTTAAGTTTTCAATATTAAGCCAGCAGTAGTGCTTTCTAGTGACAGCTGTGCGAGGTCAGGCAGAGGCCAAGCTGGCTGTGTATTGTAGCTTGACCCAGCATGCGGCTACTGAGTGCTCTAGACTTGCTTTGAGCCTGCTTTGATATTCATGATTTTACATGTAAGTTCATTTAGTAAAAATCGTTTGAGTATCTGGTCCTTTAATACTTTGTTGATGTTATGACTGCAGCTGAATCCTTTTGTCGCCGCTTTGCGGCTATATTTATTTATTTTTTTTTTTTTTTTTTTTTTATTCCACGAAACTTTAGCACAGTTTTTAGCCAAAACGGCACAAGCAAATGATACCAAATTTTACAGACTTGTAGACCTCACCCTGGAATCGCGAGGTTAAGCTTTTGGGCCAAATCGGCTCAGTCATATTTTGCCTATGTAGGCGTAAAGTTTAAAATTTTAACATGGGAAATTTTTTCAAAATGCACTTAGAGACTTGAATTTTTTTTGAAAAGAAGCGCAATGAAAAATGATGAAAAAAAGACAATCATGACGAAGTCGTAGGTCACGTGGTTTGGCCGCCATATTGGATTTAAGCACATTTTACAAAAGTCCGACCCCGTGCACACTTGGTGAATCACCACTCGGCTACTAATGATACTAGATAGCTGAAATTTACACACGATGTAGCTAAGTCATTGGCCTTTAACAAGTTTGTTTCAGAATTAAGAAATTCGAAATACTTTTGTCGCAGCATCCTTTCAAAATTTCACATGTTCTAAAAAATCGAATTTTCAAGGGCAGATAACTCAAAAAGTTCGACTCAGAATTATGCAATTTTTTCAGGAATGTTAGACTGTGTTGTATACATTAGGAATCTATCAAAACATCGATCGCGAACAGTCATTTGCGATTACAAAATAGAGTCCAAGATGACCGAACGTAAGGGTGAAAAAAATTAACATGGGCAATTTTTTCAAAATGCACCTAGAGACTTGAAATTTTACATAGAGGTGGACAATGACATTCTAAGCAAAAAAGTCAATCGTGACAAAGTTGTAGGTCACGTGGTTTGGCCGCCATTTTGATTTTTTGTGCTTTTTAGAATTTCCGGACCCCTTTGATTTAGCGAATCTTCTCCTTTAAAATGCTCCTAAAGCTTGATGCATAAAGATAAATAAATGAAATTTTCAGGACTCATTCCTGACATGTTTATCTTTGTACTGAACTTGCTGTTAATGCGACTGAATCCTGTTGTCGCCGCTTGCGGCTATATTTATTATTATTATTCCACAGAAGTTTGACCAAAGATACAGCCAAAACGACTGAAGCAAATACAACCAAACTTTACAGTCTGATAGCCCTAACCCTGGAATCGGGAATAGAAGCTTTTGGGCCAATTCAACCAATACATTAAAGGTCCAGTTCGAATCCAAAATCGAAATTTTAACATTGATTTTTTTTTCAAAATGCACTTAGAGACCTGACATTTTTTTCAAAAGATGCGCAATAAAAAATAATAAAAAAAAGTAAATCATGACAAATTTGTAGGTCACGTGGTTTGGCCGCCATCTTGATTTTAAGCCCATTTTTGAAAAGTCCGACCCCATGCTCACTTGGTGATTCACCACTCGGCTACTAATGATACTAGATAGCTGAAATTTACACACGATGTAGCTAAGTCATTGGCCTTTAACAAGTTTGTTTTAGAATTAAGAAATTCGAAATACTTTTGTCGCAGCATCCTTTCAAAATTTCACATGTTCTAAAAAATCTAATTTTCAAGGGCAGATAACTCAAAAAGTTCGACTCAGAATTATGCAATTTTTTCAGGAATGTTAGACTGTGTTGTATACATTAGGAATCTATCAAAACATCGATCGCGAACAGTCATTTGCGATTACAAAATAGAGTCAAAGATGACCGAACGTAAGGGTGAAAAAACTTAACATGGGCAATTTTTTCAAAATGCACCTAGATACTTGAAATTTTACATAGAGGTGGACAATGACATTCTAAGCAAAAAAGTCAATCGTGACAAAGTTGTAGGTCACGTGGTTTCGTCGCCATTTTGATTTTTTGTGCTTTTTAGAATTTCCGGACCCCTTGGATTTAGCGAATCTTCTCCTTTAAAATGCTTGATGCATAAAGATAAATAAATGAAATTTTCAGGACTCATTCCTGACATGTTTATCTTTGTACTGAACTTGCTGTTAATGCGGCTGAATCCTGTTGTCGCCGCTTGCGGCTATATATTTTTTTTTTTTTTTTTTTTTTATTCCACGAAACTTTAGCACAGTTTTTAGCCAAAACGGCACAAGCAAATGATACCAAATTTTACAGACTAGTAGACCTTACCCTGGAATCGCGAGGTTAAGCTTTTGGGCCAAATCATCTCAGTCATATTTCGCCTATGTAGGCGTAAAGTTTAAAATGTTAACATGGGAAATTTTTTCAAAATGCACTTAGAGACTTGAACTTTTTTTTAAAAGAAGCGCAATGAAAAATGATGAAAAAAAGACAATCATGACGAAGTCGTAGGTCACGTGGTTTGGCCGCCATATTGGATTTAAGCACATTTTACAAAAGTCCGACCCCGTGCACACTTGGTGAATCACCACTCGGCTACTAATGATACTAGATAGCTGAAGTTTACACACGATGTAGCTAAGTCATTGGCCTTTAACAAGTTTGTTATAGAATTAAGAAATTCGAAATACTTTTGTCGCAGCATCCTTTCAAAATTTCACATGTTCTAAAATATCGAATTTTCAAGCGCAGATAACTCAAAAAGTTCGACTCAGAATTATGCCAATTTTTCAGGAATGTTAGACAGTGTTGTATACATTAGGTATCTATCAAAACATCGATCGCGAACTGTCATTTGCGATGACAAAATAGAGTCAAAGATGACCGAACGTAAGGGTGAAAAAAATTAACATGGGCAATTTTTTCAAAATGCACCTAGAGACTTGAAATTTTACATGGAGGTGGACAATGACATTCTAAGCAAAAAAGTCAATCGTGACAAAGTTGTAGGTCACGTGGTTTCGGCGCCATTTTGATTTTTTGTGCTTTTTAGAATTTCCGGACCCCTTGGATTTAGCGAATCTTCTCCTTTAAAATGCCCCTAAAGCTTGATGCATAAAGATAAATAAATGAAATTTTCAGGACTCATTCCTGACATGTTTATCTTTGTACTATACTTGCTGTTAATGCGGCTGAATCCTGTTGTCGCCGCTTGCGGCTATATTTATTATTATTATTCCACAAAAGTTTGACCAAAGATACAGCCAAAACGACTGAAGCAAATACAACCAAACTTTACAGTCTGATAGCCCTAACCCTGGAATCGGGAATAGAAGCTTTTGGGCCAATTCAACCAATACATTAAAGGTCCAGTTCGAATCCAAAATCGAAATTTTAACATTGATTTTTTTTTCAAATCGCACTTAGAGACCTGAAATTTTTTTCAAAAGATGCGCAATAAAAAATAATAAAAAAAAGTAAATCATGACAAATTTGTAGGTCACGTGGTTTGGCCGCCATCTTGATTTTAAGCCCATTTTTGAAAAGTCCGACCCCATGCTCACTTGGTGATTCACCACTCGGCTACTAATGATACTAGAAAGCTGAAATTTACACATGAAGTAGCCAAGACATTGGCCTTTAATAGGTTTGTTATAGAATTAAAAAATTCGAAATACTTTTGTCGCAGCAACCTTTCAAAATTTCCCAATTTCTAAAAAATTGAATTTTCAAGGGCAGATAACTCAAAAACCTGACCGACGAATTTCATGATTTTTGCATGAGAGAAAAACATGACCAAGGTCTTTAAGATGAAAAAATAAAATCGCTCGCGAACAGTCATTTCCGGTCGCCATTACACATTTTCGCAACATGGGGTTAGCTCCGTCCGAAAAACTGTAAATGATCCTTTCTAATACTGCTGTACCTTAACCTGTAATGATATTTTCATGAAACTTTCAGGAATGATAGGTGACATTATCATCTGTGCAACCATTATGTAAGATTTGCGGCTGAATCCTGTTGTCGTCGCTTTGCGACTATATTTATTTTTCTTTTTGCTTTCATGCTTGCTTGTGTCATTGCATTCCAGGCATATGTTCTGTTACACCGTCACGCTCGCGCAGCCCCGTACGCAGGCGCTCCCGCTCATCGTCCAGTGAGGCTTGGTCTTCTCGTCGCCCTCTTCGCTTGGTGTCTCCTCCCTCTCGCTCACCCCCGAAGACACCCAGGTCTTCGTCTTCGTCCCGGATTACAAGGAGGATGACGACAGTGACGCCACCTACTTGACCTTGAGACTAGTCCCAGAGTGGATTGCGGATCGGGCACCTCGCCAGACGAGTCCAACTTGGTGCACACCGTCCGTGAGGACCCGGAGACCATGCTCCCGCCCAACCCGGACATCTTGGATGGGGTTGCCTCCCTTGAAGATGACTTCCAGAAGCTCTCCATCTCTTCCTCTCTCAAGTCATCCAAGCCTGCAGCGTCCCTCCAGGTCCACTCTATGAGTCGCTTCGACAAAGCCGCAACTCTAGATGACGCCATCGGCCGCCTTGCCTATCCACTGATCCATGCCTACAAGGTCCAGGACGCCAAGATGGCGACGGTGGAAGCCGCCCTCAGCCGGTGTGCAACACACCCGTAGGCGGGAGACTGAGGATCTTCTGGCCAAACTGGTAATTCCTAGAAGATCCATTCGTGACCAACATCCTGAGGACAGGATACAAGTTGCCACTGTCCTGTCCTCCAGCCGTGACTTCTGCTCCCTTGGCACGGGAGTACTCAGAAGCCCAGAGCGTCCTTCTGGCCGACAACATCAAGGCTCTCCTCGACAAGCATGCTCTGGAGTTGGTGCAGCAACCTGAACACGCCCCAGGGTTCTACTCGCCAATCTTCCTAGTACCGAAGAAGAAATCCACCAAGCTCTGTATGATCCACAACATGGCGGCATTCAACGAGATGTATATGGAACCCCCGTCGCACTTCCACATGGTCTCCTTCGATGCTCTCCGTTCCAAGCTGTCCATTGGGGATTGGATCATCAGTCAGATCAGATCATGTCCCGATTTACCCGCCTCACCCGCCTCACAGGAAGTTCCTCCGGTTCGTCTTCCAGGGCCAGCACTATAAGTGGAGCCGTTTGGAATTTCCTCGGCCCCGTGGTTTTTCACACGGATCACTACTCCCATCTGCCGATATCTCCACCTCAGAGGGATCCACTTCGATCCATACATCAACGACTGCCTCATGTCCAACCCTCTGTCACACGTTCTACTCAGACAGTCAGTGTTTGCCCTAGACTTGCTTCACCAGTTGGGATGGCTCGTCAACAAGGAGAAGTCTCACCTCACGCCTTCACAGGACCTCACCTTCATAGGGGGACGCTTCAGGACAGACCTAGGCCTACTGCTCGTCCCTCCAGATCGTTGGGTCAAGATCCAGTCTTTTGTCCAGCGCGCTCTGGTAAAGTCTTTTTAGGACCAGAAGCTGAAGTTCCGCCCGCCAGCGTGGGACCTCGGCGTCATTCTCAAGTATCTGCGAGGAGCCCCTTTCAAGCCCCTGTCAGAGGCTTCCTTTGAACACCTTTCGAGGAAGACTGCGTTCCTCCTCTCCTTTGCTACGAGTCCCGGGTCAGTGAACTCCACGCTCTGGATGTCACCAGGATCCGCTTTGAGCAGTCTAGGAAGGGTTCCGTGCACCTGGGTCTGCTTTGGGACTTCGTCGCCAAGAACCAGCTCCCGGGCCAGCCTGGTAGGACATTCACTATCCCTCCTCTCTCGAGGATCGTCAATTCGTCGGAGCTTGAGGAACTCTCACTGTGTCCAGTGCGTTCCCTGCGAGAGTACATCGACCGTTCTGCTTCTCGTCGTGGCACCAGGAAGAGACTTTTCATCCCCTTCTCACCGGCGGTGAAAGGCGAGGTGACCAGGAACACTCTCTCTTTGTGGCTCCGGACCGTTATCCTGGCTGCGTACGACGCATCCGGCTTGCCTCATCCTGTCGCCAGCAACCCTCACAAAATTCGAGCACTTGCCTCCACCATGGCTCTACACCGTAACTGCTCCGTTTCAGCGATCATGGAGGGCTGCTTTTGGAGATCGCCCACTGTCTTTGCCTCCCACTACCTCCGGGACCTGGCCATCGAGGACGTGGGGTCTGCAGTCCTTTGGACCGTTGGTGGTAGCCCAACAGCTAGCTGCCCCAACGTCCAAATAGGGTAAGCTGAACGCTTTTACTTTATTACTTCTCACTAGTGCAGTTGTTGAGTTGTTTCGTTGTTGGCGACAACATGGGGTTCACCGTCTGCTTCTCTGTGCAGCTGCCGTACGGGCGCCCCGCTGGGAGGATGCCACTGGGGACCTTTTTCATCGACTCGCCTCCCTCCTCCCTACTGTCGGATCATTTAAAATTATTAAAGATTATTAAAATCTAAATATTTTAGATATTAAAATACCTACCTCAACTTAAAGGATTTACTCCCGCCCTGCCTCCCCTTCGGACTTCGTTGGATTCCGGTTTATCAGGTTCGTACCAGAAGAATTGAAGATCTACCTTTTTCCAAGGATGTGACGTTCCCGCTCATGCATAGTGAGCTGGGGCAGCTATTAGGGACTATTTTTGTGATTCTTTTCGCGGTAACGTCTCTACTTATCGAGTAAGGTAAGTGGCAACTTTTTAAGTTGAGGTAGGTATTTAAATATCTAAAATATTTAGATTTTAATAAATCTATAGACTTTGATCTATTTTTGGCTCATCTGTAAGGCCCGATGGGCTTATGGCATGACATGGTGTCCGGCGACCGTCCGTCCGTAAACTTTGTGGAATTTTGACTTCTTCTCAAGAACCATAAGACATAGAAAGCTGAAACGTTATGTATAGACTCCTTGGCTAGTGAGGTTTTGAAATTCTAAATTGTAGCTTTGGTGGCCTTGTGGCCTCTCATTAGTGGGGATCCATGTAGGTGGTGAAGTGAACACTTGAATTGGTTCCTTGCAGCGAATATATTATTTAATTCTACTATCTTAAAACCATATGCTAGTCTAAAAAAATTGATAGAGTATGGTGAAATAACAAAAATACAAATATGTGAATGTTTCAACATTGATATGGTGTTCATTTCCAAAATGGGATTTTGCCGTTTCCTCAGGCAATAATAAGATATATATTTTCTGTTTACATAAGTTCATAAACCAACGCGGAAAGGATGGACAAACCATGCTGTGGACAGCTCTGAAGAGTGGAAACATGGTTGCTGTGCAGACTCTGGTGAGGGAGGCTGGAGCTGATGTGGAGATACAGGATGAGAGAGGGAGGACACCCCTGCAGTATCTCTGTCAGCTCAGGAATAGTGCTGCTGCTTCTGCTTCTGCTTCTAGTGATGATAAGCAACATCATCGTCACATGGAAACTGTACGGGTGATCATCACTGAAGGAAAGGGAGACGTCAATATCCGCGACCAGTATGGACAGACACCTCTTCACTATATCTGTCAGCTCAAAACTAACACTAAGGATCAACATCGAGTTCACATGGACACCATAGGATTTATCATCACTGAAGGAAGAGGAGACGTCAATATCCGCAACCAGTTTGGCCAGACAGCTCTTCACTATCTTTTCAAATGTCAAACCTTAACCCTGGAAGAGATGAAGTGGATCATCACTGACGCTCAAGTTGATCTGAACCAATGTGAACAACACAAGAGCACACCACTGCACTATCTATGTGCATTCTCAGGCCTTCAACTGGACTCTGTAGATCTTGTGATCAATGAAGGTAAGGGAGACTTAAATAAAGGTGACGAACATGGAACTACACCACTCCATTACCTGAGTGGAAATGACAATGTTCAATTTGATGTAGTCCTTCGAATTGTTAACACAGCAAGGGGAGACCTCAACAAGCAAGATGACAATGGAATAACTCCGCTCCATGTTCTCTGCAAGGGATCACTTCAGGTGAAGGATGTTCTGACATTGACCAACAAGGGAGACAAGGCCGACAGTTACAAGAACACTCCACTCCACTTCCTGTGTAGGAGGCGAGGAATCAGTGATGATGAAGTACAACAGCTGAAGCAGCTGCCTGAATCAAACATGAAGAAACAAAACAAGCTCGGCTACACACCACTTGACTACCTCAATGATCAAGGTAATAATCCGCATGTTGTCATACAATGTAGGATAGACCAAATTTTGTTTTCAAAGTAAAAGCAATAAGTCTCACATCCATAGAAAATGTCACGTTTTAAATGAAAAACCTAAGATATCTTGATGTATATGGGTTTTTTTAGAAGTATATATCACAAACAATATTCTTGAAGTTTGAATTCAGTCTATTAAAGAGTCCTGAAATTTGTGAAATTTCATTAACATAAAATAAAACATTTTGACTATACATACCTCAAATGGTAAGCAAACAAGATTTTAAACTCTTCTCCAGTAATTAAAAGTTCTAAACTTTACACAACAATAGGGAAGATGTACAGATAGTCAGAATGCCATTCGATTATATATCACAGGAATCCAAATATTTCCAAACATATTACATTACATATATTATATGCACAATCAAGACAACTCTTGTTAGAGAATCTATGGAAATCCTAACGTTATTGGTACAATATTTCCACCTTTAAATTTTGCAGATGGCAGTCTACCCTGGACAGACGGGATGATAGCCAGATCTGCTGCTGACCTGGTGCTGTGTAGGGTAAAACATGGGGACACGTCGACCCTTGTACTAGGTAAGATATGTTGTCAGCTTTATTTTGATCAACAGCATTAACACATCAACAATGGTCAGATAAATGATCATTTAGATGTTTTGTTGATAGTTCCTTGTTACTACTGTTTCATTGTAAAGTTGTGGCAGTTGGTCCTACACATGTCAGTTGACTGCTATCAGTTCAGCAACATCGGCAGCGACTCACAGGATGAGGTTATAGCTGTATGTAAAGTTGTGGCAGTTGGTCCTACACATGCCTCAGTTGACTGCTATCAGTTCAGCAACATCGGCAGCGACTCACAGGATGAGGTTATAGCTGTATGTAAAGTTGTGGCAGTTGGTCCTACACATGTGTCAGTTGACTGCTATCAGTTCAGCAACATCGGCAGCGACTCACAGGATGAGGTTATAGCTGTATGTAAAGTTGTGGCAGTTGGTCCTACACATGCCTCAGTTGACTGCTATCAGTTCAGCAACATCGGCAGCGACTCACAGGATGAGGTTATAGCTGTATGTAAAGTTGTGGCAGTTGGTCCTACACATGTGTCAGTTGACTGCTATCAGTTCAGCAACATCGGCAGCGACTCACAGGATGAGGTTATAGCTGTATGTAAAGTTGTGGCAGTTGGTCCTACACATGTGTCAGTTGACTTCTATCAGTTCAGCAACATCGGCAGCGACTCACAGGATGAGGTTATAGCTGTATGTAAAGTTGTGGCAGTTGGTCCTACACATGTGTCAGTTGACTTCTATCAGTTCAGCAACATCGGCAGCGACTCACAGGATGAGGTTATAGCTGTATGTAAAGTTGTGGCAGTTGGTCCTACACATGCGTCAGTTGACTGCTGTCAGTTCAGCAACATCGGCAGCGACTCACAGGATGGGGTTATAGCTGTATGTAAAGTTGTGGCAGTTGGTCCTACACATGTGTCAGTTGACTGCTATCAGTTCAGCAACATCGGCAGCGACTCACATGATGGATGGGTACCTGGTTTATAACTGTATTGAAGGGCGATTCCAAGTAAGTTGGGTATAAGTGGGCTATATAGCTATAGTGTATGAGGGGTATAAATTTATAACATCCCATCCGTCCTTCCGTCCGATCAATTATCACTAAAACTGTTAAATCTGCATCAACCAAACTTTCCACACATAAACCATAACCTTGTCAAAAGTTGTAGTTTTTCGACCAAATATATATTTACTGGAAGTCAAGTGTTGTTGATTATGGTTACAATAAGGAAAAGATTCCACAGAAACTATTACACATAGATAAGTGACAATTTAGCAATATGTACATCTGTTGACAATCTTTGAGTTAGATAGCAAATTCCGAAATATCAATGGCTCTGGAATGCGTAAATGGACATGGAGCGATTCATAGATTTTATGCTCGAATTGGTACAAATATTCTCAGACACAATTACACCTAGATGAATGCAATTTTGGGTTAAGAAGTTATGCCTCTTATTGACAAATGTACTGTGGCATTAAGCAGACTGTTTTTAATTCATAGATCTGTCCATTTGGAGGTTGTTTGATCCAATATCTTGTGGGCTCTACAGTGGTAGTTTCCGGTTTATAGAACCATGTCCATGTGGAGGTTGTTTGATCCAATATCTTGTGGGCTCTACAGTGGTAGTTTCCGGTTTATAGAACGATGTCCATTGAAGCGGCTATGAAACAAAATCAGGATCCTAGTGGAGAAATGAAAAAACGTTTAATAATCACATTGAAATAAGATTAAAAGCAACTCGATAGTTTTTGAAGGGTTCATATCATGAAAACAAACAAGCAGCCACTGTGCTGTCATCTGAGTTTGTATTCTGACTTCATTCGTGTTCCGAGATCAAGAGTTGAATGTTTTGTTCCATAATTATGTTATTCTATTATTCTGTTATTCGCTTATTTCATTTTATACTGTGATTCAACATGTGATTTGTGAAAATCTTTACTGACATTAATGAAGGCTGGACGAAATGCTTTCATGGTGTGCGAGGGTTTGACAATTATCCTTTGCCAAAAGACACATGCTTTGTTTTCCCATCGTTGCGAAAGAACGTAAAAAGAACGTGACCTCACTTACCTGTCTATCGTAGCCTAACCCTGAAGCCAACCCTTTACTTACAGACCTAACCATAGCCTCTCCCAAACCATTTTCCGCTATGGTTTGAGTCGCGCCAATATTAACATAACATTTTTGCAACTGAAGATAGATGACCTTGTTTCTGGAAGTACTTAGACACCCCTGGTTCTAAGTTCACAGCACAATGATGATTGCATGTTGTGATGTGGCATAGGACTTTGACAAAATATCGCAGAACACAACCATTTTGTTTAATGATTTCTCAGTTTTTCCATATTGGTTAAGTTTTCTTAGTTTCTGTTGCATTCTGTCGATCCAAATGCCTTCTTTTGACTCTATATGTCTTTCACCATATGACCTTCTTCACTCAAATCATCAAACTAGAGTTTCTTTTAGAAAACATGTCATACTGTCTGACTTTAAAGCCCCATTGTCATACCTGCATGCGGTTCGTGGTGAAAATTAGCATGAGAAAATAAATACAGACAGACAGACAGATGTGATCAAGATGGCGAGGGAAAGGTGTTGATGTTGTCAGCTCGTACATTTTTAATGGATATTGTCCTGCAAATTGTTCTAGATATCTCGTAAGTGTTTGCGAAGAAGACCTTGTTCCCTTTATAAACAATGATGAATCCCTGTGAATATACAGAACATACAAAATCACCAGAATACGGAAATCCAAATGATATTACTCCAAAAGTGTTAGAATATTGGAATGATGTTTTTCAACATGATATTACGTGGAAAGATATATTTCTAATCTATAGGAAATGTACAAAAGATTGCAAGCTTTTGGATTTCCAGTATAAGTTTATTTACCGAATAGTATATACAAAGAAAGAGCTTTTGAATAGGAATTTAATTGATGATGATATAATATTATGCACTTTCTGTAAAAATACTCCAGAAGATCTTTCTCATGTTTTCTTTGACTGTGAAGTGGTAAACAACTTTTGGATCAAAGTAGAACGATTTCTCAATACCAATTTGCATTGTAATATCATTCTATCAAAATTTACTGTTGTATTTAGAGTATGCTAAAGTAATCATTTATTGAATCATATCATACTCCTTGCCAAAAGGTATATTCATATTTCACATATTAAGCAAAATGTACTCTCTTTTGAGTTATTTATTAAGCTTTTGACGGAAACCTGCTCAATAGAACATTTCATTGCTAGAAAAAAAATATACTATCTCCCTTTAATATGAAATGGAGACAATTATCAGACTCACTTTGACTCAATAAATGAAGCATCATAACATATCCCTCTGTACCATCGCACCCTCTACGTCAAGGACCTGGACTCATATGTGGATGTCATCATATATCTACTATATGCTATTATTATATTGAATTCAAATGTCTGTGAACTTACTGTAGTGCCATGTCTATCTTTGATGATCTGTATACTATGAATTAAAATGGAATAAAGAAAGCAAAACAAAAAAAACAAAAAAACTTGTGTTGATATATTTGATATCAGAAGACACTTGGGTGAGATTCTCTATATAACCTACTACATACTCCTGAGTTCATCGTTGTGAATGTTTTTTTTTGCTACTGATTCCCGTCTGAGTTGAATAGACTTTTACTCGACAATCTTTGTTTACAAACTCACACGTGCTTTCTATTTTTAGCCATAGGTCACTGCTGAACCGGAAGTAAATTAGAAACCGGATGTTTACTACTAATCCTGTGCTTCAGTGCTTTCCACACATGTGTTTTTCACTTTATGTTGATCAAAGTAAGGTATATATGAAGTAAGTTTTCAGTTATTTATATGAACTCTATTAACACCTCAATCAGAAATAATTGAATAAGGCGACAGTGACAATATGTCGTTCATTTAGAACATCGGCAATGTGATGCCATCCACAGGGACTAGTATTATTAGTAATAGGTGATTATCGTATTCAAGTATTCTTACTAGGAACAGTTATTATTATTAGTAATAGGTGATTATCGTATTCAAGTATTCTTACTAGGAACAGTTATTATTATTAGTAATAGGTGATTATCGTATTCAAGTATTCTTACTAGGAACAGTTATTATTATTAGTAATAGGTGATTATCGTATTCAAGTATTCTTACTAGGAACAGTTATTATTATTAGTAATAGGTGATTATCGTATTCAAGTATTCTTACTAGGAACAGTTATTATTATTAGTAATAGGTGATTATCGTATTCAAGTATTCTTACTAGGAACAGTTATTATTAGCAATACAAATCCCTGTGATGCCATCAACAATTATTATCTTTGTTTATTTATGATGAAGGACAATGTTATTTCATGTTACATAACTATCCTCCTGGGAAGACAGAGTATCGCAATTCCAACCTTTTCTTTGCTTTTATTTTTCTTTTTCTTTCTTTTATCTTTTCTTTTTTTAACAAAATTATGTTCCCATTTCATCTTTTAAATGATATACATTTATCTCATATAGCAGTCACAAGACAGACTTGCATGATACTTGCAGCATATTGCCTATTACCATATTTTCTACCTTAGTTATGAATCTACTTAAAACACTATACCTTTATTATTATAGATAAAGGTAACATAGTGAAAATTAGAATGATTTCAGCAAACTGTAGGGGATTAGCAGATAAGAATAAAAGAAAGGAAGTAATTAATATTTACAGAAAAAAAATCATTTTCCATAATCTGTTTGCAAGATATACATATTGTCAAGGAACATGTAGACATAATGAAGAATGAATGGGGTTTGCAGAGTATAATTGCACCTTTTAGATCTAATTGCAGAGGAGTGGCTATACTTTTGAATAATGACATTGATGTTACTATACATAGAACATTGGAAGATGAGAATGGAAATTATATTGTTGCTGACATAACCGTTGAAGAAAAAAGATTTACACTCGCAAATATTTATGGACCAAACAATGATGACCCTAAATTTTATGTAAACCTATTTGAAAATATTTGGATTTGGAAAATGAATCTATAGCTATTGTTGGAGATTGGAATCTGGTTATTGACCCATCAGTTGATTTGGAGAACTATAAAAACAATAATAATCCTAAAGCCAGAAATACAGTATTAGAGCAGATTGAATCGCTTGACCTTGTTGATGTTTGGAGACTTAAATAAAGATATAAGAAAATTCACATGGTGGAAACACAAACCAAGACAACAAGCAAGATTAGATTTCTTTTTAATATCTCAGGATTTATTGAATCTTACACTTGACGCTGATATTTTACCTGGATATAAAACTGATCATTCAGCTGTTAGTTTTACCTTCTCGAACTCATTAAACCAAGAAAGAGGGCGGGAATACTGGAAATTTAATACATCATTACTTTTAAATATTGAATATGCAGATCTGGTCAGGAAGATTTTAAAGGAAACAATTGAAGAATATTCAAATGACACTAATGAAGAAATTAATGATGATGCTGACGTCAATCTCAAAATTAATGACAGTCTATTTTTGGAAACTCTTTTGATGAAAGTAAGAGGTAAATCAATCTCCTATTCATTTTTTCTTAAAAAGAAAACAAAAGATAAATCAAAAGAATTAGAAATCAAGATAAAAGATTGTGAGGATACAATAAGAAGAGATTTTCAAAATATTGATGAACCTTTACTTGCAGAACTAACAAAATCAAAATTAGAATTGTAGCAGATTAAAGAAGGAGAAATAAGAAGAATTCAGTTGAGAAATAAAATTCTATTGTATGAAGAAGGAGAAAAACCTACAAAATATTTCTGTCATCTAGAAACTAGGAATTATGTAAACAAATCAATAAATAAAATTATCACAGACAAAAATGAGGAAATAACAGATGGTGACTCAATTTTATATGAGGTTAAGCAATTTTACAAACAAACTTTATTCTTCAGATAGAAATTTCGAAGCTAACTGTTACTTAGACAATATTATAACTCCGGTCTTAAGTGGAGAACTCAAAGAAAAATTGGAAAGGGAAATAGACATAAATGAAGTTGCAAATGCTGTAATAGATGGTTTTCCCATAGATTTTGGAAAGAACTTAAAGTTTGGGTTTTCGGGATTTTTTTTTTTTTTTTTATTATTCCTGATATCATTGTACATATACACACGTAGTCTTGAAACATGGTCAGTTTTTTTTTTAGACATACAAGAAAAAAACATAAAAGGACAAAGACAATCATTCACTCACACATTCACACCTTTGTAATTTAAAAAAAGATTAATATGTTCTCCATACTAATAATTATCAAAAACAAGTTTGGCATACATTGCCCATTTACTTTCAAATTCATTAAACTTAGACTTATTCCAAAATCTTATTTTTTCTATTGAATAATAATATTTAAGTTCATGCTTAAATTGTGATAATTTTGGAGCTATCTTCCTCAACTTGCACTTATAAATATGGTATTTTGCTAAAAGTAATATCAAATCAAAGGTATCATCTGTATGGAATGTGGGTGAACACCCAAACAGAATCAGCTGACAATGAAGATTTATATTCCCTGTATGCATACAATTCATCTCCACCCATTGTGAAAAAGCTTGCCAGAAGTTTTTAGTAGGGGTAGCTCTACAATTCCAAAAAAGATGAATTATTGTCTCAGGTTCTGCAGCACAGAATGTACAGAGATTACTTTCAACCAAATGCATCTTAATCAAGTGGGTATTTACAGGTAGGATTCTGTGAAGCAGTCTGATTTGCATCCACCTCAATTTGGGATCTAATGTTGTTTTGAAAGGTTTAATAAAGATATCAAGATGATTTATATTAATTAAAGTCTCTTCTTCCCATTTCTCAATTACCTTAAGTTTTTCATCATTATCAGTTGATTTAAAATAATATTTTTTTGATCCTCTTTTACATGCCAGGAGATTCCTGACACATAAGCATGTATTGATATCTGGAAATACTTCTGTTTTGTGAATACTAAGGAGCTTTCGGTATTTTTCAATTGCTTTTATAATTCCATGAAATTCAAGGAAATTTATCTTAAAATAGACATGACAAAATTATTCAAGAGACATATAGTCGCTATTATCATTTAGCAGGCAGGAAATATTGATAATGTCATGTTAAAAAAAAGTTTTACTTTTTATAGGTTGATCACCAATAACTTGGCAATAAGTATATTTTTAGCTCATCTGGCCTGTAAGGCCTGATGGGCTTATGGCATGGCATGGTGTCCGGCGTCCGTCCGTCTGTCCGTCCGTCCGTAAACTTTGTGGAATTTCGACTTCTTCTCCAGAACCATAAGGCCTAGAAAGCTGAAACTTTGTGTACATACTCCTTGGCTAGTGAGGATTATAAATTGTAGCTTCGGTAGCCCTGTGACCCCTAATAAGGGCCACATATGCCACGCCCTAAAAACCTATTTTCATCTTCTTCTCCAGAACCATAAGGCCTAGAAAGCTGAAACTGTGTGTACAAACTCCTTGGCTACTGAGGATTATAAATTGTAGCTTAAGTGGCCCTGTGACCCTTAATAAGGGCCACAGGGGCCACGCCCTAAAAGCCTATTTTCATCTTCTTCTCCAGAACCATGAGGCCTAGAAAGCTGAAACTTTGTGTATAGCCTCTTTGAAGAGTGAGGATTATAAATTGTAGCTTTGGTGGCCCTATGACCCCAAATAAGGGCCACAGCGGCAACGCCCTAAAAACCTATTTTCATCTTCTTCTCAAGAATCATATAGCCTAGAAAGCTGAAACTTTGTGTACAAACTCCTTGGCTACTGAGGATTATAAATTGTAGCTTTAGTGGCCCTGTGACCCTTAATAAGGGCCACAGGGGCCACGCCCTAAAAGCCTATTTTCATCTTCTTCTCCAGAACCATGAGGCCTAGAAAGCTGAAACTTTGTGTATAGCCTCTTTGAAGAGTGAGGATTATAAATTGTAGCTTTGGTGGCCCTATGACCCCAAATAATGGCCACAGGGGCCACGCCCTAAAAACCTATTTTCATCTTCTTCTCAAGAACCATATAGCCTGGAAAGCTGAAACTTTGTGTACAGACTCCTTGGCTAGTGAGGATTATAAATTGTAGCTTTGGTAGCCCTGTGACCCCTAATAAGGGCCATTGGGGCCACGCCCTAAAAACCTATTTTCATCTTCTTCTCCAGAACCATGAGGCCTAGAAAGCTGAAACTTTGTTTGCAGAATCCTTGACTGGTGAAGATTATAAATTGTAGCTTTGGTAGCCCTGTGACCCCTTATAAGGGCCATTGGGGCCACGCCCTAAAAACCTATTTTCATCTTTTTCTCCAGAACCATAAGGCCTAGAAAGCTGAAACTTTTTATACAGACTCCTTGACTAGTGAGGATTATAAATTGTAGCTTTAGTGGCCCTGTGACCCCTAATAAGGGCCACAGGGGCCACGTCCTAAAAGCCTATTTTCATCTTCTTCTCCAGAACCATGAGGCCTAGAAAGCTGAAACTTTGTTTGCAGACTCCTTGACTGGTGAAGATTATAAATTGTAGCTTTGGTGGCCCTGTGACCCCTAATAAGGGCCACAGGGGCCACGCCCTTAAAACCTATTTTCATCGTCTTTTCCAGAAGCATAAGGCCTAGAAAACTGAAACTTGCTGCCTATATAGTTAATTTTATGATTGGTGCCCCTGTGGCCTCTACAAAGGGGGAATCACATTGGCCACACTCTACAGCATTATTGATGATGAAGCCTGATGAGCTACAGAGCCAATGGCTCTATTTTTATTATACAGAAGTGGTTCCCTAAGGAAGTCTTCATAAGTGCTTGGTCTAGTATTATAACTGTATTTAGCATAAGCATTCATAGTATCTCTCCAAAAGCTGTTTTTTAGTGATTCTGCGAGTATAAATGGAAGTTCACCACCATAGGTTAGTAGCTTTAGATATTGTGGACAGTCATTAGTGAATAAGTTCTTCCACTTCCTGTTGTAATCAACATAAAGTAGTTTTCTCATCCGTGTGATCTTTAGAGCATCAACATAAGCAAATATATTTATCATTCCAAGCCCACCTTCAGCAACTGGTTTACATACTACTGACTGCTTAATTCTGTCAGGCTTGTTTTCCCAGAGGAAACTAAACATAACATTATTCAATTTTTTCAGATGGGTTTTCAGATTTATTAGCAGCCCCGTCTAAGGACGGGGCTGCTATCAGTTTTTGTGAAGTTTCCATCGCCGCCGCCGCCGCCGCCGCACTCGTACTACTAGCTATAACTTTTTTCCCCTAAGCTTTCCAGAACTCTTATTCATACCTTACTCCTCATACCTCGGGGGAACGATTTTGACATGTTCACTTTCAAGGTCAAAGGTCAAGGTCACGAGCTATGTATTCACACTAAGAATTCCTTGTAAACGCGATAACTTGAAAAGTTTTTGTGCTATGAAGCTCTAACTTGGTATATATCATCCTTGGAAAAGTAAAAAAATTTGAAAAGGTTTTGGCTACAATCCGTCAAAGGTCAAGGTCACAGCAAGGTCATGATGTAAGCATTTTTTAGCGAAAATGCTTTATTTTAACTATGAACACTTTTAATCAATACATGATTGTTATACTCAAAAAAAAAGTGTTCAATGATTGTGTGACCTTGAAGGTCAAAGGTCAAGGTCATAAGATATGAGTTATTACAAAATGCACTAAATTGGGGTATAACTTTATCCCATTTAGCTTTTCAGAACTCATGAACATGTCTAAATATTAATACTTCCAGGGAATCATTATGACATGTTCACTTTCAAGTTCAAAGGTCAAGGTCACGAGTTATAAAATCACCACAAAATTCTTTGTAAACACGGTAACTTGAAAAGTTTTTGTGCTATGAAGCTCTAACTTGGTATATATCATCCTTGGAAAAGTAAAAAATTTTGAAAAGGTTTCGGCTACAATCTGTCAAAGGTCAAGGTCACAGCAAGGTCATGACTTAAGCATGGTTTAGCGAAAATGCTTAATTTTAACTATGATCACTTTTAATCAATACATGATTGTTATACTCAATAAAAAGTGTTCAATTATTGTGTGACCTTGAAGGTCAAAGGTCAAGGTCATGAGATATGAGTTATTGCAATTCTTTCTAAACACAATAACTTGAAAAGTTTTTGTGCTATGAAGTTTAGATTTTGTATATATTATCTCTTGAGAAGTTCAACATTTTCAAAAAGTTTTGGGTACTAACTGTCGAAGGTCAAGGTCACAGCAAGGTCAACATATATGGAGAAAATGGATTAATTGTATTTTTAACACTTTATTTCATTACAATAATGTTATACTCAATGAAATGTGTTCATTGATTGTGTGACCTTGAGTGTCAAAGGTCAAGGTCACGAGAAAATTCCCAATTTGGTGAGGCCTGTAAAAGGCGGAACAGGGTAAGGCGAAACCCAAAGTTCCAGGGCTGCTCTGCTTTTGCAGTATCCCGCAAACGCTAATCTAGTTAAAGATGTTTATGATAGAAACATGATGTCTGTAACAATGAAGACAGGTGCTATCACCTGTATCCCAAAAGCTAATAAAGATAGAACTCAATTAAAGAATTGGAGGCCAATTACTTTATTAAATGCTCTTTATAAAATTGTAGGTGCCTGTATAGCTAACAGATTAAAAAGAAGTTTAGATTCCTTAATACATGATAATCAGACAGGGTTTATGCCAGGCAGAACTCTAAGTGAAAATACAAGATTACTTTATGACATTATGTTCGAAACAAGGAAAAGAAACTTGAAAGGCCTTTTGATTTTAATTGATTTTGAAAAAGCTTTTGACACAGTTTCTAAAGATTTCATTAATTCTGTCTTGACAAAATTTTGATTTGGTCCTGAGATTATTCGCTCGATTAATATACCGTATTGACTTATGAAACCACCTCATGTGTCATTCAGAATGGACATCTATCTGATTTCTTTCCCAATGAACGGGGCTGTAGGCAAGGTGATCCATTATCACCATATTTGTTTTTATTTGTAGCTGAAATCCTTGGATGTATGATCAGACAAAATGATGAAATAAAAGGTATTGTTATTGATGATCAAGAATATAAGTTAGGCCAATATGCTGAATTATTTTTAGATGGCTCAGATGATAGTTTCTATGTTGCTATTGACACACTAAATACTTTCTACAATATGTCAGGGTTGAAAATGAATATTGATAAGACTAAGGCAATCTGGATTGACTCAAAATTAGGTAGCAATGATACATTGTGTCAAGATTTAGACATAGAATGGCAAAGAAAGGAATTTGAAGTTTTGGGGAATAAATTTACTCCTACACTTCAAGATCTATGGGTTATCAACACAAGAAAAAGACTAGAAGATATAAACAGACTACTGGGAGCATGGAGGAAAAGAAATTTGACATTGATTGGCAAAATTACTGTTATCAAAACACTAGCCCTTTCTAAACTAGTTCATGTTTTCAATAGTTCCCTCCTGAGGAATTTATAACCTCCCTTGAAAGATTGTTTTTTAGATTTATTTGGAATGATAAGATAGATATAATAGCCGTCTCTTAATATTTATGCATAGCGGTGACCTAGATATCAAAACGAGGCTAAGCCCGCAAGCTTCTAGAATGGATGACGGCCATTGCCGTTTTTCAAGTCGGTGTCCGTTGCAGTATTTCGTGACTATATGTATACATTTGCAAATAGGTCATGTGCCGTTTTTACAAGGTTTTGTGGTTAAACTTGTAAACGATTATTAAAGTTTTCATTCATCACACAACGGAACGTGGATTTGCTGAGAGGGGTATTCATCGAATATTTTCTGTTTTTACAAATTCCACGTGGAAAATAAAGATGACAAACACATTTTTATCCCACCGGTATGTAATACCGTGGGATATATTCATCGCCCTGTCCGTCTGTATGTCCGTCCGTCCGTAATCATTTCGTTTCCGGAGCAGAACTAAAAAACCAGTCCACATATCTTTCTGAAACTTTACATGTGTATTGCCCACCTACTGAAGTGGTGCCTTTTGATATTTTCACATTTCTGAAAATTTTATTTTTTATTATTTCCATGGAAACGGCTCTTATATGGACTCTGTTCATGAAAGGTTTCGTTTCCGGAGCAGAACTAAAAAACCGGTCCACATATCTTCCTGAAACTTTACATGTGTATTGCCCACCTACTGAAGTGGTGCCTTTTGATATTTTCAAATTTCTGAAAATTTTAATTTTTTATTATTTCCATGGAAACGGCTCTTATTTGGACTCTGTTCATGAAAGGTTTCGTTTCATATATATAAAACCGGTCCACATATCTTCCTGAAACTTTACATGTGTATTGCCCACCTACTGAAGTGGTGCCTTTTGATATTTTCACATTTCTGAAAATTTTATTTTTTATTATTTCCATGGAAACGGCTTTTATTTGGAAAGGTTTCGTTTATATTAGCTTATACTATTATGAACCTTGCTTGAAAAATTTACAATTATCTTTCAAAGGTTTACATCTTACGATCATGTGGAACCGGTGGGATATGTCATCTTCTGATGACTCTTGTTCTTTTCCCAAGTAAATTTAAAACTCCTTAAACAATCGATGGCTATCCTATCAACAGTAATTTTTAATACTTTGATTTCTTGCTGCTCGTGTGTCATCTCGAACAGTCGATCAACATCCGGGAGGGTTCGAATCTGTCTGTGACATGTCTCATTTTAAACTTTTTCGTCAGTCAGATTTCGTTTATCGTGCATGACATAATGATACTCATCGGATATATTGTATTTACCTCGTATAGTATCTTCATGAGTTAACCTTGCAGAATGACAGACCGGATATATTTACGAGCCAGTAGATTCATAGTAGAATCAACCGAGACTCCTTATCTTTCTCTGCAGACCGTCAACATAATTTGCTATAGATAATTTATCAAGGGTTATATATTTGGGTTTTTTCTTTTATTTGTTCCATTGATTACACACATATACAGTTGTCATGGTTTTACAACAAGAATAACAGACGGTTGCATGGACAGTTGTGATAAAAAATAGGTACATCTATGTATATGTATTGGAATAATTTACTTTAGCAATCAGTCAAATTGGTCATGTAAGTACTGGTAAGAGAGGGTTCCATTTGCAATTAAAATCTTCTAAATCGTTATTCTTCTTTGAAATATATTTTTTAACAAAAAATATTTGTTTCAGAGTTATCAAATATAAGTTAAGTTTGGGAATTTTATCTTTTATACTGCATAAGTGAATATGTCTCTTTGCAGAGATAATGATATGATTCAGTAGTCTATTTTGATATAGGGTACCAAACCAGACCATATATTTGGATAATATAATGTGGGAATATAATAAATTATTGTTAAGCCAAATTTTTAAATCATTCCAAAAAGTTTGGGTCACCTGACGTTCGCAGTACACATGACAAAGGTTTTCATTTTCATCATGACAAAAACAACACAAACTATTATCAACCTTTTTCATTTTAAGCAACTCATTGTTTGTATAGATAATACCATGTAAATTTTTGTATTGGAAGTCTATTAGTTTTATATCTTTTAACCCCTTTTTGTATACTGTAAATATATTTTTCCAATCAAAGTCAATTTCAGGGAATATATTTTGCCATTTATCATAAATTTTTGGCTGTTTTGCATTTGAAATGAGTTTGTCATAAAAAGTCCTGCATCCTTTTGATCTTTTCAATAGATTCATCTGACAAAGATTGATATTTAAATTCCTGATAGGGATAGAATGGCAATGTCTAATAGTGTTTTTCCACGATTCAGGTAATTGATGTAATAAATATTCCAGATCTAAGAAAGTACCTTTGATACAGAATTTTTCTTTTAAGGATTCTATTGCTAATATTTTTAATAGTCCATTTTCATCACATAAGTCTCTGATATTTATGATTCCTTTCTCTGCCCAATTCTTTATAAAGTGTTTTGGGTTTTTGAAATTGTGGTTGAACCACAGAGGTTGAGACAAGATTTCATCAATGTTGTCTGAGTCCACATAATGCTGTTGATGCAAAAGTTTCCATGCTTTTAGAACATCATGCCAAAAGGGGTTTTTAATTTTCAAAAATATTTGAGAATTTGCTCCAAATCTGAATATAGATTCTAAAGGTATTTCACATGGGTTGTTCTTATCATTTTTCCTAAAGTAAGATCTTAAGATAGATAATTTTAAGGCATTAATAAATCCATTTGTATCAAACATTCTCAATCCTACCTTCTTCAATTAAATTTGTTTTTCATTACACTTCTTTTAATTTTATCATTTTTATCATTCCAAATAAATTTGAAAAAGATTTTATCCAAAGAAGTGATAAATTCTGCTGATGGATTTGGCAAAGAATTGAAAATATGAACTAACTAATGTTTTTATAACTGTTATATTACCAATAAGAGTAAAGTTTCTTTTTCTCCAAGATGCTAAGAGTCTATTAAATTCTTCCAGTCTCTTCCTGGTGTTAATTACCCAAAAAACTTCAAGATCTGGTGTAAACTTAATACCAAGAACATCAAATTCACTAGTAAAAACCTCTACACAACAATGAACACCTTATCCTTTTTTGCAAGATTTTCAGGCCTTAAGATAAATGCTGAAAAGAGTAAACTAATATGGATTGGGACAAAAAAGAGAACAAGATATAAGCTTTGCAAAGAATTGAAAATGGACTGGTCACAAGATAAGTTCAAACTACTTGGTATTGACTTTGATATTGAACTAGATAATATGATTCATGCAAATTATAATAACACATTTGAAATAAAAGTACCGAGGGTACAGAAGCTCACCTTAAAATGAATGATGTGGTAATATAGTTTAATTGTGTAACCATATTTTATATGATAATTGATTATGGCTGCCATCATGATTTTTGTATCTTTTAAAATGCTAGTCTTCTGTTGGAAAAAATTAGAGCACGAACAAACATTAATACAAGAATGTTAATAAATCATGATTTGTTAACAAGCAGTAGGTTTTTGTATAACTTTTTTGTATATCTATGGCTGAATTGGTGACCATCTTGTATTTTTTAATCTTCAAAATGTTACTTATATGTGGGCATCCATATTAATTTCATTATCTTGATTGGTTTAGGAGTATTCATTTAAATGTCAATCAATAATAACAGGTTTTGTGACTCTTGAAGTCAAGAAATAGTCCCGAAAATCTCAAGAATTCTTTCTTAAAAGTACTTGTACAGTACCAAAGTTTTCAAACACAATCACAAAAGTCAACAAACTGGTTAATCCAATGTTAGATTAGTCACACTCTCAACTTCCAAAGAACTAAAAAAAGATGCACATAAACATTTGGAATATATCCCTCTGACACAAATCACAAATTCAACTAGTGATAAGTCCAATTGCCAAAGTAAACTGTCCAGGTCAATGTCTCATGTGATTCTAACTGAAGATTTCTGAATATCTTAAATCTTGACATATGTTAGTGCAATCTGATTGGTCAGAATAGGCTAGCCACATGGGGGTTTATGCTAATTACTAGATATGATGACCTGTGATGACCTCTTGCACCTGCATGTAGCTTATGTAACTTATCCTCTTATGTAAGTTACTGTTATTCCATAATGTGAGTGTCTTCCCCTTAATACAGTATGCAATACAGATATTAGGAGGGGAGTTGCAGGAGAGGGGCTGGAGGATAGGAGGGGAAAGGAGGGATAGAAGAGAGGTTTGCAATGGAAGGACAGGAGAGGAAAGGGGAGGAGGGGAAGGGAGGATAGAAGGGGTGGGGGTAGAAGAGAGGTTTGCTATAGAAATAATCTGGAGGTCAACTCAGTAATATGTTTATTGAAGTATTTTAATATTAATTGCATGGAAACAACAGTTAGTGTTGAGAGTGAACAAATTTAATCATTTTAAATGCTTTTGAAAAGGATTTGTTTGAATTGAATGATCATTATAATTATCTAGATAATCATCGTTCAGATCGTAATCAGATCCCTCACTGGCTATGTTATTTGGCCTTTTATGAAGTGTCAGGAATTATGTAACCCACTGATATCATTAGATGTTTTATTTAAAAGGATTTATTAAAACACTCATGGTTCAGGCTGTTCGCAGATAAAGATGATTCATACAGTTTTTTGTAACTGTATTTATAGTGTTGATAAATATTCAATTCAATTCAATAGTTTTATTGTTTCAAGGCCAAATGACCCATAATACAGCACATTAAATAAATATCATACATGAAAATATACACATGCGAATTAGATCCTTTCTCCTCGTACACGAAATACATTATACAAGAATTTTCCTAACATGTAAGCATAATCATTAGAGTTCATTAAATATTTAAGACCATGTATATTTCTGTTATTATTGAATAGAAGCGGTACATCAACACGAAGAGTTTGATACATTGGGCACTGATATACAATATGGATTTCATCTTCGGTTACATTACATAAAGAACATTTAGAATCAGAACTTTCATAATCATTAAAACCTTTTCTAATACATTGAATTCCAAGACGATTATAACAGCTTCTGAAAATAAGTAGTGCTTTCCTGTATTTTACATTTTTCAGTTCATAAATATACAATTCAGAAGTAAATAATGACTTTATGGTGGAATAGAATTGTAAAGAGCTTTTATCTGTAAGTTCTGCGTGCCAGTCCTGTTTAGCACAATCAATTAGTCTTTCTTTAAACAATTTTAAAAACGAATCTATATCCCCTACTCCCTGCTGTATCCAGACATGTCCAAACCCATAAGTGAATAAAAGTTGCATAATCTTTGACGCCCAGTTAGTTCGCTTCCTGTCACAGGTTTTCTTTAACATAAGATATGATTGGTGCGGGTACCAATATGATGGCATGATAATCAACCCGAACCAATATTTAATGCAATTGATATAAGATTTTACATACAAGGGATATCTCCCACATTCTCCATACAAAGCAACATTGGGGAACGATTTATTAACATTCAATACAAATTTACAAAATGATCGATGTACGATTTCAAGTTGATTCATTTTCTTATATCCCCATATTTCAATTCCATACATTAAAATTGGCACAATTTTCATATCAAATATTTTAAATGCATCCCGAATATTTACCTCATATTTACGAATAATACTTTTTATTGGGAATAAAGCTTTGTTGGCTTGTTGTGCTAAAATATTACATGCTCTCGTCCACACAAGTTTAAGGGTCATCATTATACCAAGATACTTGTATGCATTTACCACTTCAATTTCTGTTTCATTATATGTCCAGTTCTCAAATCTTGATAGCCTTCCCCCGCTTCGGAAAACTATTACTTTAGTTTTATCAGTATTGATCTCCATACCCCATTTCAAACAATACCTATGGAGAAAATCTAGTTGTTTTTGTAACTTAAGAGGTGTATCAGCAACTAAAACTAAATCATCAGCAAAAAGTAAAGATAAGATATTATACATGTCTTCTGATATAAATATGCCATTATTAAAAGCTTCACTCATAGATTCTGACAGTTCCTTGATAAAAATGGAAAACAGCACTGGACTAAGTGCACACCCTTGTCTTACACCTGTAGAACAATTGAAATAGTCAGAAAGCTTCGAGCCTTCGATAACGACTGCAGATTTTACCTTGTTATACAAATCTTGTAGAACTTTGAATAAGTTGCCATGTATTCCATTATTTAAAAGATAAATATTACAACAAGTGCATCAATACAAATATAAACACATTCATTTGATTGACCAGGAAATGTATTCTTTTCAATGAATTTTATGAAATCTAATTGAAAATTCAATATAAATGACATATTGACCATCTTGGATTCTTGATAATAAAATGAATGCGTCTTTGTCAGGAATCACTATATAAAAAAATACTCACTTTTCAGAATGATACTTAATTGATTTAGTAGGAGAAGTACTTGGCCTGAAATCTAATTGAAAAATAATGACTTCTATGTTGACATGTTGTTCCCAGAACCCCTTCAGCATGATACAATTATCATTTAGTTTTACAGGTTTTCATAAAACATATGGTATTGGAACTGGAACTTGATACAAATTACCTCTTTCTACAATAACTTATGTAGATTACTGTACATAAAAGCAGATTCTTGACTTATTAATATTAACTCATCTTGCAGATTGTTGTACACAAAAGCTGATTCTTGACTTGTTTAAATTGTTATTTGTAAAAAGTATTATTATTAATAGAATACAAGTATACTTTTCATAAAGTCAATTTATATACTTTCCATAAAGTCCATTGCTTAGACATGATAATTGCCATACATCATTATGTTGTATTTATCAATTACCCATAAGTAAAGATAACTAAGCAACATACAAGCAGGCAGGGCTGCTAGCCCCAGATCCTTAAGGAGAGTGTAGCAATTTGGGGATTTGGCTTTTTGTATTTGGAGAAGAATAGTGTGCTGAGCATGTAAACCTGAACTCTGGCTAAGCCCTTATGTGTGGTATTTAAAAACTTGACGGGAGAGAACATGCATTGTTGTGAAAAATATATATAATTTCACAACAATGCATGTTTAGCTTATGTCCTAAATTGATTTTGTGTCAAGAAGAACTTCTGTTAGATATAGAAATGGTATAAATATGAGTAAACACAGGAAATGGAACCTGATACAAAATAACTCTTTCCACATCAACTTATCATGAAGATTGCTAAACACAAAACTTATTGATGACAACTTTTGTGTAAGTTGTTATTCTTAGAAAGAACATATCACTGTCATGAGATTACAAGTCTAATTTCCATAACTCTTATTGTATACACATGGCCATATAGCATATTGCTCTGCAATATCAATTGGGTCAGATTATGCAACAGACTAGCAGCTGACACTGTGATGCTTGCAGCCTGTATCAGGATGTGTATTAGAATAAACACTGTGGACTCTAGAGGCATATCTGAACTCTGGTTGACCCCTTATGTGTGGTATTTAAAGGAATATAAGGGAGATACCATTGTTTAAAATTTAACATGATGTTTAATGTGATTTGGTTTTTGCAGCTAGTTGCCATGAAGATTTTAAGCAAATTAATTAATTATGTTTGTCTTATATATCTTAATTTTTTTTTAAAAACACTTAAAAATATAGAGCAACTTGCATGACAATCTTAAATATTCCATATTCAAGATAATATTATGATTAGTAAGTTCAAATTAGAGAATTTATTTGATGCAAGTGATCACTTGATGAAAGCTTAAAATTTAATAATAATGATGTGTCATTGCAGCTGAAAAGTCAATATGGCTGCTTTTGCGGCCATCTTGGATTCTCAAAACTGAAACGTCTACCTTTCTGTGCGGAATCACTATAGGTATAACATACTACAATTTAGAAAGTATATCTAGATTGGTTTAGGAGAAGTAGTCTTTTTCATGAAATCTAATTGAAAATTCAATATGGCTCCCATGGCAGCCATCTTGGATTCTCAAAACTGGAACATCTACCTTTCTGTGAGGAATCACCTTGGGTATAACATACTACAATTTCAGAATGGTATCTGGATTTGTATAGGAGGAGTAGTCTTTTTCGTGAAATCTAATTGAAAATTCAATATGGCTGCACTGGCGGCCATCTTGGATTCTCAAAACTGAAACATCTACCTTTCTGTGAGGAATCACCATGGGTATAATATACTACAATTTCAGAATGATATCTGGATTCGTATAGGAGGAGTAGTCTTTTTCATGAAATCTAATTGAAAATTCAATATGGCTGCACTGGCAGCCATCTTGGATTCTCAAAACTGAAATATCTACCTTTCTGTGAGGAATCACCATGGGTATAACATACTACAATTTCAGAATGGTATCTGGATTCGTATAGGAGGAGTAGTCTTTTTCATGAAATCTAATTGAAAATTCAATATGGCTGCCATGACGGCCATCTTGGATTCTCAAAACCGAAACGTCTACCTTTCTGTGAGGAATCACCATGGGTATAACATACTACAATTTCAGAATGGTATCTGGATTGGTAAAGGAGGAGTAGTCTTTTTCATGAAATCTAATTGAAAATTCAATATGGCTGCCATGGCGGCCATCTTGGATTCTCAAAACTGAAACATCTACCTTTCTGTGAGGAATCACCATGGGTATAACATACTACAATTTCAGAATGATATCTGGATTCGTTTAGGAGGAGTAGTCTTTTTCCTGAAAGTTTACGGACGGACGGACGGACGGACAGACAGACGGACGACGGACGACGGACGAAGCGCCATGACATAAGCTCACATTTACTTTGTAAAGGTGAGCTAAAAATTGAAAAGGAAATGAAATTATGGGCCAAAAGAACTTTAACACCTCTGGGAAGAAACACTGTCCTGAAATCATTCCTACTTCCAAAGCTAAATCTTTTGTTTAGCAGTATACCTAGCCCCTCCAAAAAGACTCTTGAAGATTTTCAAAAAAAAAATGCTATGAATTTATTTGGAAGGGTAAACCAGACAAAATCAAAAGAAGTATCATGCAACAACCACCTAAATATGGAGGTATAAGTGTTCCAGATGTGGAAAAAACTATTGCAGCTCAAAAATTGAATTGGATTAGGAGAATAATCTACAACAATGATGTTTGGACAAAATTGTTTTCTGATTATATATTGGAAAAGCCCATATTGTTCTATGCAGATTCTCATTATATTAAACACACTGTTGTACCTAGAATCACCAACAAATTCTGGAAACTGGTCCTCATATTTAAATTGTTGTGAAAATAAAGTAAAGAGCAATGATCACATTTTGTCAAAATCTATGGTATAATAAGGACATCAGAATTGGGGGTGAATCTATTTTTATCAAGCAATGGCATAACAAAGGTGTATGTTATCTAGGTGACATGATTGATACCAATGGTCAAGTTTATGATTATGTTGACTTTACAGAAAAATATAATATTCAAACAGATTTTTTAACATATGAAGGAATTAAACGATCAATGTCATCTTTTCTGCTAAACCACAACTCTAATGACAAATTCCATTTTGGACCTGTTCTTCCCTTTAACTTATCAAAAATTAACAATCAACAAGGTTGTTCAGCATTTTATATGACTTTATTAAATTCAAAATTTACAAAACTCAAAACATTTGATAAATGGGAAAATCATTTACAAAAAGATTATTCAGACACAGAATGGATGAATTTTAACCTCATGGCACAAAGATGTACACCAAGTAGTGATTTAAGATGGTTTCAGCTTAAGATCATTCATAATATACTTTATACAAATCAAATGCTTTCTAAGATGGGATACGTAGAATCACCAGTTTGTTCTTTATGCAATGACTCAACTGAAACCATCTCCCATGTATTATACTCTTGTCAGTATGCTGAATCAATATGGAGAGAACTATCAGAATGGCTTGCAGGCTACATTGATGGAAATTATGATTTCAATGAAATAAATATACTATTTGGTTTCAAAGGTAAAAATAACAACCCATTGAATATAATTACTCTTATCACAAAACAAATGCTATACAGATGTAGTATTAAGAAAATGAAACCAAATATCAAGCCACTAAAGCAAGAATTAATAAGATACTACCAAGTAACAAAATGTATAGCATATTCGAATTGTAACTTTGCAAGCTTTCACAAATTCTGGAGCTCTCTCCATATGCTTTTGAAAAACTATGACCCAAATGTATAATAATTTTGGTCTGATATTTACCCATGTACACATGGAATGTCTAAGTACACTGTGACAATTGTACCCCCTTACTATTGTATGATGGTTATGTACTCTAAAAAATGGGAAAAAAATCAATTAAATTCACTAGTAACCCATTCGATATTAAGGTCAAGGGTTATATTATATATTGATTGTATCGGCATATTATTATAAACAATGTATTAATAAACCCATACTTCAAATGTAACCAATGCTCCAAAAATAAAAGTAAGGGCTTTTCATTTCATAAATGTGATTTGTTGAAATTAATTTTTTAATGAAACTTTTTTTAAAATGTTTTATCATACTCAATTACGACTTAAATAACTAATTAGCAGCCCCGTCTAAGGACGGGGCTGCTATCAGTTTTTGTGAAGTTTCCATCGCCGCCGCCGCCGCCGCCGCCGCACTCGTACTACTAGCTATAACTTTTTTCCCCTAAGCTTTCCAGAACTCTTATTCATACCTTACTACTCATACCTCGGGGGAACGATTTTGACACGTTCACTTTCAAGGTCAAAGGTCAAGGTCACGAGCTATGTATTCACTCTAAGAATTCCTTGTAAACGCGATAACTTGAAAAGTTTTTGTGCTATGAAGCTCTAACTTGGTATGTATCATCCTTGGAAAAGTAAAAAATTTTGAAAAGGTTTTGGCTACAATCCGTCAAAGGTCAAGGTCACAGCAAGGTCATGACGTAAGCATGTTTTAGCAAAAATGCTTTATTTTAACTATGAACACTTTTAATCAATAAATGATTGTTATACTCAATAAAAAGTGTTCAATTATTGTGTGACCTTGAAGGTCAAAGGTCAAGGTCATGAGATATGAGTTATTACAAAATGCACTAAATTGGGGTATAACTTTATCCCATTTAGCTTTTCAGAACTCATGAACATGTCTAAATGTTAATACTTCCAGGGAATCATTATGACATGTTCACTTTCAAGTTCAAAGGTCAAGGTCACGAGTTATAAAATCACCACAAAATTCTTTGTAAACACGGTAACTTGAAAAGTTTTTGTGCTATGAAGCTCTAACTTGGTATATATCATCCTTGGAAAAGTAAAAAATTTTGAAAAGGTTTTGGCTACAATCTGACAAAGGTCAAGGTCACAGCAAGGTCATGACTTAAGCATGGTTTAGCGAAAATGCTTAATTTTAACTATGATCACTTTTAATCAATACATGATTGTTATACTCAATAAAAAGTGTTCAATTATTGTGTGACCTTGAAGGTCAAAGGTCAAGGTCATGAGATATGAGTTATTGCAATTCCTTGTAAACACAATAACTTGAAAAGTTTTTGTGCTATGAAGTTTAGATTTTGTATATATTATCTCTTGAGAAGTACAACATTTTAAAAAAGTTTTGGGTACGAACTGTCGAAGGTCAAGGTCACAGCAAGGTCAACATATATGGAGAAAATGGATTAATTTAATTTTTAACACTTTATTTCATTACAATAATGTTATACTCAATGAAATGTGTTCATTGATTGTGTGACCTTGAGTGTCAAAGGTCAAGGTCACGAGAAATTTCCAATTTGGTGAGGCCTGTAAAAGGCGGAACAGGGTAAGGCGAAACCCAAAGTTCCGGGGCTGCTCTGCTTTTGCGGTATCCCGCAAACGCTAATCTAGTGTTAATCTGTAATTTATTTTTAATTTTTAAAAAGTTATTTCTATTCATGCAAACTTATTCCTGATTTAAGAACAGATGATGTCCCACTCTAAAATTATATTCCCTTCCATTGCAAAATCATTAGGCTTAATCTGTGTAAAAAAATACATAAAAATTACAATGAATTATTTTTGTTTTGTAAGGGACTATGGTAAATGTCCATAGTAGAAAGGGTAATCCAATTTGAATTATCAAATTTATTTTATTAATGAATTAATGTTATCAATGTGGGTACGATCAGTTATGCTTTTCACAATTGCATTGATATCTGACAAAACAACAATATTTTTATGTGGTTGTCTTTTTTTGAACACTGGTCCTCTTTTCATAATCATTAATCATTTTTAGAGGTATTTGTTTCTACTTTTGGTCGAATTAAATGTAAAGATTTAATCATACTTATAGAGTGTTCAAGACATGATTATTAAAATTATAATGAATTTTTTGCATTCTGAATATAGCTCAATATCATAATAATGTCAGTCTGGAATTAATGTTTTGATTAAGAATTGTGTATACTTTTATGATTTCCACCCAAGGTATAAACTTTACCTTTTCAATAGTTTGAAAAATTGTGTTTATTTGATTTGATTTGATTTGAAAGCTTTCAATTTATAATAAACATACTTTAAAAATAAAATTTCACACTCAATGATTCTAAATGAACATCAGTAAAATGCAAATTATACCTTCTGATTGTGGATTGAGAGTGATATGCAAAACCGTTGATTTATTGACAAGATGTACTTGCATAGTTACATGAATAATTATGAAATGGTATCAAGAAAACATTACACAATGAATTATCTAAAATGTTTTGACCTATGTTTGTCATATCTGTAATACATGCATAATATTTTAAAGCATGGTTAATTCTATAATTTAAAGAATTTATACATTAATCATATTACAAATCATTCATGTGATTTACGCAAATATTGATTCAATATATTAGACATGAAATTGGTTCTCATTGGTAGATACAACATGTACTTTCATACATGAATACTATTATCTCATTATCTGGAAAAAAATATATTTTGAAAATGTCTTCTATTTAGTAATGACAAATGAATATCATGCTTTATTATATTCTAATCATGTCCTTTGGAATTGAATTTGATAGCTTTACAATTTTGCTCTAACAATTATTTTATTTATATATTATATTATTTAATATTTCTTAAAATTACTTACCTTGTTTGATATATTTGGTTATTTGAAAAAACTTCAAATGTCATTTCAGTTGCCAAATTGAATTATCTGGGTGTAACTTTTACTGTATTATTCATCTTGTAGGCCGACTTCGATTTTCTTACTAGCTAAGTAGAAATTTGTTTAACATAATATTGATGTATATCATATATTTCACCTTGGAAAACTTCTCCTCAGGAACAACTTTCACTCACATATGTCAGTCTCAGAATTATGCAATGGGGTCACTAGGTCCATGACTATCAAAATCAACTGTTACCGAAGGCATGCAGTTTGAATAACCGTAAACAAACATACATCGGGGGAAAATCCAAAAGTTATTAGTCCAAGTCATCATTTGATAAATCTTTTAAAAAATCTTGATGCTTATGTTGAAAAGAAATCAGCAACGAAGTTTCGAAGATACACAATCGGACTCCGATGTCACGCTTTTAAAAAGACCAAAACTTTACGTTGGCAACTGGCGTCATTTCACCGTATCCTAAATACTAAATGAAAATATTTTTGGTATATAGACAATAGAGATATTGCTTTAGATTATGTTAAATCTTTATCTAGAAATAAATGTTCCAAAATGACATAAAACGAACTTTTTAAGTGGCATGTCATGATCGGGTAAGCCACTTCCGGGTTCTTGTTGCTTGATCATGCGGGCTTAGCCTCGTTCTGGATAACGCATGAATATTCATGACGTAATATTAAGAGAGGTCTATTAAACGCACCAATTTGAAAAAAGACTTTAAAGATTTTTATTCTGCCTTGATAGACATTAAAAACTTTTATAAATTCCATGAAACTGTCTATTCTCAAACGCTATATTAACAAACCTAAGGTTAATAACCCAGGTAAAGTCCCACTTAAAGATATATAGAGGTTATCATGCGAGTGTGTTTTGGGATCGTAAATATCCTGCATTAGGAATAAACATTGTATTTTGCGAGCCTTGGCGAGCTAAATACATAGTGTTTATTCCTAATGCAGGATATTTACGATCCCAAAACACACGAGCATGATAACTTCTTTATCATACAATGTCATTTTAAAATTTAATTCGAAAAATGCCTGATAATACCATATTAATAGTTGAATTTTTTTTTCAAGATTCGCGCATTGATATATGCAAATGAATAGAGCAATGACTCTGACGGTGAATTGACAAAATATAATTCCTCCTTATATATGCCATTTTTTGCCGTCTGAGTTATTTTGTTACGACTCCAAAGTTTTGAAATTTTTAAAAATCTATAAAATACGATGATTTTAAAAATTAGACACATTTTAAATGGTCTTTGGCGGGATCGAACTGACGTTCTTTAATCCGACGTCATCGAGAGGACGAGTCAATCTCACCAAGGGGCAAGAGTTGCTTCCCTTCGCCTACGTGACAATGGCATTGATTGCCGGAGAGCTAAACTAGCTGATAGTCTGTGGATTTCCGAATCCAAACTAAACAATATTAAAGTAAAGAACACCGAAGATGGGTAATGACGTGTTTGAACACGAGACTGAACTGCCTTTGGTACCTGTGAGTAAAATTGTTCGGTCGGTTTCATTCAAATCGTGATGACAGTGTTTTAGCACTGCTAAGTCATACATATGGCTAAAGACCCATACAATTTGATGTTATTTCTTAGATTAATGTTTATGCAATGTATCATTCATATTGTAATGCCTCTCTCCGTTACTAAAAGCGTTCAAAATGTTAACGCTTGTGACGTCATCGGAATTTTCGAAAGAAGTTCCGACCTTGACCTTTGAAATTTGCATCGGTATCCGTATATGACCTTTAGCCACGCCCAACGGATATCGAAAATATCCGTTGGCTTTATTATGCCGAGAACACTATCCATTGTATGATAAATTGAAATATGGGGCCAATGTTCAAGATATTGTTGAAACAGATTATCCTTTTTGGAGAGATGTATTGAAAGCATGGAAAGCTTACTGTCAAAAATGCTAAATTGAAGAAAATATAAATGAAATCCTATCCCAACCAATATGGCTCAACCACAACTTCAGGAACCCACACCACTTTATTAGACACTGGGCTAATAAGGGAATTCTGACAATTCAAGATTTGTATAATGATGAAGGTGTTGTGCGTTTTGAAGATTTGAAAAATAAATTTGGGATAAGTGGTACATATATATAGATCTTGCATATATTTTATATATTTTGCCTTACTCATGGAAAAAGACTTTGAAAGAACACAGTCACATACAGGTAAAGCAATTCCACATCAATGCCTTGCATAAAGACTTCATGACACCCAAACTGATGTCTGACAGCATTCTACCTTCTATTTGTCAGAGATGGGAAATTTTATTTCAAGATACTTATTTTGATTGGCATTTGATTTTTACTTTTTAGCTCATCAGGTCTGAGAGACCCGATGGGCTAATGGCATGGCGTCCGGCGTCCGTCCATCCTTCCGTCCATCAGTAAACTTTTCACTATTTCGACTTCTTTTCCAGAACCAATGACTTTAGAGAGCTGAAATTTGATGTGCAAACTCCTTGGCAAAAGGGGATTCTAAATTGTAGATTTTGTGACACCATGACCCCAATTGGGGTCACAGGGGTCAAAACCTTAAAAACCTATTTTCATCTTCTACTCCAGTTTCAAAAGGTCTAGAAAGCTGAAAAGTTTTGTGTAGACTCCTTGGCCAACGGGGATTCTAAATTGTAGATTTTGTGACGCCATGACCCCCATTTGGGTCACAGGGGTCAAAATCTTAAAAACCTATTTTCATCTTCTTCTCAAGTTCCAAAAGGTCTAGAGAGCTGAAAAGTTGTGTGTAGACTCCTTGGCCAACTGGGATTCTAAATTGTAGATTTTGTGACCCCATGACCCCAATTGATATCACAGGGGTCAAAACCTTGAAAACCTATTTCCATTAAAAGTTTGATGAGCTACAGAGCCCATGGCTCTATTTTTATAGGAATATTATAAAGGATGTGAAAATAATTGATTTCCAATTCAGATTTTTACATGGAACTATTTAAACAAAAAAATAACTTAAGAAAATGAAACTTGTTGAAAATACTGTTTGTTTATTTTGTAATGATACAGATGAAAGTTTAAGCCATGTATATCGGGAATGTGAGGAAAAAAATAATTTTTGGAATGAACTTCAAATTTGGATGATTCAAAATAAATTGGAATTAAATTTGACAGAATTTGTCGTTTGGTTTGGTACTTTAAGTATCCAACCATTAATTAATCATCTTTTGGCTAAAAGACACATTTATGTTTGCAACTTGAAAAATAAGATTCCAAAAGTCAAAGACTTTGTTCACATTCTAAAAGATACATTTATACTTATAGTTGAAAATTTCATATCTAAAAGAAATAATGACTTCATTAGATTGGAAAAAAATTGTCTCCTCTATTCCTAATCTTTAACTAAGATATGACTGAATAAGAAGTGAGATTGTTTGTTTATTTTAATAACAAATTCAACTCTGTTATATATCATATACTTGTATATCATGCTCTTATATATCTTATGCTGGTAGCTAACCCCTGTCCACGACAGCAAGGAAGAACAAGACGTGTTAGCGTCGGATCAGCTTTTATTTTAAAATAAAAAAACTGAATAATACTGATAAAGTTCCCAAGATATTACTGAATAAATAAATGTAAAATAAATAGTTTTGTTGTTTACCAAGTGAATTGAAATACTGACAAACATAACTCAAATCAAGGGACGCAACTCCGTCACTCCTAAGCCTAGTGCTGATATGAGATAGTGGTGTGAAATTGAAGCATTCATAAAATGTCAAGGGTGCTTTACTGGGATAGAAATTCTGCACATAAATTACTCTAAATTTGCTTATTTACTGCTAAAAAGATAAAACTTAGTGAAATACTACTGGAAAACGTAAAAAGATGCTAAAATAGAAACTATATTTGACAGTATGAATCGATATACTGTTACGCTGGAGCATTACAGAAATGCATGAAAATACACCTAATTTGCTTAATACAAATAAATTATATACTGCAAAGACACGAAACATTGAGTGGTTCCTTAAACATATGTCCGGCGGCGAAGGCTCATTCAGAAACACAATACAGAAAAAATGCCTGCACGCTGGAAACAGCTCCATACAGCGACACTGCACGAAAAGCACGTGCAACCAATACCGGAATAAGGTTACAGGTAAACCGGAATGGGATTAATAAAATGAAAATAAGGTTAGCCCACTGGAAGGCAGCACACTCCCCACCTAATATCTTGAACAAAGATATTACATTCAAAAAGCGACATATGTCTTACACTTACGACAAATCCAAAAATATTCCAAAAGTGACAAAAAATACAAGTACCTGATGCAGAAAATGTACCTTTACATTCCAAAAATATGAAAAATACAATATATGCTCTCAAGCATTCCTAAAGAGGGTCCAAAAACATTGTGATCACAAAAACAATTGCCAAAATAGCCTTTAGGCAGTACAACTGCTCCAAAATTGAGAAATTGTCCTAAAAAAAAAAGAAACAGTATATTATACATGAAAGACACTATTCTGCTAGAAAATATTGAAACAAATTGTTTCATACATCCAAAATTGTCCAAAATGTAATACAAAGTATCATACATCAATAAACTATTTACATCGATTTACAAACAAAAGTGTGAAATCTGAAAGAAAACAAGTTATTAGTTTTCTGACATCAGAGGGATCATCTCAGTGATTGGTCGGGTGAGATGTGTCGCTTTACCATCCCTGATCAGTCTCACAACCGCTTTACGCACTTTTCCATCATTGCTTGTTAAAGCGTTCTCAATGATTCCTACTGGCCATTCATTTCTTTGAATGTTCTTCTCAATAAGTAAGACAAAGTCTCCATCCTTAAAGTTAGTTTTCGCTTTGTTCCATTTCCTTCTCTTTTGTAGAGTATGCAAATATTCGTCGCGTCATCTTTTCCAGAATGTGTTCGCAAGACTCTGTACTTGCTTCCATTGTGCTTTGAATAAAGAGCTGGTATCATCATCACTGATAGTGAATGAAGCCAGTTCAGTACCTGTCTTCTGGGTCAACAGAACAGATGGGGTCAATATGAAAGGATTATCTGGGTCAGTTGAGACTGGCACAATAGGTCTACTATTGACAATAGCACATACTTCTTGCATAAGTGTGCTCAACACCTCATGAGTGAATTTCCTGGGTGAAATATCTGCTAACATGCTGTCGAGAATGCGTCGAAAGTTCCTATCATCCTCTCCCAGGCTCCACCCATGTGAGAGGAATGGGGTGCATGAAAGATCCATCTTGTTTGATTATCATTCAGAAATTGTCCCACTTCCCCATCTTCCACATTCAATGAGTGAAATCCTAAAATATCTGAAGATCCAACAAAATTTGTACCTTTGTCTGAGCGAAATTCCTTTACCTTGCCTCTTATCGCTATGAAGCGCTGCAATGTGTTTATAAAAGACGAAGACGACATTTCTTCTACCAGCTCAATGTGTATTGCCCTGCAGACTAGGCATGTAAACAATATTGCCCACCTTTTACTTTGAGCTAGTCCACATCTAGTTTTCTTTGACGCTACAGTCCACGGCCCAAAGCCGTCGATGCCTGTGTAAGTAAATGGCGGTGCTGGTGTCAGCCGAGCACTTGGTAGGTCCGCCATTATCTGGTTCTCTTGTTTACCTCGTAACTCCTGCATTTACCACAGCGGTGAATTACTGAAGAAATCAATCGTTTTCCACCAATGATCCAGTATCCCGCTTCTCTGATTGCTCCCTCTGTGAAATGGCGTCCTTGGTGTTTGACGAGACTGTGTTAATGTCTCACCAAAAGCTTGCCGATTTGATGCCGTCTCGGAATAATGATTGGGCTCTTCTGTTTTGTTTCAACTTGTAAATGTCGAAGTCTACCTCGGACACATAACAGTCCATTTTCATCAAGATATGGGTTCAAAGTTACAAGATTACTACTTCTTGGAAGTGGTGAACCATTCTGTAGACATTCAATTTCCTTCCTGAATACTTCCTTTTGTACCTCTCTGATAATGACAAGTTCTGCATTCCTGAAAGCATCAATACATGAAACTTGCTGTTTATTTCGACTGCATATGAATCTCTTCAGTAAAGCGATGGCTCTGACAAGTCGTTTCCATTCAGAGAATCGTTCAAACCTTTGCGATCCTAAACCTTGACAGATTGATACTTTAGTTGATGCTGTACAGACCGTTTCCTCAATGTCCTCATCTGTAGTCAGACTTGAAGAATCTTGTGTAGATACAGTTCTGTTGATTACTTCAGGGGAACCTTTCAACCACTTTCTCTCATTGAAGTTGAGAACTGACACGGGTCTGGTCGCAGCATCGGCCGGATTCTGACTGGTTGGGACATAAGACCACTGGTTAGACTCTGAAAATGCTTTTATCTTCTGCACCCTGTTCGAAACATAGACTTTGAATCTCTTTGTTGTGTTGTTAATATAGCCTAGAACTATTCTACTGTCAGTGTAGTAATGGACACAATCTGGGGGCAAGTCTAGATGATTTGTCACTAAGCCAGCCACTTCTACTGCTAGAACAGATGCACAAAGCTCCAAACGGGGTATAGTATGTGCTAATTAGGAACAACCTTGGCTTTTCCGAAAACAAATCCTGTATGTGAAGATCCATTCTTGTCCGTCATCTTCAAATAAGCTGAGGAGGCTATAGTTTTCTCGGATGCATCGGGAAAAACATGTAGTTTTTAGCTCACCTTTACAAAGTAAATGTGAGCTTATGTCATGGCGCTTCGTCCGTCGTCCGTCTGTCTGTCCGTCCGTCCGTCTGTCCGTCCGTCCGTCCGTCCGTAAACTTTCAGGAAAAAGACTACTCCTCCTAAACGAATGCAGATATCATTCTGAAATTGTAGTATGTTATACCCATGGTAATTCCTCACAGAAAGGTAGACGTTTCAGTTTTGAGAATCCAAGATGGCCGCCATGGCAGCCATATTGAATTTTCAATTAGATTTCACGAAAAAGACTACTCCTGCTAAACGAATGCAGATATCATTCTGAAATTGTAGTATGTTATACCCATGGTGATTCCTCACAGAAAGGTAGACGTTTCAATTTTGAGAATGCAAGATGGCCGCCATGGCAGCCATATTGAATTTTCAATTAGATTTCACGAAAAAGACTACTCCTCCTAAACGAATACAGATATCATTCTGAAATTGTAGTATGTTATACCCATTGTGATTCCTCACAGAAAGGTAAACGTTTCAATTTTGAGAATCCAAGATGGCCGCCATGGCAGCCATATTGAATTTTCAATTAGATTTCACGAAAAAGACTACTCCTCCTAAACGAATACAGATATCATTCTGAAATTGTAGTATGTTATACCCATGGTGATTCCCCTCGGAACGGTAGACGTTTCAGTTTTGAGAATCCAAGATGGCCGCTATGGCAGCCATATTGAATTTTCAATTAGATTTCATGAAAAGACTACTCTTTCTAAACTAATCTAGATATCATTCTGAAATTGTAGTATGTTATAACTATGGTGATTCCACACAGAAAGGTAGACGTTTCAGTTTTGAGAATCCAAGATGGCCGCGATAGCAGCCATATTGAATTTTTAATGAGATTTCATGAAAATGACTACTTCTCCTAAACCAATCTAGATATCATTTTCATATTGTAGTATGTTATACCTATAGTGATTCCTCCCACAAAGGTAGACGTTTCAGTTTTGAGAATCCAAGATGGCCGCGATAGCATCCATATTGACTTTTCAGCTGCAGATAACACATCATTATTACTAAATTTTAAGCTTTCATCAAGTGATCACTCGCACTATATAAATTCTCTAATTTGAACTTACTAATCATAATTTTATCTTGAATATAGAATATTTAAGATTGTCATGCAAGTTGTTCTATATTTTAAGTGTTTCTAAAACATTAAGATGAAAGACAAACATAATTAATTAATTTGTTTAAAATATTTATGGCAACTAGCTGCAAAAACCCAATGACATTAAACATCATGTTTGATTTTGAACAATGGTATCTCCCTTATATTCCTTTAAATACCACACATAAGGGGTCAACCAGAGTTCAGATATTTCTGTTGAGTCCACTATGCTGTCTAATACACATCCCAATACAGGCTGCTAGCATCATAGTGTCAGCTGCTAGTCTGTTGCATAATCAACCTGACCCAATTGATATGGTAGAGCATTATGTTATATGGCCATGTGTATGACATCTTCCATTGAAAAGTGCTCACAGCAGTAACAAATGATAAAGAATATTACAATGGTAGAATCTTATATATTTCATACACATTTGTTTAACAAGACCTTTCTTTATGTGAAACTATATTAAATAAAACACTGCCCCCAATAATTACGTTGTTAAGTGACTTAATTAAAAATTGTTGCTAATGTCAGAATTTGACGGACTTTTGACGGACAAATAATGACATTAGCAACAATACAAAATCTCCTGGTCTTCTTAGCATCAGATAAAATTCTGAGATCACTCAAACATGGATAGATATTCTCCAAAACAAATCAGAGACACGTGTAATTTTCATAAATTTTGTTTTTTTTCTCTTCATATCCCATTTTATAACTGTTGCTAATGTCAATTTTTGGACGGACAGAATTGTTGCTAATGTCATCTATTGACGGAACTCACTGTTGCTATTGTCATCTATTGACGGAACTCACTGTTGCTAATGTCATTTATTGACGGAATCCAGTGTTGCTAATGTCAACTATTGACAGAACACTGGACTAGCAATTAATTCAATCTTTAGAATATATACTTGACAGTATGAAATGGGAGGCAATGTAATAGAAATCATACCTAAGGTAACAGTGCTCGGCAGGGATCATGTATTCTGACCTTTCCCCTTCCATTTATCAAACCAATCATTTTACAGTCCACAAATGTTACATCTGTTTATTATTTAATAGAAGAATAGACCAATAAACAGTCGGGGATATATCTTTGCATAGCCACATTAGAGAATGCTTATATTGAAATTGGTAAATTCTGATGAAGGCGCTAGGTTTTTGAAAACACCATGCTTTCAACACACAAGTGGCTTTGCAAAGTATGGTGTTTTCAAGAACCCTAGCGCCCAATTTCATCATAAGCAATTTTTTGGTAGATATTTGGTTGGCAATTATGGGGAAAATATTGATTTTGACCATAGCCAATGGTAAAGTGTAGAAAATGCCTGATAAAGTCGAGTAAAATACCATGATTTCACGACGATTTTAGGCCATTTTTTATCAATATTCTTTTAAAAAGCCTTACGATAACGGCGAATTTTTGCGTGGTGATAATACATACATGTAACATCGTGCGTAAAAATCACTGTGATAACCTGTAATATAAAAAACAAGTAAGAAGCTTTTAAATAGCCCACCCCACAGTACGTTCTCTCACGTGGCTTTGCAAAGACAGATCCCTGACTGATAAAACTACATTTCTGTTTTTCAAACTATTTAGCCATATATACATTTTGAAATAGCTATTTCTTCAACAGGCAATGTTCAGAATTCATAATATACACGAGAACCCATCATGTGCAAATTTGGCGGGGATATCGATCCAACAATGTCCTCAAAACAAAGAAAGAACTTCTTTTCATTTAGAGTCCACAAATTCCGCCTTTGTTCATAATATTGAACCCATAGCCCAAAAGGACTGCATTCCTTCTCTTCTGGACTTTGAACAACCTGCAAGACAAAAAGAGGAAAACCATTCACAAATCTGACAAGGAATCAAGTTACAAAAGTATTAATTGACTGAAATAAATCTCAATATTAATATTAACAAGTCCATTTGCATAAATATTTTTCACCTCTTTTTCAGACACATTTATCATAAACGAGGTCTTTGTCTTGTGTTGCTTTTCATTTGATGATAAAATGACAAGGAACACATTTTTCTATACTCATCAGGAATACAGCATGTGTTAAATGAAGTGCAAAGGAAGAAAACTCATACCCGTATGAATGTACATGTTTAAACAATAAAGATGATAAAGGCACAGAATAACATGAGACGAAATGGAGAACATTGAGGACAACTTAAAATAATTCAATCAAAATGCCAAAGATCAGTCAATGGTTATGAGGAAAACAATAATAACATTCACCTTAATATACATACTACCACAACGATACACCGCGATATATGGCATACGATAGGATACACGATACATTTTTGCCAGTGAACGGATACGCTATGACACGGAAAAACTGTATACAGTGTAACTGTTTTGTCCTGTCAAATAGAGTAAATGGTTTTGTTCCATAGTTTAATGTCAGTTTTGTTTGTACAGATTGAATGTATTGTGTATCGAGAGACAGAACAAATCGTGGCAGCAGTATAGAGATCCGTATCCGTAAACGAACAACCATTGACTGAGAGCAACAAGAAATACTGATTTCCAAAATAAACTTTAAACAGTGAATTAAAAATAGAGCCATTGGCTCTGTAGCTCATCAGGCTTCATCATCAATTATGCTGTAGAGTGTGGCCAATGTGATTCCCCCTTTGTAGAGGCCACAGGGGCACCAATCATAAAATTAAGTATATGTATAGGCGACAAGTTTCAGCTTTCTAGGCCCTATGGTTCTGGAGAAGAAGATGAAAATAGGTTTTTAGGGCATGGCCCCTGTGGCCCTTTTTAGGGGTCACAGGGATACCAAAGCTACAATTTATAATCCTCACTAGCCAAAGAGTCTGTACACAAAGTTTCAGCTTTCTAGGCCTTATGGTTCTGGAGAAGAAGATGAAAATAGGTTTTTAGGGTGTGGCCCCTGTGGCCCTTATTAGGGGTCACAGGGCGACCAAAGCTACAATTTATAATCCTCACTAGCCAAGGAGTCTGTACACAAAGTTTCAGCTTTCTAGGCCTTATGGTTCTGGAGAAGAAGTCGAAATTCCACAAAGTTTACGGACGGACGGATGGACGGACGGACGCCGGAGACCATGCCATGCCATAAGCCCATCGGGCCTTACAGGCCAGATGAGCTAAAAATGTAAAGTGATTAACCTAACAACTGTTTTCCCTACTTACAACAGCTTTCAAAATGTTTGAACCATGTTTAACATGGATGTTTTGTCCGACTGCATATCTACATCAAATATTAAGATGAGATGAATGAAAGTAGTCATCAAATGTAGTCATTGGTTTTGACAGTTAAAGACTTAAAATCTTTGCATCTAAAAATTACAATATATATAAATAAGTGAATGAAATAAATGCCATTGAGATACTGGATAAGGGGTGGGAACATTCATTGCTGGCAATTGGGTGTTTGACTCCGAGGGTGTGGGTTTAAATCCCACATGGGACTAAACCACAAAAACCACAAAAAGTACTAGAATCGGTATTATTACAGATCGTGTAATCCCAAATATAACTTTGTTACTGTTATATATAAATGAAGTCTACTCAATAAGATCTTTAAGAAACAAAGTTTATACACACTTTTGTAATAAGTTCACTGTGACAGTAGATTCTGGCGGTGTTTGAGTTTCAGTACCCTCAACCACCCTTGTTGACACAGGATCATCGGCGGGGTCATTTCTGTCCACAGTGTCACATTCCTGCAATTATGATACATTGCTAATTGCTACTATCCATTTATACATAAAAGCTTTTAAAGAATAATAAGCAGTTTTTGTCATGACATCATAATCATCATCATCATCATGAAAAAGACTTGTTATAGCGTTATTTCCAGTCCAAGAGTTCTGCTCAGCAGCGCTTTCTGAACAACTCCAAAAAGAAAAGCTTGACACTGTAAGCTTTTTGGAAGAGGTATATGTCTTTAGTTTGCCTTTGAATGTATTCAAAGAATCTAATTTTATAATTACTTTTGTGATAAAAAAAACCTATGTCTTATTCAGAAAAGAACCTCATTCTGTCAGTTTTGTAATCTTCAGTGAACTTACCAAATCAGAAATGAGCGCGGATAGGTTGAGATTGCCGTTCACTGTGTCTGCAGGGCCATCAAAGGCCAAAGTGTCATATTCCTGTTTAAATAATGAGAAAAAAATTAATAATGTTTAAACATGTATGTTAACAATAACCCAAATTATGTTGATAAAATATGTTTAATACTCGACCATTGATGACATTTATGTTGAACAAATATTTCTAAATCTATTTGACCAGCTTTTAAACGTTTTGGCAACTCTTTTCTCTTGTAAATTAATTTTCAGGCACAGTTACTTTATATAAAAACGATATATTTTTTAAACAATTAATTCAATTGCTGACAAATTAAAAGTATTAGAAATCTTACCAAATCTGACAGGAGAGAGGATATATTTAGATCTTCCTTCCGCAGATCACTTGAATCCGCAAAATCCATGTCGTCACATTTCTGTTAGAAGATAGATATAAGATATATTTACTTTTCTCTTTCAAAGTGAAGATGTAATATATAAATGAAAATTTAACGTTATTGTCTAATTGAGAACCTTTGCAACTTATACATGTATTCTATCCTATAATGAAAAAATAGGTTGGAAATAGGCAAAAATAGGCAAGGCATTGTAAAGATCTATAATATTAATTACTAAACACAATAATTTCTTACCGAGTCTGGGTATTCTTCTTGGCCATGAAGATAGGAACTGCTTTCAGGTCCAGTTTCTATAACAACTTCAGTTGCTCTTGGGGCCAAAGGAATCATGCAGACGAAGTGATTTGGCCTCCACTGGTTTTGAGGAATACTATTCCCATGGATGTTTGTCCACATGATATGAACTTGGGAATGCTTGGCAAGAGAAGGCAGGAAAAGTCTATCCAGGTGCTTCCTTACTGTATGCCCTCCATGTACAGGGTAAACAGAACGCACAGGTCTCTGTAGAACATCTGCTAAAGCAGCTATCTGCCATGACCCCATGTAAGTGCCACTCTTCCTGATGGAGAGGATTTCCTTTTCGAAGATGTGTTCGATGGCCGATAATGCTAAGTGTTCCCCCAAGTACTCATCCGAGTACATTGCAAAGTCTCGTGCTGACGGCATTTCTGTGTACTTCTTCTTGTTTTTTACAAGTTCAACAACTATTCTAGTCCGTATTTCACTATGTTTCTCTTCAGTCCCATAAGCAAACAAACTCCCACATCTGGGCAAACAATTGCCATCGCCATAGATCAGTGTTGGATACAGATTGATCAGATTATCATCATCATATGGAAGTAGTGACATGGAGGCCCTGTCAACCGTTCTTGTGTGGCTGACAAGTGAAATATCCGGCTGATCTGCAATTGGGAGGATCTGGAGTTCTGATGCCCAAGCTTCAAGTTCTTCATAATTTTGACAGGCTTGCATTTGATTGTGTAGGCAATCACTCATTTCTTTGGGTGTTCTCTCTTTGATTTTGCTCGTCTCTCTTTTGCTTTCCTTCCTATCACCTTTAATGACGTTGTTGGACTCAGGCACACCCTCTTTGATGAGTTTCTGATAATTGAATTCTTCGACGTACTGGGAATTGAGGCAGCCACTTGTGTTACCAGTCAGACACTGATGGCAAAAACAGGACAGATTTCGTGTTTTGATTTGATAAGCTGTACCAGTGTTTTCTACAGTGTGAAAGGTCCTAGTTTTCTTTACGGGTCGTACCTTAGTTGATGGTCGTTCCCTGGTAAAGTCACCGCGTTTGACAAGAAAGAAGTTTCGTTTGGACAGTGCATCATCAAGAGTTAAGAAATTGCTGCAGTAGTTGTACAGATCTTCAGCATTTGTGACAACAACCTTTTTGCCAATGATGGCCCGGTCCACTGCCCTGTTCAGTATCCCTGTCTCACCATCACACTCACTTTTCCCATGTTCTGATCCAAAGTAGTTCCTGGACGTTACAACTTTATCGAGAGACAAGTCTGCGAAAGGTCCCTTCGACTTGTACTGGGCTGCACATCCATCAGAAAAAACAATGAACTTTTCTGGAACACGTCCCAATTGTTGCTCAATGTGTTCACTTACAATGCTTTTGTAATGCTGAACAGAATGATAATCATGAAGTGGGTCTTCGGAAATTATTATAGAGGACTCTCTAATGAAATCACTTTTCCCATTCTTGTAGTAGCTGACAATTGGGTGAATGGTTATTTGGCTATTGTTGAAGAACGCACTTTTTGCTTCTTCCTGATGCATTATTCCTCTATTCTTGGCAAAGTCCATAACTTGTATACACCAGTTGTCAGGAAGTGAGTTCTTAATGACAGTGAACTGATGTTGTTGCCAGTTGGCTGTGTGGATATGTTGAAAGAATGTTGTGCCTTGACATGGCTTCAAAATGTCATATTCAACAAATTCTTTCAACAATTTGACCTTGTTTCCCGATTTAGTAATCAGCTCCATCCTTCCATCCAATCGTTCCCATCTTGTCCAGGTCAGTTGTCTTTCTTCTGGTACTGATGAGTACCTCTCATCCAAAGTCTTTCTGTAACTTGAACAGCTGTGACATTTTCCCATAATGCATTCCGGCTTATGGAATCTTTCAGTTGATGCTTTGGGGCACAGAAGTACATCTAATAAGTTATTTTCATTCACTCCCTTTGATGATATTGCTGACTCCAATGTAAGCAACTTGTTTCTTACATTCATACAGTAAGAACACATGCAATATTCTCTGTGAGTTTTAGACAACAGACGCACATTTCTTGGACGCAGAGCAGCAAACGTGCTGAAACTCACTGTACTATCTTTGTTTTCTTGCTGGTACTTGGCATGTGCATCTTTCAGAGAAGTCAACAGGAGGAAACCAGGTCCATCTTTTGTAGCGTAACGTCGTTGAGGGACTATTCTTGATATGTCTGAGCGCTGATAGAAAGACTTTATTTTCTTCACATTTATTCTTGTCTTCCTCTGTAGCCTTTCTTTGGTCGTTTTTAATCTCCTTATCGTCCGCCTGTTAATGCAAAACTTCCGTGACAGAAAACTTTGGCTAAAGCCTTCCTTGTTTAGGTGATGGGCAAGATCTTTGAGGGCTTGTTTTCCTTCTGGAACCATGTGCAACTTTTCAACCATTATATCTGACGTCAATTCTGTCTTGAGATTTGTAACAGTCTTCATCCTCTTCATTCTTTTTCTTTCTCTGTCTTTCTTCTTTATCCAATTATTCTTCTGCGAAGACATCAGGGATCTTGATTTTTGCATCATAACTCGATTGTAGTTTCTCTTTTCTTCAATATACTTTCTTGTGGCACATTTAACATGTTTAGATCTGTGAGGGTGCGGAAGATCTTGTGATAATTTCCTTTTTGCCATGTACTTTGCTTGTCTTTTCCTTTGGTTTTCTAATAATCTTTGTTTATGTTCAAGTGCCATAATTGGAGGATTTTTTTTGGACAGTTCCTTTTTCAGTTTTTCTCTCTGTTTCCTTGACCGTTGTTTCTGTTTATCTAAATAGTCTTGGTATTTTTTTGGGTCAGCAACTTTCAACTGTCTTCTAGATAGTGTACTCCTAGGAACTTTCCTTTTCCCTAAAATTATAGAAAAAGATTATGGAAATAGGTATGAGAAACATTTCTTGAATTGTCAAAATGTTTAAGGAAAATGCTAACATGATTAAGAGATTTAGAATAAGTACTAGGACAAGTGTTTGTACTATCTAGTGATCTATTTTCATTTAAACAGTTTGATAAAACTTGTACATTGATCAGGTTTTATGAAGTTACTAATTTCATTTGTTACCAAAAAAAACCAGGTATATCTTGTTTTTGAAAATAAATGTATTACACAATTTAACACATTTGAATCAATAAATAAAACTGTAAATTAAAAAAATGTAAAGGTAAAAACAAAATTTTAGGATACATATTTCATATCAATTAGAAAAAAATTCAGTAAACATTTAACCTTATTACTCATTAGCGTTGGATTTATATCATTTAGTTATCTGCTTATAATATTTAATTATTTAAATAAGTAATCACATTGTGAAGTATCGTCAAGTCATCTGTTTTCAGTCATCATGTGTTTTCGGTCAGTCATTTTGACTCCCTTTTGTGAACATATCCAAAGGGATATCAATATCAAAGTACCTTGTGGATTATTTGCAACAGAGGGTTCATAGGTTCATCTAGGAATAGTCATTTAAAATATAATTTGCTTAAGAAAAAATATTATGGCAAAAAGATAAAAATCATCACATTTTAAAGCTAATTTTCTAATACCAATTTTCTATGGAAAGAAAGTCTTTTTATTTTCAAACCTTGCTCTAATAACTGTCCACCTAATTTCCTTGTAATTCTTTACATAATGAGATGCCTTGATGTGATAATATATATTGTGACTTGCCATTTTAAGAAAAAATATAGTCATCGTTTTCAGTGTTATTTCTTATCAAATTAATTTTCAAAACATTAAAAGTTGTCTCAGTGGTTTTGAACGATTCTCCTAATGTGCACAATACATTTCCAAAAAATATGGACAAACTCCAAGAGAAGCCTTTATCAAAGCACCTTAAACTATCAGAACTGATATTCCTGTAGTAGAAATAGTTAGGTCACCCTCTAAATCAAGTGTTTCATGTTTTTCGATTTTTCATTATGAAATATGATGAATCAAAGTTATTTTTATTTGGAATAATAGTAACTAAAAAAAATATCAATTAAATAGTTTTAGTCAGACTTATGTCAACTTTCTGTGTCATTATGGAACATAAACTTTGAAAAACTGTCCTGCATATTCTAAATAACAGAGGTTCAAGAAAGTGACTGAAAACACATGACACTACTTCCAAAGTCATGATTTTTTCAAAGTTTTGTTAAACCATTCTATGTTGTACAAATGTTAAAAATAATTGGTTTTCATAAATTGTCCATTAGATAATATGGCAATAAATGATTAAGAGTAATTTCTCATCAAAACATTTGGTAATTTTTCAAATACAGATCTTTATTCCTTAACTGACTGAAAACCCATTACACAAGGATATTCTGTGTTAAATATAAATGTCAGATACCTTAAAAATTTCGAGTTTATACTTTTGAGCTGTGAACAATTGTCTAAATCCGTATTGTTTACATTACGTGAATTGTAATGTTGGAAGAGGGGGGTAGTTCAACTAATGGCACGGCTTGGTAACCGTTCTTTCAACGATTTGTAATGCGAATGCGCTATTCCATGAACTAGTCATACGCCCCATTGTCGAAAGCAAGGGAGGGGGTAAGTTTAACAAATGGCACAGCCAATTCCCTTTACGTTACATGCGAGGCACTGCTAAAATGGCTGTTTCGTTAAATGGTTACACTCCCTTACATAAAAGTCCAAACGAAAATTTTGACATTTCTGGGTTGTTTTTTTCATTATCCTACGTTTACAAAAGCAACTAATATCCAATGACCGCAAATAATAAGTGTTATTGAAACCTTTATTCGATATTTTATTTAAGCAGAGAGGTTTAGTTTAAGGCCTAAACGCGTATACTCTCTTGGCTTATCCTGTAGATCTAGCGTCTGAAAAATGTTTATTCCGTAGATTCATATTTTTTTACAATTCTGTCAATTCATTTACGTTCGCACCAAACTATCTGTCAAAGAAATGACACTCGCAATCAAGTTTCTGTCATGAAATGACGTTAGCACTACAATTTGTTCAAAATAGGAAGAATCGTCTGCTTGAACATGTTGAATCGAACTCGTAGTTCAGTATTGCTCGCTTAAACATCTTTCTAAGACATTCCGATCTGTTTTATGATCAAATATTGAAGATAAGTCGATCTTAATAAACCCACGTTGCGATCGTCATTAGTTGCGAACGTCATTTTTTTTGACAGATGCATTAAGTTTTGAAAAATTACCTGGACGTTCAGTTTGACAGCTGTCATCTCCCGCCATGGTGATTTGTTGACAAACAATCCTGACAACTGGCGGCAAAGACTGTCATCACAGCCAAGGGAATTAACTCTAATCTGTCCAGAAGTTGTGCGATCGTCACATTTTCAGATGCATTGGTTTGACAGAAATGACGTTCGCCGATTTAAGAATCCTTCTCACTTGATTAAACGTTCCCCCAAAAACAAAATACATGAAGACAATCTCAAAGTGTTGACAGGTATTTCACAATAATAAAATAAAAACACATTTATTGTTATACAGATTTATTTAGACTTTGTAATCATGCAGTTGCTAACGTCAGTTGGTTTGACAGAACATAAGTGAAATAATTCCGAAAAAATACAATTCAAATTACACATAATGTAATTGCCTAATTTGAATATTGAATAATATAAACTACAAAGAATCAATCAAACATCAAATTGTAAGTAATGTAGTTAAGAACTGTGGCAACACTAACTTGTTCTAATGTTGACAAATTAGATAGTCAATATAATATTTTGAATAAAATCTGTCAAAATGACATTAGCACAGACAAAAATGTATTTAATTTGTCTTTAATTTTTTTTTAAATCGTATAATTTTTTATTTCATTGTTAGAATTGTTTATGAAGAACATATAAAAACAACAAACTCAATGTGGCAATGCTTTATTCTCATTTTATTTGAAAAAGAAAATCTGAATTGATATGAGCACATTTCAATGGAAGATGTCGTATGCAATGAGAGTTATGGAAATAAGACTTGTATTCTCATGACAGCGATATGTTCTTTCTAAGAATAACAACTTACACTTGTCACTTGTTTTGTGTTTAGCAATCTACATGATAAGTTGATGTGGAAAGAGTTATTTTGCATCAGGTTCCAGTTCCTGTGTTTTACTCATATTTGTACCATTTCTATATCTAACAGCAGTTCTTCTTGACAGTTGACACAAAATCAATTTAGGACATAAGCTAACTATAGTTTGTGAAATTATATATATTTTTCACAACAATTCATGTTCTCTCCCGTCAAGTCTATTGATACCACACATAAGGGTTTAGCCAGAGTTCAGGTTTACATGCTCAGCACACTAGGATGCTTCTCCAAATATACGTACACAAAGCCTAATACACAAATTGCTACACTCTCCTTAAGGATCTGGGGCTAGCAGCCCTGCCTGCTTGTATATTGCATAGTAATCCTGACCTAATTGATTAATAGAACATAATGGACTTTATGGAAAGTATATAAATTGTCTTTATGAAAAGTATACTTGTATTCTATTAATAGTAATACTTTTTACAAATAACAATTTAAACAAGTCAAGAATCAGCTTTTGTGTACAACAATCTGCACGATGAGTTAATATTAACAAGTCAAGAATCTGCTTTTATGTTCAGTAATCTACATGATAAGTTAATAATAGAGGTATTTTGTATCAGGTTCCAGTTCCATTATCATGTGTTTTATAAATACCTGTAAAAATAAATGATAATTGTATCATGCTGAAGGGGTTCTGGGAACAACATGTCATCATAAAAGTCATTATTTTTCAATTAGATTTCAGTTCAAGTACTACTCCTACTAAATCAATTAAGATATCATTCTGAAAAGTGAGTATTTTTTTATATAGTGATTCCTGACAAAGACGCATTTATTTTATTATCAAGAATCCAAGATGGTCAATATGTCAATTATATTGAATTTTCAATTAGATTTCATGAAATTCATTGAAAAGAATACAATTCCTGATCAATCAAATCAATGTCATTATATTTGTATTGATACGCTTGTTGTAATATTTATCAACACTATAAATACAGTTACAAAAAAATGTATGAATCATCTTTATCTGCGAACAGCCTGAAGCATGACTGTTTTAATAAATCCTTTCCGTTTTACATAATTCCTGACACTTCATATGTGTAGGATCAAAACCGAGCCAGAGGTGTTGTTGATAATGTAAGCCCGCGGCAGAGGGAAATTGGAAAGGGCCGACAGGCCCGCCTCAATTTCCCGAGGCTGAGGGCTTACATTATCAAACAACACCGAGGGCGAGGTTTTGATCTAACTTATGAACCGAGATAAACCGTAGTTACAAAATAATTTCAATAATAAGTATAAAAGTGGATTCATTGATTTTTACTGGTAGGGAATCACCATGAGCAAACGGAGAGCACATCCGCGCCCTGCACGTGCTTTGTGCTCGCTACCCAAGCCGAGAGCGTGAGATGCATGCGCTATCTGACTCGTGAAGTTCACATGATTGTCACTGTGGAAAATACATCTTTGTTCTCGTGAGCCATTATAGCCGAGTTGTCAAAGGCGCCAGTTTAGTAAGCGAAAGGTCCAGAGTTCGAAACCAGGCATGCGAACGTTATATTTGTGATTTGTCAAAAATGTCATATTTTGTAATGGTATTTATTCGAAGAAGGACTTTGAAACAAAGTATTTCAAAACGTGTATAATCCCTATCAAAATAAATTTCCGATAAATTCTACAGTAAGCCCCGGGCTTTCCTAGAGAAAGCCCTGGGCATTCTTCAAGAAAGCCCTGGGCATTCTTGGAGAATGCCCGGCAAAGAGGTTTATCCGGTTAAAGAAGAACCTAATAAAACAATAGAGTGACGTCACTGGAGGTTTATAAATATGGCAAATAACATAGCCAGTGAGGGATAAATATACATTTTATAATCATCTATATCTGATTACGGTCTGAACAATGATTATCTAGATAATTATAATGATCATTCAATTCAAACAAATCCTTTTCAAAAGCATTTAAAATGATTAAATTTGTTCACTCCCAACACTAACTGTTAGGTTTTTTAGTCCATTGTTCCCATGCAATTAATTTATTCCAAATTGAAAATTTTGGTTAATGAATAACAAATTATCTTTTATTTCGTTTGTCATGCTAATAAAAGATATCATTTAATATTCATCTTCAAAACTAATTGAACAGCTGTCTGAACAATTCTTTTTTTACAAAGTCTTTCTCACCAATTCTCTCTGTTTGTTAAGATACTTCAATAAACATATTACTGAGTTGACCTCCAGATTATTTCCATTGCAAACCTCTCTTCTACCCCCACCCCTTCTATCCCCCCTTTCCCTCCTCCCCTTTTTTCTCCTGTCCTTCCATTGCAAACCTATCCCACATTCCTTCTATCCCCCTCCCCCCAACTCCCTTTCCCCATCTATCCTTCCAGCCCCTCTCCTGCAACTCTCCTCTAAAGAGTATCTGTTTTGCATATTGAAATGAGGGGAGGACACTCACTATATGGAATAACAGTAACTTACATAAGAGGATAAGTTACATAAGCTACATGCAGGTGCAGGAGGTCATCATAGGTCATCATATCTAGTAATTAGCATAAACCCCCATGTTGCTAGCCTATTCTGACCAATCAGATTGCACTAACATAGGTCAAGATTTAAGATATTCAGAAATCTTCAGTTAGAATTACATGAGACATTGACCTGGACAGTTTACTTTGGCAATTGGACCTATCACTAGCTGAATTTGTGATTTGTGTCAGAGGGATATATTCCAAATGTTTATGTGCATCATCTTTTTAGTTCTTTGGAAGTTGAGAGTGTGACTAAATGAATACTCCTAAACCAATCAAGATATCATAATGAAATTAATACAGATGCCCACATAAAAGTAGCATTTTGAAGATTAAAAAGTCCAAGATGGTCACCAATTTAGCCATAGATATATAAAAATGTTATACAAAAACCTACTGCTTGTTAACAAATCATGATTATATCATTCTTGTATTAATGTTTGTTCAAACTCTAGTGGTTTCCAACAGAAGAATAGCATTTAAAAGATAAAAAAATCATGATGGCAGCCATAATCAATTATCATATAAAAGATGGTTACACAATTAAACCATTAAAATCATTCATTTTAAGGTGAGCTTCTGTACCCTCGGTACTTTTATTTGTGTTTGATTCTCTGAAAGATGTAGGTAAATACATTCGAGGTATTTCAATGTTCTCAAGAGCAGTCAGGGAATCTCTCCATCTCTCTCACTCCATTTTCTTGTCAGGTTCAAGCTCTTGATCCCAGTCATACTTGTCTTGAACTAGTTCTCGGAGAAATACTTTTCCCTGAATCATGATGGGTGCTATAAATCCAAGGGGATAAAAAATACTGTGCACTGTAGACAAAATACAACTCCGGGTGCAAGGTTTCACATCTCTTGAGGTTTGAAATACAAAGGTGTCCGTATTTATGTTCCAAAGCAATCCTAAGCTCCTTTGTAGGGGATATGTGTCTGTTGTGAGATCCAGATTCATCAAGTCCTTGGCCAGATCCTCCCGAGGGAAAGCTGTCATTACGGAGGTTCTGTTAGAGACAACTTTATGCAATCTCAGACATCCATTTTCCTGAAGTGATTTTTGTGTCCTTTTCAATAAATCTGCCATTTCTTCTTCACTTGGACAAGAAGATTAAATCCATCGTCTACATAGAATTCATTCTACACAAATTCTCTGGTGTCAGGTCCAAACATCTCTTCACCTTGAATGGCCGCTTTCCTTAAACCATAGGTTGCAACAGCAGGCGACGGCTTGTTTCCGAATACATGAACTCTCATTCTGTATTCTATAAGTTCCTTTGAAGGATTGTTATCTTCATACCAATAGAAGCGAAAAAAGTTCCTGTGTTCCTCCCTGACCTGAAAGCAATGAAACATGCTTTGAATATCAGCCATAACTGCAACCTCTTCCTTCCTAAATCTCATTAGCACTCCCAATAAACTGTTCATAAGGTCGGTTCCCTGGAGCAGAACGTCGTTAAGGGATACTCCATCGTATGCTGCAGACGAGTCAAACACAGCACGTATCTGTCCAGGCTTTTTCGGGTGATAGACTCCGAAGATGGGTAGATACCAATGTTACTCTTCGTTTTTTTAAGTCAGGTGCCACTGGAGTCTAGCAGTTTCTTCATGAAATCGACGAAGTGTTTCTTCTTAATTTCATCTCGCTGAAGACTTCTATCCAAGGTGTAAGCTCTCTTCAGTGCTTGTGACTTGTTTCTTGGTAAGCGTGGTCTTTCCTGTTTGAAAGGCAGAGGTGCGATCCACTGTTTCTCAGGTCCCATTACCATTTCTTTGTCCATAAGCTCAAGAAATTCCAGATCTTCTGCTGAATAGGCAAGTTGTTCTTCTTCTTGAGTTAAGGCAAATATCTCCTTCAGATGAATGTCGTTGTGGCAGGGCTGGAAAATAGTAGCACGCTGGTTGTTCTTAGTCCTGTACAAGTGTGTCTTGTTCACAGTTACCTGATTAGGTTGATGTACCTTGCCGAGACAAGACTCGCCGATCACCACCCATCCAAGTGGCAGCAGTTTAGCATATGGCGATCCGATCCTCTGGTCCAAAACATGGTGTGCCTCGATAACGTCTCTTCCTATTAAGAGCAAAATGTCAGCATCATTAGCAAGTTGGGGAATACTGATGTCCTGTAGATGAGGGTAGTTACAAACAATCTCAGGAGTAGGTATCTCATCTCTTAAGTCTGGTACTTGAGAGCATTCAATCACATTAGCAATATCAAGACTGTTGCTTCTGTCAAGTGATTCCACAACTAAATCAGAAACTTTCCTGCCATTAGCTTCTGTGAGGCCTGCACAAGATGAGATTGTGTACTGAATGGGTTCACCATCAACAGGTTCAGGACACCCCTCAATTCATTCAAAATGAATCAATCCATTCATTATCCCTCGATTCAGACCCCAAAATGGCCCATATCGGCTATAAAAACGCATGTTTGCCTCGCCAGCGCTCTTCTGCTAACCTGGCGAGAGATGGTATGTGTACTGTTTACAACACGTGGGACCCACCTATCACTCGAAATTCATTAAACTTTGGGAATTTACCGCATTTTGGTCGACTGGCCCGAAAGAAATATGGCCTTTCTCGCCATTTTGCATGTATTTCCCCTCCTATCACTTCAATAAAGTATTACAAAATGAATTTTCTTACTCGGTATGTTCATCAGCCTCTATACACTTGACTGCCAGCGGAACTACTGCCTGTTAGTGGCGCGTACTTCCAGGAAGGGAGGTAACTTGGTCAAGGGGTCTGGAATTGCCGATTTTCTAGCGTGGAAACGAAATTCAGAAGGATGTTCCTGTTTACAATAATATATGAGTTTTACATGATAATTTCGCACTTAATTTCAAATATGTTTGTGAGAATAGCATTTCAGTTGTTCAAGATTTAACAAGTTGACAAGGAATAAAGTGTATCGCTCAAAAAATAAAAACATCGTGAAATGAAGCCAATCATCAAAGCTACGATCGTGGAATGCATTACTACGAAAAAATGCTGTCGTAGCTGATAACGTTTTCATGATTATTTGTAAATATGCTTCTCTTCTATCAATCAAGTATTTATTTCTTTATTGTGTTAATGAATGAGCATAATACAGCACATTTGTTTTCTCGCAATGATAACGTTTCAAAATGTTCCTGTTAGCAGAAGAGCGCTGGCGTTTTTATAGCCGATATGGGCCATTTTGGGGTCTGAATCGAGGGATAATGAATGGATTGATTCATTTGGAATGAATTGAGGGGTGTCCTGAACCTGTACAACACATGGCATCAAAAGGTTCAGGACGAGCTAAGGACACATTCCTTTGATCATCCAATATGGCATATGCTTTCACAAATCTGTCTGGTTGACTCTTATGATAAACTCTCACCAACACAGTTTTGGCACAGGATTTACCTCCAAATGTCTGTCCACAGATCTGTGTACACTTGGACGTGACAGGGTCTCCAGGCTTCTCCCCACCATAGTCTGGTGCACAAACAAACTGGTCAACATGAAGAAAGGTTGGGTGTTTACAATGACCACACAAGTTACATTTCACAGTTTCCATACAGTTTTTGGCCTAATGTTTGTCACTTGTACAACATCGGTAACAAAATCCATGCTTCTTTAGGAACTCTTTCCTTTCACTGTAACTCGTTGACTTCAATGATCTACACTGATTTAGTGAATGTTTTGTTGTACCATGGTAAGGGCAATAAAGTGTTTCAGCTTGAGGGTTAATCTCAGTTTTCTTTGTAAATACCTTATTGGTCTTGAAGGTTGTCTGCTTACTCTGGTTCCTGTCGGTCTTGCCACCGGTCTGCTCAAACGAGAAGCTTGGGTCATTCCTTATCCTGCTCAGGTCTCTGATGAACTTCACGAAGAAAGTGAACGGTGGGTAGGGCACATTGTGGTCTTCCTTGTATCTGAAAGCTGTGCTCTTCCACTTTTCCTGTAAACTGAACGGCAATTTGCATATAATAGGTGAAACACCACTGGCTGAATCAAATTATGCTAACAATGACCTATATTGCTTACACATTTTAACAGCTTCAATCTCTGACAATAAATCTGACAACTCATACAACTTCTTATTGTCTTTCATGCTTAACTTAGGGATACAATCTAGTTAAAACTAGCTGTAATGTTATCGTCCTCTAAGTCCTTACGTTACATCTAGCTACTAACCCACCTGGTCCGTGTCGCGCATGAGCGGAAATCAACCAATGGAAAAAGAACTGGCTGATCTCTTTGAATCGGTCGTCTTTAGGATTATATTGCATTTTACACATCATGAGCACAATTGTCAATGATTTAATGTAGGACTAATTGGAAATAAACATTACAGCTAGTCTTAACTAGATTGACCGATTCTAACAGCTTGTATTAACTAGTTTGTCCGATTCAAAGGGATCAGCCAGTTCTTTTTTCATTAGCTGATTTCCGCGCATGCGCGACACGGACCAGGTGGGTTAGTAGCTAGATGTAACGTAAGGACTTAGAGGACGATAACATTACAGCTAGTTTTTACTAGATTGCTTAGGGATATATCTAATTTCTGTCTTAAAGTGTTCTCCACCATCTCAGGTGAGCCATAGCGCTCATCGAGTCTCTGCCAGATCTGCTGAAGCCCTCGTGTGGTGTCGTTGAAGTTTGATGCCCTCAGACTGAGTGCTTGCTTCGACGACTCCGGTCCAAGCCACTTGATAAGGAGGTCCATTTCTTCACTTGGCTTAACATCGAGCTCTCTCATCACGCTGAGGAAGCTAGTCTTCCACACTGCATATGTCTCTGGTTTCTCGTCATAGGTTCTCAGACGAGATAAGAGAAGATCCTTCCTTAGAAGAAACTTGCCTAATTCTGCGTTGGATTAACATGGTTGAACACTGGTGCGTAAGCGTTCAGTTCATACCTCGGCTGAGTTGTGTCTTCTTCAAAAGGTTCCTCGGTTGAACCCTTGGGTCCATCTTTAGGAGTTCTGCCGTTTTCTAACTTCTGGATGTAGTGTCCAGTTCTCTCCCTGGGGTCCTGCGAAGGTAAGTTGATAGTTCTGTGAGTTGAGTTGTCGGCGAGATCACCTTCCTCTGCAACCAATACCTCGGCCTCCGCTACAGCAACTTCCTTCTCCACTTTCAACACATCAAGTTCCGCTTCTAATTCCTTCTTCTTCCTCCTTGTCTGTGCAAGACGTACTGTTCATCTTCCTCGAGAACAGCCTGCTTCATCTTCAGCTCGCTCTCCTTCACTGCGTACTGCAACTGCTGTTTGGCAGCTTCAGCTTTCATGCGGGCCTTTAAAGAAGATTGTTGTGAACTTCTACCACGTGAACTTGATTTAAATTTCCTATATATGCTAGACAAGTGTTCATTTGCCAGTTTATGATGAATTGCTTCATCCACAATATTCTTTGTCGATTCAATTTCTGAATAGCGTCCATCATACACAAGAAGATAATCTTGCAGATCATCTCTACTCTCACTAGTGTATGTCCTTTCTAGAAATAGCTAATAATTACTGCACACAGCGAGATATTTATCAACCTGCCTTAAAAATGTCTTTTCCTGTTCACGAAGATGTATCATGTCACCATCTAAGTCTACTTGAAAGTTAATTTCATTCCATAATCGTTCAATGTTAGCCAATTGACGATCCTTATTGACTCATACATAGCCTGTCCTGCTTCTGTCTTTTTCCTAGACCGCTTGTCCTCACCACCCACAGCTCCATGCTCGTCTGACATGATGAGATGGTAGTCCTGGATACAGCCCTTAAAGTCTTTTCACTATGCTGGTAGCTAACCCCTGTCCACGACAGCAAGGAAGAACAAGACGTGTTAGCGTCGGATCAGCTTTTATTTTCTTCCATATCGTGTGTTGTGGATTTATGTAGGGTGAAAAGCTGTAATAAAATAAAATTACAGTCATAAGTCACAAGTCCTAAAATATTTAAAGACAATTAAAAATTCCTAAATAATCAATGTATAACAATGTGTAAAATACACTGAAAAATACTGATAAAGTTCCCAAGAAATTACTGAATAAATAAATGTAAAAGAAATATAGTTTTTGTTGTTTACCAAGTGAATTGAAATACTGACAAACATCACTCAAATCAAGGGACGCAACTTCGTCACTCCTAAACCCTAGTGCTGATATGAGATATTTTATGAATGCTTCAATTTTACACCACTGTCAAGGGTGCTTTACTGGGATAGAAATTCTGCACATAAATTACTCTAAATTTGCTTATTTACTGCTAAAAAGATAAAACTTAGTGAAATACTACTGGAAATATAAAAAGATGCTAAAATAGAAACTATATTTGACAGTATGAATCGAAATACTGTTACGCTGGAGCGTTACAGAAAATGCATGAAAGTACACCTAATTTGCTAAATACAAATAAATTATACACTGCAAAAACACTGCGGAAATACACAATATTGTTTTACATACACTTTGGTGGCTGTATCTTTCCCGAAACATTGAGTGGTTCCCAAAACATATGTCCGGCGGCGAAGGCTCATTCCGAAACACAATACAGAAAAAATGCCTGCCTGTTGGAAACAGCTCCATACAGCGACACTGCACGAAAAGCACGTGCAACCAATACCGGAATAAGGTTACAGGTTTAACCGGAATGGGATTAATAAAATGAAAATAAGGTTAGCGCACTGGAAGGCAGCACATATCTTGTAAAAGAAATCTATGGGAACAATAAACAAAAACAAAAAAACTTTACATCATTTTATCTGCAAGAGTAAGCGATTTGATATAACATCGTAAAATGAAAACATCATATTAAAACCAACTGCTGGCAATATGTCACCTAGTTTTGAAACATAGATATGTCATGTTCTGAATTTCTTGGTTTTGATATATGTCTAGTTCTTGTGTATTTTGTTTATCATGTTTTGTACCGGTGAGGTATTTTTATAAGTATATCTTATAATATTATCTTTATAAATATAAAGATTTGCTTGTTTACTGAACCGGATTCTTTAATGAATAAAAATATGTTTAAACCAAATCAACAATGAAACCAAACGTCCAGCGTGAGAGTTTACCGCTATCAATCAAGTATAACTATCAATCAGGTATGACTGAATAATACTGATAAAGTTCCCAAGATATTACTGAATAAATAAATGTAAAAGAAATAGTTTTGTTGTTTACCAAATGAATTGAAATACTGACAAACATCACTCAAATCAAGGGACGCAACTCCGTCCCCTAAGCCTAGTGCTGATATGAGATATTTTATGAATGCTTCAATTTCACACCACTGTCAAGGGTGCTTTACTGGGATAGAAATTCTGCACATAAATTACTCTAAATTTGTTTATTTACTGCTAAAAAGATAAAACTTAGTGAAATACTACTGGAAAACATAAAAAGATGCTTAAATAGAAACTATATTTGACAGTATGAATCAAAATACTGTTACGCTGGAGCATTACAGAAAATACATGAAAGTACACCTAATTTGCTTAATACAAATAAATTATACACTGCAAAAACACTGCGGAAATACACAATATTGTTTTACATACACTTTGGTGGCTGTATCTTTCCCGAAACATTGAGTGGTTGTTGATATCAATTACACATGCGCGAGAGACTACGAGATTTGTATCACCGGAAGTGAGTGTAAATAAAGTGAGCCTGAAGATAACATGTGTGCTGTCAGCTGTAGTGACGTTACGAGGCAAATTGAATGGTACAGGGCCATGAACAGTGGTTCCCAAAACATATGTCTGGCCGTGAAGGCTCATTTCGAAACACAATACAGAAAAAGTGCCTGCCCGCTGGAAACAGCTCCATACAGCGACACTGCAACCAATACCGGAATAAGGTTAAAGGTAAACCGGAATGGGATTAATAAATGTGTATTTTGTTTATCATGTTTTGTACCGATGTGGTATTTTTATAAGTATATCTTATATTATCTTTATAAATATAAAGATTTGCTTGTTAACCAAACCGGATTCTTTAATGAATAAAAATATGTTGAAACCAAATCAATAATGAAACCAAACGTCCAGCGTGAGAGTTTACCGCTATCAATCAAGTATAACGTGTCTCTGATTTTCATACACACTAGGTTTATCTCTATTCTACTTTTACGATATATGATTATAAACTCTTTTCCTTATCGGCTTGCATTTTGTAAAAAGTTGCAACTTGCGGCAACAGAAATTAACTCGTCTGTTCCGTGGATTTGCTCCTTTGTACTCAAAGAAGATTTAGCCATGAGCAAAGATAACTCTACAACTGCATGTTCACCAAATATATTTATCACTGTACTCCACACAGATACCTTCTTTTATTTACAGTTTTATTTTAGAAGTACATAGGTATCAAATTATCAATCACACAATATGTTTACATAAACAATAAATGACAGGACGACCAGAATTTGAACTTCATTTGACATTTCAGCTGCACATTTTGTAACATTGTAATAATCATAGGGTTTGTAAAATAGTGTTGGAACGGTAAGCGGCTTTTTTGGTATAAATTCGAAAATAGTTTTTTTTTAAGATGAGGATAATTGCATTTAAAGGGTCATCATTTCTTCTGGGAAGCCAAGGAGTATCTTCTCTTTATCTAAATGTATTTCAACTTGAGCTTTTTCTCTAAGCCAATCTTCCAATTCTGTCCACAATGGTCGTAAAAAGTCCCAGTCCCAGAATAGATGGTACACCGTATCTATTTCTGACAGACAAGTTTATTTCGTAACTAGGCCATAAGCCCATAATACACAGGAATTACAAATTATTTTCTTGCATGCATTACAATTAAGTTTCTATAGATGATTTTAGAGCAAATACTTTAAATAAATAGAGTCCAAGTTTATAACTGATGTCTTTGTTTGTATTCTCCATCAAGTTTATGAATTTGTTTGTTGTTGGATTGTCAATAAAACCAGCTGGCAGGTATTTTCTTCTTAGGTGAGAGTATTTATCACATGTCAGGAGCACATGATATTCATTTTCTACAGTTATAATATTTGTCTTTAAACAGTGATCACAGTATCTTTCTTCAGGGGGTATATTATTGTGTCTCCCAGTTTCAACTTTAAGTCTAAAATTGTTACATCTAAACTTTGCTATAATATATTTTAAATACTGTGGAATGTCATTTCTTATGTATGATTCCACATTGAGTAGAGACTTATACTGATGATAGTATTCACATTTAGAGGAAGATTCCATTGATGAATGCCAGTCTTGATAGAGATTGTCAGCGAGTCTTATCGTAAAGTTTTGAATAAAAAGATTTCTGTCCCCAATATCTTGTTGTATCCATACCACTCCAAACCCCAGGCGAAAAAGTATGTTCTTTACAGCAGTGGCCCATGTATATCTTTCTACTTCATCAAGAGATTTGAGCATGTTATGTGCTTGATGTGGTAGTCTGTTATTTCCAAGATGAATTAATCTTGTCCAATATTTAACTGCTCTTGTCATGTAGATATTGAAGGGGGAACCTGCCACACTCCCATAGTGCCATGTTGTTTGGAGTATTCTGTGTAAGTCTGAGAAATCTTTTACAAAATGATGCCTGTACACTCTCAATCAGCTTGTTATATGAAGTTCCCCATACTTCAGCTCCATAACACAATATTGGGACAATCATACTATCAAAAACTTTAAAATTATCTTCATAACATAGATTTCCAAACTTCTGTTGAAAGGACATTATATTGAAGATGGCTTTCTTTGCTTGTGCAGTCAGACAGCTGAATGTTTTACTCCATGAGTAAATACTACTCCCAGATATCTATAGAAATTAACAACTTCAAGTTTATTTCCTTTATAAGTCCATTTTTCACTTTTCTTCAAAGTCCCCCCTCTTCTGAACACCATTACTTTTGTCTTCTTTAGATTAACTTTCATTCATGTAGAGTCACAAAATTGTTCTATCACATTTCTTTATTTATTTTCTTCTGAAGTTGTAGAACACTATCAGCTATTGATGACACATCATCTGCATACACAAGTGCATATATTTTGGGAAAATCATTTGTTACAAATATTCCTTTTCCACCTTTCTGCTCTAGTTGGCATATGAGTTCATTTAAGTAAATGATAAATAATTTTGGGCTTAATACACATCCCTGGCTGGTTCCAATGTTACATTCAAAATATTCTGATAGCCCGGTTGATGATCTCACATGCTGAAAGGTTGGAATACATTGATGCCAGAAGTTTAAGCAAATTTCCTTTGAGGCCCACTTTCCTCAAACTGTTTGATAAAACATCATGATCAGCTCCATCAAACGCTTTTGAAAAGTCGACAAAGATGCAGTAAAATCTGCCTTTTGTTTTAGTGAGGGACTTCTGTGCTATTGCCTGCAAACTGAAGATGTGATCAATGGTTGAGTACCCAGGTCTGAAACCAGCCTGACATTCATGAATAATGCCATTGTAGTCACACCAAGATTGTAGTCTTTTATCCAGTAGATTTGTCAAAATTTTAAAATGAGTCAAGAGTAATGAGTAATTATCAGTAATGTTTATGTTTCCTGTTTTGTAAATAGGGCATAGCATGATACTTTCCCCTCATTCTTTGGGGAACACTCCTGAAATTAGAATATTATTAAATATATAAAGACCAAGTCTTTATGTAGTTTCAAATCTTTATTCTTGTTCTTTCTTTTCTTTCTTTCTTATATTCTTTTCTTTAATACATTCCTTCATATTCTTCAGTTTTACTAGGCTTACAGATAAACTGAAACATAACAAAAAGCCTCCAAAACAAATGAAGTATAAATTGAAATTACTCAATTAAGTTACATACAATACATTTATTAATGATAATGACATGTTAGAAAAATATTACAATCTGAGCTAGGATAGGTGAGAGCGAAATAGACCTACTTCAGGGACACAGCAAGGGCAATGTTTACCTGCCACATGCATCCTTATTTAGACTACAGTTGAATGAAAATGTTTATCATATTGAATGACAATAATGAAAATAAACCTCACTGTAAATATGAAAACACTCACCATTGTTTTTGACCTTTAAATGGACCTTAAAATATTGAAATAGAGACCATGCACCTCATGACCTCTAACTTGAAGCACATGCATATGGCTTAGACTGATGAGGATGAAGAAGACTTAGCAGTTACTTCCCTTGGTTATGCTAATTGGTTACATTAAAAAGATAAACTTCAGAGTGGAAAAATATAAACCTTTAAATAAAAATAAACTGAAAAGAGATTATTTCTTAAATGAAAATTAAACTTGTAAAAATACTTATTTTAAACCATTACAAAATAGAGTTTAGTGAGTACTGGTGTGATATAATTCCTAGTTGACTTGACAAGTTCATTTACAATTCCATTGGGTCCTGGAGATTTATTATTCTTTAAGTCCTGTATGCATTGAGAGATTTCATCATTTGTAAATGGAAGATTGATAATTTGAGGTTCATCTAGTTCAGTTATCTCTTCCTCTATTTCACTAATAATTGCATTATAATTGGTTTTAGAATTAGTAGTAAGTAACTTCTTGAAATAATCACCCCATTGTACAGTTATCTGTGGTGTTATTGCTTGATAAGACCTTGATGACTTTAGTGTACTCCAGAAAAGTTTTGGGTTATTTCTTGCTTGAATTAGTTGTTCTTTCTGTTTGTCATGATAAGCTAACTTTTTTAATGCAAATGTTTTCTTGAATAGAGAGCGTAATTTTCTAAAATTATCAAAATCTTCTCCAAAGTATCTATGTGCACGGAGTGCGCCATATTTCCTGTTGTTTAAAACCTCAAGCTCATGATCCCACCACGGAGGCTGTTGAGGCTCTGATGTATTGCTAGAATTTGGTTTTCCATATTTCTTCTTTGATTGTTGTGCTGAGGCTTGATATAAAACAGTCAGTGTATTGACAGCAAGTGATAGATTTTCATCAATAAGTCTGTAGATTTCCTCACTCATTTCCAGGAATTTCTTATGAAATGTATCATTAAATATCTCCTGAGTGCTATCTGAGGTTGACCACACAAATTTCCACCATGTAGTGCTAGTATTACTGATCTGATTGTCACACAATTCATCTTGGCTTACATGTACATTTAAATCCTTCTTAAATGACAGAGAGTAATATAGAGTCCCGCCCCCTCGTGTACCTCGATGTCCCTTCGTTACAGTATCAATCAGTGTCAAATTCATTGTGTGATCATCCACTGTTTTGAATAAACTTTGAATATGGGATTTGTTTAAAAAGCTTTGAATGATAATTTATTCAGTGACTATTTCGTGAGAATAGCAAGGGTTGATAATGACTTTGGTGAAACTATTGATATTTGTCAAAACTCTATATTAATTCACATATTGGCAAGAGATTGTTAACTATAATAATCACTTAGTAGCCGCTTTTGAAGCGAGGTTATCTTTCGATCGGACCACTGAAACAACAACAACATCAAGGTTATATTGAGTGAAAAAACAATCTTCCTAATAAGATTTCCAAGTAGGCTCAAGATACATAGACAAATATTCAAGAATATATATAATAAATATCACTCCTACGAAATCACCTTCTACAATACAGATCCTCCTACGAAATCACCTTCTACAATACAGATCCTCCTACGAAATCACCTTCTACAATACAGATCCTCCTACGAAATCACCTTCTACAATACAGATCCTCCTACGAAATCACCTTCTACAATACAGATCCTCCTACGAAATCACCTTCTACAATACAGATCCTCCTACGAAATCACCTTCTACAATACAGATCCTCCTACGAAATCACCTTCTACAATACAGATCCTCCTACGAAATCACCTTCTACAATACAGATCCTCCTACGAAATCACCTTCTACAATACAGATCCTCCTACGAAATCACCTTCTACAATACAGATCCTCCTACGAAATCACCTTCTACAATACAGATCCTCCTACGAAATCACCTTCTACAATACAGATCCTCCTACGAAATCACCTTCTACAATACAGATCCTCCTACGAAATCACCTTCTACAATACAGATCCTCCTACGAAATCACCTTCTACAATACAGATCCTCCTACAAAATCACCTTCTACAATACAGATCCTCCTACGAAATCACCTTCTACAATACAGATCCTCCTACGAAATCACCGCTTCTACGAAACGGATCCTCCTACGAAATCACCTTCTACAATACAGATCCTCCTACGAAATCACCTTCTACAATACAGATCCTCCTACGAAATCACCGCTTCAACGAGACGGATCCTCCTATGAAATCACTGGTTCCCGAGTGAAACATGTGAAATTTCCTTGTTTATCATTAAATAACCTTCCTTTGAGTGTGTGGATGCCAAAGGTGCAACACAAATCAGCTATTTTTTCCGAAATTTGTTATAGGTTTTGTTGTCTTTAGTTGATCTAGGCAAGTTAAAGTCATCAGATGGGTAATTATCAGAATCATGCATGATGTGATCCAATGAGTCATTTGGTATGTAATCTAGATAATCTTTCATTCTGGCATTAAAATCTCCTGTGAGAATTAATTCATGGTCTGTATATTCACAAGGATACATTCAAGATATGATGAGAGCACATTGATACCATCTAAGTCACTATCTTGATAAATTGGCGAGTTCTCTCGGGAAAGGTAAACATATACCAATATTGTGTCATTTCTCAATCCTAATAATGAAGTTTTTACTAATAATGTCATGCAGTTTTCTAATGTGTCGAAAATTCGTTCAACTATGTTATTATCGATAAGCAGGCTTTAAGTAAAACTGTTACACCACTGACTGTTGACTGAAGATGAATATTTGTATAATCCTTCTATGTTCCATGTGAGGAGATTAAGCTGAGTGAGCCCACGGCCACATTCTCATTTGTTGTTGTTACGAGGTGGATTTAGAGTTGTCTCCCTTGTGCTTCCGGGTCCAAACAAAGAACACGTTTCATTTTGGATGTTTTCGTGGCTACTTGATGTTGCTGATCCTAGTAAGTTTTCTTGAGAATTCGTTACACATACCACTTCATTGGTCACCCGATTACGCTGATACACTTTCCTGCCAATGACTAGCTTATTATGACGGATTTTGGGGTTCTCTCCTGACTCCTTCGCCTACGAAGTAGTGGGGGTATATAGCGCTCCGCCTGTCCGTCCGTCCGGGCTTGTCCGTCTTCAATATAAACAATAGAATTCTACCACTTGTTTAACTGATGGTTTTTTTTGGTATTGATATTTATTGATGAACTTTAATATACTGTAATCTATAAAATATTGAGGGTATATGACATTCTGTGGTCCCTCCATGTGTATGTCTGAGCATTAGTCATGATAACCTGTAGAAGTCTTCCACATTTTATTGATGGATGAATTTTATTTTATTTGCATACAGAATTTATCAGTAATTAACAGGAATCAAACAATTCTGTGTAGAGCTTTTCGTTTTACCTCCAATGGAACTATTCATGACCTTATTTGGATTTAGGTTCATACCGTGCATAATTTCATGTCTTTTAGACTCGACTTCAAATTTATTATCCCCCGCCGCGCGATTAGCGCGAAGCGGGGGATATAGTATTTGGCAGCGTCCGTCCGTACGTACGTACGTCCGTACGTACGAAATGGAATAACATAAGTACTATTCTCTACATCCTTCTCATATTTTGCATATAGGTTCACCTCAGTGAGAGTAATTGTCCAAATGGGTTTCGTGACCTTGACCTTCATTTCAAGGTCACAAGGACACTTTGTCATTTTACCCTTGTTGGCGCGATATCTCAAGAACTTTTTACTGGATTCTCTTCATATCTTGGGCTGATTAGATTTTGGTGACCTTGACATTATTCTCAAGGTCACAGGAGGACTTTGAATTTTTGGACATGTGAACTTGCATGTTTACCCTTGTTGGCGCGATATCTCAAGAACTGTTTACTGGATTCTCTTCATATCTTACATATAGCTTCCCCTGGGGAAGACCTTGACCTTCATTTCAAGGTAATTACGAGACTTTGACATTTTACCCTTGTCAGCGGGATATCTCAAGAACCATATACTGGATTCTCTTCATAGCTTACACAATGCGTCTTATTGGGAAGGCGCCGGGTCCAGTCGATTTTGGTGACCTTCACATTATTTTCAAGGTCACAGCGAGACTTTGAAAATTTCAGCATTGAAACCTGCATTTTAGGCTTGTCAGCAGGATATCTCAAGAACCATTGACTGGATTCTCTTTAAATTTACACAAAGCATCTTATTGGGAAGGCGCCGGGCCCAGTCGATTTTGGTGACCTTCAAATTATTTTCAAGGTCACAGTTTATAGATTTCGTGACCCTCTGACAACAAATAAGAGGTCACAGCCAATAAATGATTGATAATTTGCGGCGGGGGATTTTGTCACCTCAGTGACAAACACTTGTTAAAATTGTTCTGCCTTCTTAAAAATTCTTGAAATATTTTTTGGCATTGTGTATGAGGTTATGTGGTGCATTGTACATTACCAACATGTTTGTAAGGGACAGACTTTTGAAAATCTTTGATAACAACATATTTTTTTTTTAATATTGTATATTTTCATAAAGCCTTTGCCAGACATATCTTAGCTACATACCTACCTACAAAGTGCTCCATCTACCTGTCTGTTTGGAAATCAAATTCTAAAGACTAAGCCATATTTTCTTGAATTATTGATATGTGTCTATCTTTCAGACTTTAAATGCATAGGACGGAGACAAGAATACCTGACTGTTTTTGCACAATAAGACAATTGAATTTTGCTACTTTTAAAATAAGTTATTTATTTTTACTTTATGAAAAATCTCAATTCTATGAATTTAAAACAGACAAATTTAACTATATTCAAGATGTATTGCAGCTACTATCAATGCCTTCAAGAGATTGTCCCTTATATTTACCCAAATGTATAAGAAAAGAGATCTGTGGTTAATATTGTTGTGAGAAAAGTTTTGGGCACATTTTTCAGGGTTTTTTGTGTATGGTTATGAGCAATGTGTCTTATGTCTTGTCCTCAGTATTTTATCTTGTACAATGCAATTTTCTGTTTATTTCTCATCTTACAGCTAACCTTATCTCAAGAAATTATGCAATATGCATGGTTGTTGTAGCAAGAACAGACAAATGTTAACACAAGTTTTATAGTTTATTCATCTGAAACATATTATGAACAATTTATTTCCATTGACAGTTGTTCTCTCAGAGGTGACAATATGATGCACTGATAGTCTGGCAATAAGGGTTGGCAACATTATTTACAGGGGACATCATGGCAATAAAAGGGCCTGAAAATTTAATCAGCTCCCATTATGTTGCCTTGTTTTAAGTTTGAATTCTTTAGCCAAGTGATTAATTTGTTGTCAAATGGTGGCGTTGAAAAACTACAAAAGAAACAGAAAAATAGAGCCATTGGCTCTGTAGCTCATCAGGCATCATATCAAGTTTGCTTTATACAGGCCAGATGAGCTAAAAATGAAACTGATGTTACCTATTGCAAGAAAACCTATAAAAAATTACAAAACAAATGTATTATTATTCAACACTTTCTAGATCGCCAATATCAGACAGTGAAAGAAGTCCACACTAAAGTATCCAAGGAGAAATAAATTTGCCATAGACTTTCATCTAATGAAGAAAAATAGGTTTTTAAGATTGTGACCCCTGTGACCCTATTTGGGGTCATGGGGTCACGAAATCTACAATTAAGAATCCCCATTGGCCAAGGAGTCTGCACATATAATTTCAGCTCTCTAGACCTTTTGGAACTTGAGAAGAAGATGAAAATAGTTTTTTAAGGTTGTGACCCCTGTGACCCTATTTGGGGTCACAGGGTCAACAAAGTTACAAATTAGAATCCCCATTGTCCAAGGAGTCGGCACATATCAATATTAACTCTCTAAACCTTTTGGAACTGGAGAAGAAGATGAGAATTGGTTTTTAAGGTTGTGACCCCTGTGACCCTATTTGGGGTCATGGGGTCACGAAATCTACAATTAAGAATCCCGATTGGCCAAGGAGTCTGCACATATCACTTTCAACTCTCTAGTCCTTTTAGAACTGGAGAAGAAGATGAAAATAGGTATTTAAGGTTGTGACCCCTGTGACCCTATTTGGGATCACAGGGTCACCAAAGTTACAAATTAGAATCCCCATTGTCCAAGGAGTCTGCACATATCATTTTTAACTCTCTAGTCTTTTTAGAACTGGAGAAGAAGATGAAAATAGGTTTTTAAGGTTGTGACCCCTGTGACCCTATTTGGGGTCACAGGGTCACCAAAGTTACAAATTAGAATCTCCATTGTCCAAGGAGTCTGCACATATAATTTTTAACTCTCTACTCCTTTTGGAACTGGAGAAGAAGATGAAAATAGGTATTTAAGGTTGTGACCCCTGTGACCCTATTTGGGATCACAGGGTCACCAAAGTTACAAATTAGAATCCCCATTGGCCAAGGAGTCTGCACATATCATTTTTAACTCTCTAGTCCTTCTGGTACTGGAGAAGAAGATGAAAATAGGTTTTTAAAGTTGTGACCCCTGTGACCCTATTTGGGGTCACAGTGTCACCAAAGTTACAAATTAGAATCTCCATATGCTAAGGTACTTGTACACAAAATTTCAGCTCTCTAATGTGCATGGTTCATGAGGAGAAGTCGAAAGTGTCAAAAGTTTACGGACGGACGCAGGACGACGGGCCATGCCATAAGCCCATCTGGACTTTCAGTCCTGATGAGCTAAAAATGATTCCTTACTTTATTTTACAATTACAGAACAATAAAAAATTAATTAAGATACATTTTACAATACAACTTCATTGACAATAAAATACAAGATATTGTCTCAAGTAGTAAATGAATAAAACCAAGAAAATTTGTCTTAATTATACAAATACAATTAAATATAAATATTTTATCAATAAGCAAACAATATAAAGCTAACCTTGATAACACAATAACTGAAGGTAAAAGATTACTTCTACTGAAAATATCTGCGAATGAAGCATAATAATTTATGATAGATAAGATAAGATAAGATAAGATAATACTTTATTATCCCGTAGGAAATTCTTTTTACATCAACAACGGTCTCATATATACATAGGCACTCGATATACAACTTTAAACAAACATTACATAAACAATATGTCACACACAGAAAAGCAAGTCACACAGGCTGGATAATTGTAAAATTAACTGCTTCATGATTCAAAACATTTATTAATTTCACGAATACTTGTTGGTATGAAGGATTGTCTGGCTCTGTTTGTTTTTAACGAAGGTATCCGAAAGCGGCGTCCGGAAGGAAGTAGTTCGAAATGATGGGACAGGATATGGGAGCTATCGGTTCTTATTTTAGTAGCTTTCTTCACAATCTGCCGCTCATAAATAAAGGACATATTTTCGAACGGTACTCCACTGATCTTGCTGGCGGTATTAACAATTTTAAAAACTTTGTTTTTGTTGCGAACAGACAAACCTCCATACCAACCTATAAAATTATAGGTCAGCACACTTTGTATAAAAGTTTGGTAAAAGACTGTCAAAAGGGATCTATCAATTGAAAAGTTTCTTAAGCGGCGAAGAAAATAGAGTCTCTGTTGCCCTTTTTTGTAAATGAAATCAACATGTTTTGAAAACGAGAGATTTGAATCTAAAATAACGCCGAGATATTTGTAGTGATTAACTCTTTCAATTTCTTCGTTATCGATTCTAATAGAATGAAGAGGTTCCTTATTTCGCCGAAAATCAACAATCATTTCCTTAGTCTTTTTTACGTTCAGAAAAAGAAAATTATCTCTACACCAGGCCAAGAACATTTCAATAATCTAGATGTTAAAATCTAAAATAGATGTTATCTCTGTAATAAAAAGCAATTCCAAAGTTAGAATTAATAATTCTTACTGAAAATCTCCTTATTAGCTCATTTGGCCTGTAAGGCCTGATTGGTTTATGGCATGGCATGGTGTCCGGCGTCCGACCGTCCATCCATCCGTCCGTAAACTTTGTGGAATTTCGACTTCTTCTCCAGAACCATAAGGCCTAGAAAGCTAAAACTTTGGGTACAGACTCCTTTGGCTAGTGAGGATTATAAATTGTAGCTTTGGGCGCCCTGTGACCCCTAATAAGGGCCACAGGGGCCACGCCCTAAAAACCTATTTTCATCTTCTCCAGAACCATGAGGCCTAGAAAGCTGAAACTTTGTGTACAGACTCCTTGACTAGTGAAGATTATAAATTGTAGCTTTGGTGGCCCTGTGACCCCTTATAAGGGCCACATATGCCACCCCCTAAAAACCTATTTTCATCTTCTTTTCCAGAACCATAAGGCCTAGAAAGCTGAAACTTTGTGTACAGACTCCTTGGCTAGTGAGGATTATAAATTGTAGCTTTGGGCGCCCTGTGACCCCTAATAAGGGCCACAGGGGCCGTGCCCTAAAAACCTATTTTCATCTTCTTCTCCATAACCATGAGGCCTAGAAAGCTGAAACTTTGTGTACAGACTCCTTGACTAGTGAAGATTATAAATTGTAGCTTTGGTGGTCCTGTGACCCCTAATAAAGGCAACAGGAACGTCTTTCAAATCTATTTTCATCTTCTTCTCCTGAAGTATAAGGCCTAGAAAACTTAAACTTGTCGCCTATATACTTAATTTTATGATTGGTGCCCCTGTGGCCTCTACAAAGGGGGAATCACATTGGCCACACTCTACAGCATAATTGATAATGAAGCCTGATGAGCTACAGAGCCAATGGCTCTATTTTTTGTATGTAGCTTCATCACCACGAGAGTAAGGTCCCATTGAGGTTCATGACCTTGACCTTCATTTCAATGACATTTCATGACTCCGCAATCTAGTCTGAGGACGTTCAATCTATTTGATTGTTTGATTTTTAGCTCATCTGCCCTGTAAGGCCCGATGGGCTTATTGCATGGCATGGTGTCCGGCGTCCGTCTGTCTGTCCATCCGTCCGTAAAATTTGTGGAATTTTGACTTCTTCTCCAGAACCATAAGGCTGAAACCTTGTGAATATACTCTTTGACTAGTGATGATTATAATTGATAGCTTTTATGGCCGTGTGGTCCCTAATAAGGGCCTCAGGGGCCACACCCTTTAACCTAATTTCACATTTGCCACACCCTAAAGCAAAATTGATATGAAGCCTGATGAGCTACAGAGCCACTGGCTCTATTTTTCTCGTGAACTTATCAGATCGATTATTCATCGCTTCTATAGTAGAATTCCAATTGACATAAGCATATGAATATATGAATAGTCGGGTTCTAATATAAATAATGCGGTAAGTACAAATAACTCGGATAAAAGTGACATTTTATATTTTAGAAGCAAGAAATGATACTCGTTTTCAATAAAGTTATCTTTGCATAAAATAAATAATCTATTTTGGCTGGGTCGATTTATATAACGAACGGTTTCCATTTGGAGGCAATGTGAAGGTAGAGGTAGAAAATTATCTGAATTAGCACAAGTTGATCAAAATTCATCGACCGTGTTTGGTGACAATTGGAAGGTTTGAAGTCGCGAAAATGATCGAAAACTGTACAGTTACGCTCGTCAATCAGTTAATCGTTATTTTAGAAACTTAACTAAAGCAATCAAAATGACAGTTACAAATTGATACGGTTTGAACGATTTTATAACGTGTATTTATTTATGTATTGGACATGTGATTCCGACTTTACCGAATATATGTCATATGAGGATGAATTTGTGACACTCTCTCAATTCATATCAGTAATTGAGGCATTTGGATCGTACTAAAGATTCACAAATCAGAATTGCGTAGTGGCTCTTTAAAAGTTATTATTTATTTCTGAAATTAGATGTACTTAAAAGACTGAGAATAGAAAATATACTGATCTCGATAAAGAATACCAAATATGTGTTTCCTATTTCAAGAGAAGTTGTTAAAAGCTGAATAGTTGGGTTCTAATATAAATAATGCGGTAAGTACAAATCACTCCGATAAAAGAGACATTTTATATTTTAAGATGCCTTTTAAACGACTTCATCATATCGACTACGCTTCCTGATTACATTTACATTTACATTACAACAAGGCGTCATCTTGACAAGACTGCCTTGTTCACATTGTGACTAGACATGTCTGTTTAAAGTGATAATCTGATGGTCTGTTGTTTGCTGAATCTTACATGATAAACACTGACTATCATTTCCGATGGTGACAAATAACAAACCGTTTATACTTTCCGTGAACAAACAGAATTTTTTCTACAATCAAATACCTATAAAATGTTAAATTTTACTTACTGCAACATAAAGATATTCTAAAGAGACCATGAGAAGTGGATAATTTTTGCCATGATGATTTGAAAGGAAAGAAAAACGTGTGAACGGTTATGCTATTTATTATGATGTTTGTTTTCTGTTATGAAAAGAAAGACGCCACAGTGGATAGTCTATACCAGAGACCCTATATACAGAGACCAGTAACTTATAATCAGCCTATCACTATTTCTACTAACAGGCCTAATTAAACTATGTCTCGTCACGGTCCAACGCACACACGATAGTCCGATCTTTACCGACTTGTGACGGCGGCTATGTTCGACAATCTCCGTAGAGTTGGGTGACCTGACATGGCTAGCTCCAGACAGCGATTATCCGCTCCGTGACGTCACTAATATAATCGCTGCCATCAGAAGCTTGCCAGGTGGAAAAGCTCCAACACCGCTCCGAACAACGACTCAAGAAAGAGTTCCGCAAGCCAATTTTTAGCTCATCAGGTCTGAAAGACCCGATGGGCTTATGGCATGGCAAGGCGTCCGGCGTCCGTCCGTCCGTCCTTAAACTTTTCACATTTTTGACTTCTTCTCCAGAACCAATAACTCTGGAGAGCTGAAATTTGATGTGCAGATTCCTTGGCCAATGCGGATTCTAAATTGTAGATTTCGTGACCCCATGACCCCAAATGGGGTCACAGGGGTCAAAACTTTAAAAACCTATTTTCATCTTCTTCTCCAGTTCCAAAAGGTCTAGAGAGCTGAAATTTGATGTGCAGACTCCTTGGCCAATGGGGATTCTAAATTGTAGATTTCGTGACCCCATGACCCCAAATGGGGTCACAGGGGTCAAAACTTTAAAAACCTATTTTCATCTTATTGTGAATATTCTCCAGTTCCAAAAGGTCTAGAGAGCTGAAAAGATGTGAGTAGACTCCTTGGCCAACAGGGATTCTAAGTTGTAGATTTTGTGACCCCATGACCCCAAATGGGGTCACAGAGGTCAAAACCTTTAGAACCTATTTTTATCTTCTTCTCCAGTTCCAAAAGGTCTAGAGAGCTGAAAAGTTGTATATAGACTCTTTGGCCAATTAAGATTCTAAATTTTACATTTGGTTACCCCTTGACCCCAATTGGGATCACAGGGGTCAAAACCCTAAAAAACTATTTCCATCAAAAGTCTGATGAGCTACAGAGCCCATGGCTCTATTTTTAATTTAATTTTTTGAAGTGTCCTTTGCATTATCAAAACATATCCTATTTGCCAACCAATTACCAATTTCACGAATTATCATGTTTCAAACCAATTAACTCAACTTTTATCATATTCATACGCCTAACGTTCATGACAATTAAAGTAAACTATTGAACCTATTCTTTAGTATGCAAACTAAGCATTTGGTTCGAGGTTATTCATGACGTCATTTCGATTGATACACGAAATCCGTGTAACAATGCCCCTGCCACTGACGGCAGGCTGAGGGCAACTACCGGCGAGACAATCGGAGGGAAGGCGCCCTGTCTTGGAGTTTGCTGAAATGGATGACACAGAAAATTTAACTCCACTCGAGTGACGTCAAGTTCAAGACTTTGACGTCATGTAACAATGGTCTGACGTCATGAATTCTCATATGACGTCACACTGTTACCGCGGTGACAGGCTCTTCCAAGTGGCCGCTCAACATGAAATTGGCCTTTTTGACGTAATTAGAAGGATTCATCATATTTCAATCAATTTATTTCAATACTTATAGGCCACAGGCCTATAGTACAAAAGATACATGTACCTCCTTCGCAGGGATAATATTATGGTGATAATTATAATTTCAAACATATCATATCTAGTGAAATAGTTTACCATAGCATATACAATTTCTCAAAATAGACACCATATCACAGAAAATAGACCCCCCCCCCCCCTCCCCAAAAAACATCAAACAATAGAATATACAATCGATTCATACTAGTTCATACATTGTTCTTTCTTAGTAACATACCATGATAATTAATGTTGACAACTTACGCATAAGGACAGTGTTGTCAGTACTTAACAGTAAAGAAAATTTAAACCAATTTGGATGAAAATGATAGTATTGGGGAATATAGTTTGTTCTGATGTCAGCATAAAATGGGCAAATTAAAAGGAAATGGTATTCGTCTTCAACATGATTAAGATTACAGAATTTACAAATTCTTATTTCCTTTGCTATGTTAAAATATCGTCCTGTCTCTATAGTTTATTGTCATTGGTAGATCTCGGTATTTCACCGCCAATCATATAATAAATAGAATATCTGTCAATTCTTGCCAAACACAATGTTTATCTCATCTCGTGAGGTAGAAAATAAAATATTTTAACTCATGGCTGCGCCACTCGTGAAAATATAAATTTTCTACCTCACTCGATGAAATAAACATGGTATTAGTCAAGAAAAGACAGTTCCTCTATTTATTATATCATTGGCGGTGAAATACCGAGATCTACCAATAACACTAGGAACGTGTTATCAGTCACTAGTGACAATAACAATGGAACAATGCTCTGATGCAATGACGTCATATTGTTGCTTTAGGCGACGGGCTCTTTTTGGAGCCGACTCAACGTAAATGCACTTTAATTTTGTGAGGAATACAACGATTAAATCATAAAAGAAATAGAAAATTAGTGTTTTCTTGACAATGAATGACGTCATAATCTGTCCGCGTCGCCAGGCGAAACCGCTGTTCATTGAGAAGGCAAGATATTTTCCAACAGAAAGAAAAGAATTCAGTCGCTATTTCCAATTGCATATATGCTATAGCATAATACCAATTGCAATAATATGTTACTTATTTCCTGATGATCAATAATATCAGCTCTCCTTTGTAGCAGTTGAATTCATTACAAATGTCTTCTTTAGTCATAAATTCGCTGCAACTATCTTCTTAACCCTTATAGTGCTATCATACGGCTGAGGCAGGGTTCCTGGAAATCCTGCCCCAACTTTTGATATTCCGGGTTGATGGTCTAACTGTCCAGTTTTAACGGGGAATTAACTCTAGGCAGAAGAAATCCAAAGTCCATGGAATAGATATGCACACTTTTATTTACAGGAATGACTTACATAACAACATAGATATAATATGTAGATAACAGTTGGTTTCCACTCCAGGGGCATGAAGGTCCAAGTAGTAAGTCAGCCCCCGGAGTAGTCCTGAGATGTGTAAGGTTTTGATTCCCAAACTGCAACTGAATATTCTAATTTCTCTGATGGTTTATATAGCTAAATGAAGGTAACCTCTCATTGGTCAAACTTTAATCTCGTTAGGTATTTCCAACATCCTAGACGGTTTATGATATGAAATGTCTGAGTTATTGGAAGATTAAGTAAGTGTCATCAATTAAGTTTCTTAAGTGGATTATCTTAAATTAGCCTAAGGCTCTATCTACTAAAATCACTGTCGGTGTCAACACTTTATCAAAGGATTTAAAACTAGAGGTAGCCAAGATGTCTACCTTTTATATGAAGATTATGTTTACCTTTTATATGAAGATCATGTCTGACATTTTGTAGCTTGAGGTGAATGTGACTAGACGTTTCAGTTTTGAGAATCCAAGATGGCCGCCATGGCAGCCATATTGAATTTTCAATTAGATTTCACCAAAAAGACTACTCCTCCTAAACGAATCCAGATATCATTCTGAAATTGCAGTATGTTATACTAATGGTGATTCCTCACAGAAAGGTAGACGTTTCAGTTTTGAGAATCCAAGATGGCCGCCATGGCAGCCATATTGAATTTTCAGTTAGATTTCACCAAAAAAGACTACTCCTCCTAAACGAATCCAGATATCATTCTGAAATTGGAGTATGTTATACCCATGGTGATTCCTCACAAAAAGTAGACCTTTCAGTGTTCAGAATCCAAGATGGCCACCATGGCAGCCATATTGAATTTTCAGCTGCAGATGGCACCATAAATTCTCTAATTTGAACTTACTAATAATAATATTATCTTGAATATGGAATATTTAAGATTGTCATGCAACTCTTCTATATTTTTAAGTGTTTCTAAAGAAAATTAAGATGAAAGACAAACATAATTTATTAATTTGTTTAAGATCTTTATGGCAACTAGCTGCAAAAACCCAATCACATTAAACATGTACAATTTTAAACAATGGTATCACCCTTATATTCCTTTAAATACCACACATAAGGGGTCAACCAGAGTTCAGATATTCCTGTTGAGTCCACTATGCTGTCTAATACACATCCCAATACAGGCTGCTAGCATCACAGTCTCAGCTGCTAGTCTGTTGCATAATCAACCTGACCCAATTGATATGGTAGAGCATTATGCTATATGGCCATGTGTATGCAATAAGTTATGGAAATTAGACTTCTATTCTCATGACAGGAATATGTTCTTTCTAAGAATAACAACTTACACAAAACTTGTCAACAATAAGCTTTGTGTTTAGCAATCTACATGATAAGTTGATGTGGAAAGAGTTATTTTGCATCAGGTTCCAGTTCCTGTGTTTTACTCATATTTGTACCATTTCTATATCTAAAAAGCTAAAAAATCAATTTAGGATATAAGCTAACTATGTTTTGAGAAAATTATATATATTTTTCACAACAATGCATGTTCTCTCCTATCCGTCAAGTCTTTAAATACCACACATAAGGGCTTAGCCAGAGTTCAGCTTTACATACACAAATTGCTACACTCTCCTAAAAGCATGATGGCAGCCATAATCAATTATCATATAAAAGATGGTTACACAATTAAACCATATTACCACATCATTCATTTTAAGGTGAGCTTCTGTACCCTCGGTACTTATATTTTAGAATCTATATAAACATAGCTTCAATTTGGTACCACGTTTGCAACAGATAAAAAATATTAACAGAGATATCATGCCTTTCACTAAATAATTCTATCCAGACACATATGGTCCCTGGGCATGGCCATTGGGGGTAATTTTCTACAATGCAAATGGAAAATTATATCAATCAATTTAAGTTCACACCTCTTCTTATATAATCTCCATAACAAAGTCATCAATATGATACCACTTTTACACGATTTGGCCTAATATTTTATTACAGATACAGATATATTAAGTTTTTAACAAAATACAATGATAAGGACACATATGGTCCATCTTCAATGCATGGTTAAAATTTCTCAACCAATTCTAATTGAAACCCACGTTTTCAGAATCACTGTCAAATTAGGTTTAATTTGATACCACTTTTGTACGGGATACGGACGAAACGGCGACACAATTTAAGTTGAAACGGCGACAAAATGGATGAAAGGGCGACAGAATTGTATTGAATGACACGGCGACACAAATATTTTTTTGTATAAGTTTGTAACAGTTTTGTTATATTTGATTGTCGTCTTCTGGTATGTTTGTGTAGCAGGAAAGAAAATCCAATATTTCCATGTCCATGCGGGATTCAAACCCGGGACCTCCGGGTTGAGAGTCCTACGCTCTACCTGTTCGGCCAAAGAGATATCCCTCCAGCCGAAGCCAGTAGGAAGTAGTAGACCTCACCCTGTCACATTTGTATGACTTATTCAAAACAGAACCAAGTCTCCACATTGTCAGAATTCATTTTGCATGAGTTGGGAGGGTGGCAGATAAAAATATATTTTCAACACAATATTTTCTTAATAAGTATGAATAAATATAACTAAATACTTGTGAATAAACTTTACAAAATCAGTTCCGTCCAAAATGTCGCCGTTTTGCCGTCTCGCCGTTTTGTCTATAACCCTTTTGTACTACAAAACCTGATATTAACAGAGAAATTTGGTTTTATGAAAATACGTATTTGGGACACATATGGTCCTTGGGCATGGCCGATTGGGGTTAATTTTTTCAAATGCATGTGTAGATAATTCACCAGCATAACAGACAAAAATTAATGAAACAGGAAAAATCCAAAGTATTACCAAAATCTACAGTATCTCTAGTTTTGAAATCACATATTGACAATGGAAAATGCATTCTAATAATTAATGAACCGACTGAATTAATTATTACTTTTAATTTGGTGAAAATGGCCATCATTCCTTGACTGAGGAAAATTACTATGATCCTCCTATTACTCCTAGATTTCTATCTAAATGTAAATTCTTGACAAAACATACTGTATGGATACTGAAATCGATATCATACACGAATATGGTAATCAATTAGCAATAATATGCAGCAGACCTTTCCAGAAGTATTTGGCAAACCAGCATACATAATCACTGCCAGCTCTTGAATGGAAATAAACAAAATGGCCAGTCAAACTGGCAGCGGACAGAGTACATCTAATTCTAATTTGGATATTTTGATGCACCCACGATGGTTCGAGTAATGAAATGACTGATACATTTTCTACAGTTGATAAACGATGTACAGGTCATGCGTATCATGTGAATTATCGTAATTCCAAAATTGCGGGACCGCATAGTAAAACATTCCAACATTTCGGGTCACAGGCAAATCTGATCGGTACAAACAAGTTTCAAAACGATTCGCGACCTCCCAATACTGACAAATAAGTAAAGCTACCTGAAAATACCATCAGAAGATAGCATTTTAATTTGTGTTTATGTATGAGTCCATGTTTTCATGATTTGATGAGTGCAACATAGCAAAATGTATAATTCTAAAATGTAGTACACGTTGCATTGCGCGGCTGTTTTGTTGACAGAATGGCGGTGACATTGTAGATACCACTTTCGTGAGATCTTATTTCTATGAGCTAATGTGGTACGTCGTCTGTTGGTTTTAGTGAAAAGAAAGAGTAAATCTTAATATTTGTGTTTGCCTCGATATGTGCTAAATATAGAATAAAATTCAACGGATTGCAAAAGTCGTTTCCATAATGTTAATTACCCTGAATAAACATATTTTAACCATGATTTTTTTCCTATGAAATAACAATCAGTATGACAAAATAGTGTCAATCATATGTCATTGTCATATTTTTTTATTTCAAACTTTGAGGGTGATTTCAATCGATTTATTTGAGGAATAGTCAAGCCAAGTATTACGAGAGTTTGTTTCAACTTCAAATCGAACGTTCATTCTGGCGCTGAACAATCACCTGTCGTCTGGTGAACAGCACGAGACACGCGAGTCGTGACGTCTTCGCATGTTCTGCCGTCATATCCGGTCAGTTTTGCTCGCGATCATTAGCGCTATTAATAGTACGGGAAATCCCTTGTTACCGAAATCAAAATTATTTTGAAAATCCTTTGACTAAAATGACAGTGACTGTGGCAATACAAATCTAGATGATGACGGCTGACTCTTGTCATGTCGAGCTTTGGTTTTACTGTCTTTCCTAATAATTTGACATTTTCTTATATTTATCAAAGCCATAGGGCCTATATATAATATCTTAATTATTATGATAAGCTTACAAAAATACTGAACATAAAATGAAGTGGCATTCTTGATATTATGTCTGGAATTTATCAGAATGATGAAAATTGATTATACAGTATTCCTTGAATCTATTAAATGAAGAAAAAAACAGTGATCAGGGAGCATGTTTCAATTTATAAGGGCCATCGCACATTTCCTATTGTATAACAAATATCAACATGCATGTTCATTGAAAAGAATATATACATAAATATAAAAAAATATATTCTGTATACATGCATCCTCCATTTTTATTATGTTTTGTTCTATTTTCTCTAATAATTCAATCCCTTTTTAAGAATCTATTTTTTTTCATTCGAATTATTTCATCCAATAAATAAAAAGTTTTTACGATAATTAAATTTGAAATTATGCATCAATACTGAATATGATTTTTAAGTTGATTAATTTCTTGAAATATATTAAGAAATTAGTTTTGTATTTGTCATTGATTTATGAATTTATGAATGAATCCCTGGATGCAACATAAAATCAGATATGATAGAGAATGTGAAACAAATTGTGTGCTTATAAAAGTTTAATAAAAAAAAAGAAGTTAATTACTGGTCTATTCACCAATAGGACCTCAAAGTTGAAACCGATTGTTCGCTGAGCTAGGGGCGTGGCCAGTAACTGATGACGCTGAAGAGCGTCGACCAATGTTGGTTTTCGAAAATCTCGATAGAGATGAAGCATTACAGATAAATGTGTTGCTTGATAAATTTTAGGCACGCGAGAAATTTAAAGAATAAACACTGAAGTACGACAACCAGCCCGACATATATTTATTGCGCGAATTCCATCGTGCATAACGCCACGAGTGGGCGACGTGTCAATCAAGTCGGCCATGTTCGGGAAGCAGGCCTGTTTATAAATATCTTCTAAATATGTTAGTTATTTTCTTCCATGTCAAGTAAAGACATCATATCCAGTTGATCGTATATATAGTATGCAATCTTCTTTTGTGTTTCTCAGGGTAAATTAAAGTTAGATTTGTTTTTAAATCTAATTTTGATTTTGATGATTTTTTTAACCGAGCTGGTGTTTTCTTTTTTCGTATTTTAACTCGAGAGAATAGTTTGATATACGTCTGGCAGTGACAAAATTTGCTTGACATATTAAGGATTTATTGAAGGTTATATTATATATATCTTTACCACAATTTAAACTGTGATTGTGATTGAAAATACATGCTAATGGTAAAATATATGTGGAAAAGGAATTGTGCCAAATACGCAATACCAAAACTGCCGTGATGTGTTCTCGCTATTTGTTCGCGCTTTTGTCTGATCGATCTTTTTGAATTTTCTGTTGGAACATACATGGAAACTGTTCCAATAGTTTGCTTATGGATTATATTTTGATAATATGAACCTTTTTATCGTTTAGTTTATTGTACAACAATATGTATTGAGTTGTTTATGCGCTTGCAAAAATGCTACTCAAATCATGATTCTGACTGCTTGAAACTGCTTTTGTGTTCGACCTTGTGATAGCAACATAATTTCAGCTCTAATGTTTCCGAAAGTTATATCATTTTCCAGATCGAATCCATAACTTTCTGTGATAGGAAATTCAGTCATGTGCACCGGTTGTCGAAAAATTGCAAGGACTTTGCGTGCACAGTACGTTTACTGCACTTTGTTTGTCAATGACATCATGGCGAACAATGTTCAACAAATGAAAACAAAAAGATAACTTGTAGTATTTCGTGAACAATCGGTCGCATGTAGGAAGTAAACACATCAACGTGATCACTCACATCCGCTTTCTTGATAAATAACAATTGTATTACTTTGTAGATAACGGCAAATTTGATTACAATCGATGAAACCAGGGTATGCTAACGTTCCGCGGCTGAACATTTGCATGAAAAACGTCTCTGCCGTTTACAATTAGGTTAAATTCATTTTTATTGTTGTCATTTATGATCCAAATTTACATTGATTGAATGGTAAACAACTCAGCTTTCTTCACTTAAAATTTCATTAATTTCTGAACATAGATAACGCCTCAGCGACATTTTTTGTACAACGTTGACCAAAATCTCGAGTTAACTCCAAACGTTAGCGGCACTGCGTGAGCACATAGTGTCAAAGGCCGGGCACTGTAAGGCTTACCCTTGGATTCATAGTAAATATCTACTTTAGCCCTTGGATTCATATATATAAGGTGATTTCTTAGGGTTAGGGTTTTAGGTTTAGGTTTTAGGTTTAGGAAAACACATTAATTGAACTTTGTTAACACAATTCTACCCAGCTGAAAATCTCTCATCACAATCAATATAAAATCCGCCACAGATTTTGATAGGTATGGCAACTTTCCATGCAATTGAAAATCCGCCATGGATTTGAAAATCCACCACGGATTTGAGTCTTACATATTTACCAGTGGTTGATCTATTAAGATATGTAAGATAAGGTTTTGATTCGTATTGAAAATGCACCAATGTTATATTCGGGATCATACTGTTTTGCATATCACATTCCGCATTTTATTTCAGTCGCATACACCAAAGCGAATCTGACAATAATATCGATTCACCGTTTCATAAAGTTCAAGTACAGATTATTTCTTAGTACTTGCTTTTGGCCTTTTTCATAAATCATAATTTTACACATAAATCGTTAGTTTGTAGGAGTTTGTCTCCAGAGTCAGACGTTATGGTATATACGTAAATGAAGACAAGCCCGGCATGGACGGGGCCATGCAGTCACGATTATTTGATTAAAACTCTAATTTATGTGTTAATCATCCAAAACTGTGTTCCACAGGAGATACTTAAAGATCAATTGAGATATTGCTTTGACAGTAGATTTTGAACAGTGCACTGTAATCCGAAAATACATGACATCACAAACTTTTTACTGCATCAGTAATGATGTCACAATGTTATGACGCCATAAACACAACGACGTCACAATGCTATGACGTCATTAATACCATGACGTCGCAATGGCATGACATCACTGGGTTAGGGTTTTTAGGGCAATGTAGTGTTCAAAGATGTACATTATTCATGCAAATTTGATGAAAAATGATTTTGGATGATAAATATAATAGATCTACTACTTTTATTGAATTTCAAAAACGTAATGGAACCGGCGACATGTCAGGAAATAAGGGACGTTTTTCAGCTATTGTTTGTGCTCAATGATGTTTCATAGAATACTGATATTTAGTTTTAGTTTCCGTGCTTTCTTTTTTTATTGTTTATATGTTGTTCTGTAATAAATTTGATCCAGTAAATACTGATCTTGTTCTGTGATCAAATAATATCCATGGTTCTATGTGTTACATCAGTATTACTGTCATTGGCTAATATTACGTTATATAATTTCAACGTTTCAGATTAATTTGATTCTATAAATGGCGTTAGACAAGTCTGCATCCTAAGTCCTCCATCATGTTCTTGTTATTTGATGATCAATTTATTTCTTTGAGAGGCATTTAGAAGTTGATGAGGAGAACAAGTTATATGAATAGTCAACTTCTTTATTGCATGAAATGCGACGTTTCGGTGTAGATACTAACATATAATCATGATAACGGTGTTAATATCTACACCGAAACGTCGCATTTCATGCAATAAAGAAGTTGACTATCCATGTAACTTGTTCTTCTTCTTGATAATCAGTTAACATGAATTATCTACTTATGTAGAAAATGGCCTATTTATTGAAGCATAGCCCCATTCGAAACTGTCTGAAGATGATTTCTTTGCTCGCATAGTTAACCATTGGTCTTCAGAAAATAAATCAATGTTTTGTAAAAGTTTGATTAAAGATGGGTTTTGACTGTACATTTCAAGACAGCAAAGGTGGTAAATGAAGGTGGTTTGGACCGCGGTAATTAGGCGATCAATATGGTTATATTGAATATTGTTGCATATTCAAATTATGTAAGTTTATTGTTTTCTTATAGAAATAGTCAGTCAGTCGAGGTGTTGATGACCATGTCTTCTTGTTATCCATTAACTTTATATTGATTCCAAGTTTAGACAGTTATCACAAACAGTACTATAACATGTTACAATGTCATGATCAAGTTGATAGAAAAGTGTGTTTGTTCTGTGCGAAATACTGTTCATTATAAATTTGTTTTGGAAAGCACAGAGTGTTGATAATGAGAAAACAGAATTTCATATGGTTGTGACTATTATACGGATTTTATATCATATTTTTATTCTATTTCTAAAACTGACAAATATTCAACAATATGTTTCTGTATACATATAATTAATGTGTTAAGAACTCTAAAGACGCGAAGAACAACACTGTTGAAATATGTGCATTGGTAGATTTGGTGGATTATCAAATACACCGGGGAAGTTATCATATTTGGAGAGATAACTCTTTGGAAAATGAATTACATTTTCACTTGAAAAATATCTAGGTAGGTGTTGTTTATCGAAGTTCAGCATATTAGAACTTACTTTTGTGTAGTTATATGTTGAGTAACTTCAACGACAATGTGTTTAAATGAAACTTAATAAGACGTAGTTTAAAAGTTCAGATAACATAAGTTGCCGTACTAAAATCTATTTTGCTGTACTTAAACCTTCTTTAACGGAAATGTAGTTCAATGAGTACTGTATAGGGTAGTATAACGTATCAAAATATAACTAGTAGAACGGACTGCTTACCGAACAAAATGTTGTTAACCCTAATTATTCGAGACAAGGTTTTCTACGTTTATTGTCTCATAATGATAACTTTATTCTCCGTAATGTTTACTTGTATCAGCAAAATCTTGCCGAAAGAGGAATTGATTGCTGGGCCTCAAGAGTTGAATGATTAAGAAACGTATGGATAAGGCAGAGTGTAGAAGAGGGTAGGACATTTATAGTGATGTTTAGACAAAGGTGTATTGATACTGATAATCAGTCCTATTCAGAGGATATCGGTTAATTCTCAAGCTTTTACTTGACAAATATCTTCATCTTTCATGTCTAAATGCAGCCGGAAGATTATCTCGACAGATTCGCCCAGACCACCGCCGGGCGCACATGTATCTCATGTAGTTTAGTCGTCTCCTCTCTCGAGTCGGTCCAGCTCAGATAGACGAAGGGGGTTGGGAAATACGCCCTGACGTCTTCACTGACCTGTGAATGTACTACCGGCTCGAGTCATGTTGTAACTCCAAACACCAATAAAATAATGGTCGACCATCACAATTAGATCTCTCCAGTCATCATCAACAACGTCACCTTAACGTTGCCTTTATCGACCCTCGTCGACGTCGTTTCCTTCCTGTCAAATTATCACTTGTAATTGCCTTTTTCTGCCTCACGGGATAAACATGGTATCTGTCAAGTAAAGGCAATTTCTATTCATTTCTGATTATTTTGTCTTGGTTTAGTTGGAATCCAAAGCGGGCAGCTTCATTCTCTGGAGAGATTCCTTGACCTACAAAATATGAAAAATTACATTAAATACGTTATAAATATTTATACACATTTCACACGAATTTAACTGACAAACAGGCAGACTATTTTATTCAGCCCTTATTGAAAAGCGGCGCCTTTGATCTGTTCGGGAACAATACTAGAATAACTGTTAACACGGTTTTATTTCATTGATATATCTCGGTATTTCTCCTCCAATCATATATTTATATGTCTGCTCTGCTGATGTACATTTGTGCTACATGAAAATTGATTTTGAACAATTAATAAACATAATTATAATTTCATTGTTGTGGGAAAAAAATAACAATTAAACGCATTATTTGAGTGATGACTTTACTTTTGTTCTTATCAGTGTAAGAATACGACAACAAATACTTGAGATATTTTAAATTGAATATCTTACACATGATGTATTCAGTTTTTTGCCTGAGTGTTTAACATAAAAGATGTTAGAACAGAATTGCCATAAACAGTTTGAACTTATTACTAATTATAAATATTGGTTTTAAGACTACGGAGCATTTGGTTGACATTCCTGGCAATCTGAAGATAATACATTTAGCATAAATCCTTGTTTATTGTGGACAATTTACAAAATAAAAATTCAGAAAAACCTGCTACTCTCTCTATAACAGTTTAGTTTAGTAAAGTGGAGATTTCGTTAATTCCTTCATCTAAACATACGTGAAATTTTTATCTACATGCGATTCTATATAGGGTTTAATGTTAATATGTATTTCGACAATTAGAGAGGGTGATTCTATTTTCATTCTATTTACACTTCAAAGACAGTTAAAGGGGCGATTCTTTACTGTGTATATTGTAAGTATGTATATAATTTAGAGGGGTGATTCTAAACGGGGATTCATATACACATACTTTGTTACATTTGCATGGGCGATTTTATATAGGGTTTGATAATTAGTTCCCCCTTTCTTGTATGTTCACTGTGCGTAAACCGATGACCGTAACTTTAGTTACGATCATCCCAACATGGCGGCAGGCCATACGCTTCGGAACTTTTCACTTTTCACGCGATATTCTAGTTGTTCAGATACATTCAGATAAATTCAATAATGCGTTTAGATGCAGGTTGACGTGGAGAAGAGATTCTAAAAATATTTCCATTTGTAAATGCATATTTATGAAGATATTCAAGTTTGAAAAAATGCTGAAACATGATGATGACGGTAACTGAAATGTTCGTCAAAGCTAGGATGACGGTAACTGAGCACTTCCAAGATCAATAAGTGTAACTTTTTATGAAAACACCCTTTAAATGACATAAATTTAAGTAATTCAAAACGAAGGTTGGTGGTATATGTTTGTATAATATTTACAGGAGAAAGAGTTTGTTTATACTTGGTGCCCATTTGAAGCCACATAACTGATTTCATTCCTACTTCACTCAACAACAGCATGCACATGAACAATCTAAAAACGTACCATTTAGATCTTTTTTAAATCTGGACGAAATTGCTGGCATATTTGTTTTAAAAACGCCTCATTTTAGAATTAAACTGTAAAGTTACCGAATAACAAGAACGTATTATTTCACTACGAACATTAAAATGTATATATATATATTGGAATTCAACAAACATTTATTGTTGTCTTAAAATTTTCACACTGAATCAAATTGAAGGGGTGCATGCAAAAAGGTCACATGTTACAATTTGACACATCTGAGTTATCATTACAAAATGTGATTTTTGAAATTTATCATTTTAATAGGTCCTTAACCATTTTAATACATTATTTTACTCAAAGACTTAATTTCTATCACAATGTTACTATTGATGTTGGCATATTATCACAGCAAATAGGAAAATAAACTCTGCGGAAAGGGCCTATGTGTAAGGAACACATGTGCCCTTTTTGAACTCACTTATATACATAGTGAGAAGTTTTGAACTTTAATAGCATTACGTTGATATATGAATGGTTTTATCGTTATAACTCCATTGTGAATTGGTACAAATATATTGGTGATGAAATTAAACGAATTTTTGTCATAAGAAAACATCTTGTGATCTACTTCCATGAAACAAGGACTCATGTGACAAATTTGTTATAAATATCGCTTGGCGAGTAATTTAATGGATGGAAACTAACTTCTCAAAACCAAGAACACACACAATTAAACAATACATACACGTATTTACTTGAGATGGAAATATATGAAAATATCATCCACAAAATCTGAGTACACAAAATCACAAGCACATGTGCCCTTTTTGCTATTGAAACAAATTCTTGTTTTTTCTCCAATATAACAAAAACATTAGAGATAAACATATTTTTCTAAATGGGACTAGACAGAGAATTATGTGTACTAAATGAAATGATAAAAACATGTATTTTAGAAAAAATGTTACATGTGACCTTCTTGCATGCACCCCTTCAATTAGAAATGATTTCGCTAAACCATAGTTTTCAAAAACTTTTCCGGCAAGCATCCACTGTCCTGGATTTTGTAGCCAGAAAACATTAATTGCATTGTGATATGTAGTCTGGTTCACATGATGACACGGAATAGCATAACACTCTAAACCGGTCTCATTCACAAGATTTGAGCCAATACTTAAGAGTTTTCAAAGTCAAGGTTCAAGAGAAATCAAATGTTACTCTAAAATCACAGGAAAGGGTCGAATTACATTTGCACCACGGGATAGCGGAACAAATAAAAGGTTAGATGATTCCTATACTAGTCTAATAGTAACCAATTAAGTAACGTTTTGTTAAGTTTCAAACTACTGCATATACTGTTGGTAACCAGCTCATGTATTTTACTGCACACAGGGACTACCCAGATATATTTTTTGAAGATTTCAATACTGAGACAAAAGCGTATGTTATAAGCATTCATATATAAGCGTCGTCCTTTTATATAGATACAAAATATATTTCCTTACATATATATCAACGTTTGTAAGTATCATGTCTTCTCATTGTTGTCAATGACTACTCGTATAATTGTTTTCACTGTACTTATATCATTTCACAAGGGCCATAGCAAGCTTAAAGTCAGAATGCGTGCCATAGAAATCCCTTGGATAACTGGCTGAAATAAAACATTAAAATGTTTATTACTATGACATCTGCGTATTGCGAGAGTTTGCCTTCCAGTATCACTAAAGCCGTCATCAGTTTATTTAATATCATAAACTATTCTACATTACAATGTGTAAGATCAAATCACTCAAGTCATTCAATCGTTTGCTATGTATGTTCGCCTTTTAAAACTAAATTATTGTGTTCTGTGAATGTCGGCTATTCCCAGCGGTTAATAATTAATGAAATTTCAAAACAACTTTGATACTTAAAGGGACAGTAGAACTTTTTTGAAAATTTCATATTTAAATTGTTCACTGATAATTGTAAGTTAATGATAACTATGTTGATAGTGTCAAAATTCTCATTAGACAAACCAATCATCCATAGTAAGGGAACAAATTATGAGATTCACTTTGGGCCATTTTTATGTGAACACATTTAATTCATTTTGTGTAAGAAAAGGGAAACTCAAAGGCCATATGCTGAACTTTACATCATATACTTTATTTATTATGACCTTATTTAGTTTAAATACATTGCCTTTCAATTGGAACCATTTATTTTCGTTTTCCGGTCTTCACCTTATATTACCCCTAAAATCGTGCTACTGCCCCTTGAAATTATATGTTCATAAAAATACAAATATCCTTATATTATAGTCATATTTCGTTTTTAAGCTCATGTTTCTCTATCAAAACAGGTAAAACCCGTAATTAGGCCCTGGGCTTAAATAAGTGCAACCCCGGTTGGGTCGGGGTCATCTTAACTCTTGATAGCGAGTTCTATTGGTTTCCTTTATACTCGTCCAAATATCAACACCTACTAGTGATAAAATGAACTTCTATGGATTTCCCTAATTACTTGAAACATTATTATCAAAAATTTCTTTACGTTTTCTTAATAATTCAACATTAATTTTCGGATTTAATTATCAACAAACAGGGAGAATGTTTTGCTAACGGCTGTTAATATAGATCTTCTTATCCCACAACTTCAAAAGAACTCTAAAATCAAATTGAAACACAACATAAGAAAGTAAAACCGCATAATGTTTAAATAAAATTCATTTGAATTAAAGATATTATACAGTGCTGGTAACAAAATGAAAACAGTGTGATATATATCTTTAAACAGATACCTGCATTGCGTTGTCCAGAACGTTGTTTAGTGCTTTTAAAATACAAAAAACTCTACAATACAAATAATTACACAGATTATCAGATGATCAGCTTGTGATTCCAAATTCAACCACCCTCTGTGATCACTTCCATGGTTAATATTTTCTATTTCCTACACGCTAGTACACATTTTATTACTTTCCTGTATGCAGTTACCGTCATCTATCCTTTTCAGTTACCGTCATCATGCTCATTTATGATTTTCCAGTTACCGTCATCATGCCCGATTTTTTAAACTTAAATATCTGCATTAATGTGTATTTATAAAAGGTAATATTTTTAGAATCTCGTCTCCACATCAACCTGAATCTAAGTGCATTATTGAATTTATCTCAATGTATCTGAACAACTAGAATATCGCGTGAAAAGTTCCGAAGCGTACGACCTGCCGCCATGTTGGGATGATCGGTCATCGGTTTACGCACAGTGATGTTAGCGTACTTCTTGTATGTTAGCGTACTTCTTGTATGTTAGCGTACTTCTTGTATGTTAGCGTACTTCTTGTATATTAGCGTACTTCTTGTATGTTAGCGTACCTCTTGTATGTTAGCGTACCTCTTGTATGTTAGCGTACTTCTTGTATGTTAACGTACTTCTTGTATGTTAGCGTACTTCTTGTATGTTAGCGTACTTCTTGTATGTTAGCGTACTTCTTCCCACTTAAATTAACACATTTTAATGTAGATGTCAATTCGAAGGTGATTTCAAGTTAGGCGTAGGCCTATACATATATAAATCATCGTTTTTCTAAGTTTTGATATCAACTAAATAGAAATAGTGCTCTAATTACTCGAAATTAAAAATCAATTAACTTTTTAATAATAAGAATGACATTTTATCAAATCAATGAAAATCAATTAAATGTAAACTTTACAAAAGCAGCATAGTTTTGACGAAGGTAATTGATATGATATTAATGTGTACACAAACGGGGCCCATAGAAATGAAAGATATCGTTTGTGTGAGCTTATATATAAAGAGTTAAGAGTTTGTTAATTGTTTAATGAAAACTAGTTCATAATGAAAAGCCATGTATATGTACGACTGTCAGCAATATCAACTGTATAATGACAGGGAGAGAATTGTCACTGATTGATGAATTTCTCACCACATTAGTCAGAATCTTGATTAAATATTTCAAGATATGCTATTAATTCATGTTTGGAGCGACAAGGTGTGTTTATTCTATAAAGCCTGAAGGTCAAAAACATATTTTGGATAAATACTACATGGAAAACGAACTATCAAATTAGTAATTCTCAGCTCTGAGAAAAAGCTGAAATCCTATTTTGTCAGCCTGAGTTGTAGAAGTTCGTGGAGTTTATCGATTATTTTATTATTAAATATCTAAGATGATTAACTCAAAATTTGATATATACTCTTTAGAAACTTGACCTACTTGTGCAGGTCAATCTGGTCTAAAAAAAACTACTTAAATTTGTACAGTTTTTGATTTATTTGACGAAAACTAAATGGCAACAGGAAAAGAATTTTAGAAATGTTTTGTTTTTCAAATTATTAATGATTTATAGTCTATATATACAGCTATCGTGAAAAATGTAACTATTTTAGATACCATGTTTGAAAAACACGACATACAATCAGCTTTCAAAATGTAACCCTTTTATCAGTTTTAGTGATAAACTAAATTATAAAAAATATTTCAATTGTTAAATATTTCATCACCAAACTATTTGAAACATGTAAATAAACAATTCAAGATGCCATTTGTACCTTTTTTGGAAACTCATTTTAACAGTTATTGCTGTTATTTACCGACCGCAATTGAGAAAGCAGCTGAATTATCGGTCAGTTTGGCAGCAATCAAAGTTTAAATTTATTTTGCAACTTTTAAAATATTTAGTCACCAAAGTATTTAAAACTGTAAAATAGACATTTCAAGATGCCATTTGTATATATTCCGGCAACACAATTTTAACAACACAGTTGATATATTTACAAACCGGGACTCACAGCGCTGAGAAAGCAGCTGAATTAGCAGTCATTTGTCAGTGATCTAAGTTTAAATTTAATTTTGCTATTATTGAATATTTTGTCATAAAAGTATTTGAAACTGTGAAATAAACATTTCAAGATGCTATTTGTATATATTTCAATCAATGTTTTTCAAAGAAAATCTGTATTTCGCAGACCGTAACTCCAGCTTTGAGAAAACAACTGATTATGTCAATTTGAGTAGCAAACAAAATTTAATTTTTTTTGCCCAATTATAAAATATTTGTACATAAATGTATTCAAAATATTAAAATATAGATTTTAAGATGCCATTTGTATAGTTTTTATAAGAACAATTTGTTCTATGCTTAACGCAAATGGATCCATTTTTAAACCGACTGTCGGCAAAATCAGCTGTAGATCTAATATTGTGTTTTGCCGGATTAAACAAAGTTTATATTTTTTGTTCCAATCATCGATAGTTTTGTCATAGAATTATTCAAAATACTAAAATAAACATTTCAAGATATTATTTGTATATGTTTGGATAACAAAATTTGTTTATTCACACGATAATCAACTCTAAAATATCAGACAGTTTTTTTGTTCGAGCGGTTGAACTAATTTTCAAAATATAGCTATAATTATCAATTATTTTATCATAAAACTACTTAAAATATAAAAATAAACATTTTAATATGCCATATGTTTATGTTTTGATGACAATTTTCTTTTATTTGATGAACTCTGAAATTAGCCATTTTGTTTTTACTTTGCGCGGTTGAACAAAGTTTTAAAAAATCTTGGCAAATACCACTAAAAATGTCATTAACATGTTTGAAATATAAAAATAAAGATTTTAAGATGCTATTTGTATATGTTTAAACAACAACAAACATGTTTATTCCAGGCCGGGCGATGATTCTCAACTCACAGAAAGTACACAGCCAGCTACAAGTGGAAGATTTTGGACGGGAACTGAACAACATGGCGCGGAGTGGAGAGAGAAACACTCCGGGTCAGTTCAAGAAGTTCAGAGGGACTTGTGGCAGTCCGCTCCCCCTCCCTCCCTCCCCCTCCCCCCTCACGTCTCCCTCCTACTGGGAGACTCAATCTACACTGAGGTGGAGGGAGAGAGGCGGCTATATCCTGCTGGAGATGGGGGTGAAGGAGGGAGAGAGCAACATGGACGAGAGGCCCTGGGTTTCTGAACTCCCCGGCGGGGTCAGCGTGTCTGTGTGGGACAGGTGTCTCCATCACCTCGGCCAGCTCTGTATCCGGGTGAAGAGGAGAGGTCAGGAGGAGAGGTGGGGAGATCAGGTTGGTAAGTGTGTCTCTCTCCCCCTCCCCACATCTGGTGAAGAGTTCACCTTCACCTTCGGGTTGGTGCTGGATGTGGGGAGGGGGAGGGTAGCGTTCCTAGACGTGGGGAGGGGGAAACTCTTGTGTAAATTAGACCTGAAGTTCACCCAGCAGGTTTTCCCCATGTTTTACGTTGATCCATACAACGACGGCTGTGCTAGAAGAATGAGACTGGTCAGCGGGCGCGAGATCTTCGTCACTGACCAGAAAATACAACTCATTCAGCAGGCCTTGTCAGATTGAATATAGTTAGTTTATCTTGTTTGTGAATTTGTAAATAATAACAAGTTAGAGTTAAATCAAAATTAGAATGTTATACACGTTACATTGTGAATGTTGTTAGTTTGTGACCTGTCAGTTAGAATATGGAATGATTATTGTGTAAAAAAGTAAGAGATACGTGGTTAAAAATACTCTCATTGTATTTCTTATGACTTAACATGAAAAATAAATATACATTGAACCATTTTTAATTACTTTTGGAAAATAAAACCCCAATTTTTATCACTACGAATGTCCGTCAGAAAAAGCTGCCTTAAAATGTTCATTCCCATCACTGTAACAAACGAACGATTTGTTGAAAAATTCTCCAATATCTGTTTAAAAATGTTGTCATTGTATTCATTATAACATAATATGAAAAACAAATATACATTTGAAGCCTTTTTAATTACCGTTGGAAGATAAAAACCCAATTTTAATCACTACGAATGTCCGTCAGTAACGGCGACTTGTTGAGTGAAGCGGCCTTCAAATGTTCATTCTCATCTCTGTAACAAACGAACGATTTGTTGAAAAATTGTCCAATATCTGTTTCAAAGTGTTGTTATTGTATTCATTATAACATAATATGAAAAACTAGACCGCATTTGCATACCTTTAAACATTATCAACATTTTCATATGAAAGTAATCAATATAGGGTTTGCGTGCAAAATTACCGTTAACAATACATGCACAAAAACAAATTTGTAAAAAGTTCCAAAATACCTGTTTGAAAATATCATCATTGTATTTATCATTATAAAACATGAAAAACAAGACCCCATCTTCATGATTTCAAAGATATTTATTTATCTACTTTATTTCGTTGGTCCTATTACGACATCTAATAATATCAAAGTGGCCCCTCTAAAGTCATATTCTCGTAACAGTGTGAAATCCTCTACACAAAGTTTAGATAAGTTACAAAAAACATTGTTGAAATATTAAGAGAACCATCTCACGATTTATTTTATGATAATTCGTCTGGTGTTGAAACAGTAGGCTACTAAAGCTCTCTAGTGAAAGGAATTGTAAACCAGTATTCCTTTGATTATTCAGTCATAGCTGTTTCTAAAGCTGGGTTTACATGCCGCACATTTACCCCTGGGGGTATTATACCCCCGGGGGTAAATTTGCCCCCAGGGGCAAAAGTCAAATATTGCATTGCGTTTATATGAAATGAAATTGCAATACCTAGGGGATTATTTTCTCTTCTTATATTGACTTTTATAAGGATATTCAGTTTTGCCCCCTGGGGTATCCAAAATAAAGTGTTTACATGACAGGTTTGCCCCCAGGGGTATTTATACCCCCGAGGGTGTCAGATTTGCCCTACCTCCAGACCAGGGGTAAATATTTCGCACTTTGCCCCCGGGGGTAAGTATACCCCTCTTAAAAATTGCGTTTACATGACGAAATTTACCCCCCTGGGGCAAAAAATTGCCTTTACCCCCGGGGGTAACTGCACATATAAACGGGGCTTTAGACACTCATTCTCAATGAGAGTGCACAATTTGTTAAACATGATTTCGTCTTGATAATTAATTTAAAATGTCATGAATACAACGTAACAATGTCGTAGTATTATATCAATACCATCGGAAATTTAATTTTTCACTAGAAAATCAAGAAAAATATAAATATTTTACTTCTTATATCTATACAGAAGACTTAATTGCTATGGAACATGCATAATTGGTAATGTCGCCCACAAGAGATATTACGTTGACAAAGCAGCTGAAATGCAGGTATAAGTCTTGGAAGCTACAAACATGCTCAAGATATAGAAAACCCTATTCTCTTGAATGTTTTAAGTGATCATATAAGAAAAGCTTACTAAACTTGTCCAAAAATGAAGTTTGGTTAATGTCGCTGTTTTTATGTAATTTACGTTATGGTTCTTAAAAATCAGCTTTGAAACAAGGTGAACATGAGTAAATATAATTTTCCCGTGAGTTGTATAGTGATAAAAAAGAAAATCCAAGCAAATGTCACTGTTAACATAGTTGCTGGTGTTTCTGACATTAATATCCGCTAAGTAGCAGGCTGTAATCTACGTTATGGGTTTCTTGTAAATATTGAAAAAAGTGATGTCCTTAAAAATTATTAATTTTGCTTGACGTTAACAAAATCGCTCCAACGCAGCCATAATATGTTTTTGACTCGCAGAAAAGAAGAAAACCAGATTTGTAATTTACGTTATGTAATTTATGTTGTGTTTCCATACGTTATCTGTACCAACTAACCAAATATGGAGGAGTATTGCAGAGATCAAAACGAGTGTTGGACCAGAAATGCAAGAAAGAACATTATTATTGAAGTTAAGTCACTTTCTTCTCAACAAAATGTTTTATGAAATTCCCGTGTGATTTAGGTTTCAATCTACGTCTTAGGCCTTTTAAATATGTAAACTAGGCCTAGAAATGTCCGGAAACTAGAAGTTACAAGAGATAGGATAATATTCAAAGTTCTGTCTGTTTCCTAAGTTTGATTGTAAATTTAGACAAACACAAACTCGCATGAACTAAATAGCACTCTATTTGAAGGATCTTGTATTTTAGGTTATGAGCCCGTGATGTGATGGTCGTCGACCTCTTCGATCACGGCTCGATCAAAAACACCAGTTCATCAAAGTCATACACAAAATTTCTAATCTATTGAATTGATATGTGTAAAGATGGTATTGTTACTTATTTCAGGTTTTGTAGCGGTTTGAAGATGTGTACTTCGCCATTATTATCTTCAGTCTACTGGTAAAAAGACTTGTCATATTCGCTTATAGATAATTATTGCTGTAAGTTATAGAACAGTTGAATTTTAAGTTTTACTCAAAAATAATACTAGTTCTTGCGGGAGAGGTTATGTATTAATTTTGAAAGGGTCATAAACTCTTCAGCTTGCAAATGTGTAGATAGAAACTGAATATATCGATTCAAACAACCTTTGTATTGGTAATGTAATTAACGTTATGTTTAGATGTATTCTAGCTTATAGCAATAATTGAGTGTTACACAATGTCATACACATTGGTACTTTTTGGTCGTATTCAGGAATAAACAATCGATTTGTTTAACATACTAAATAAACCTTTTTTGTTGACACATTTTTGAGGTTTTTGTTTGTTTTTCAAAGTTTCCTTCATTTGAAAAGATGTGACATTGATAAATATATACATAGTCTATAATTTACATTTGTCAAAATTGATTTATTATAGCTTTACGTCGCAAATAGCACTACAACGTTAAATTCTGAGACATTGAGATGTCATGTTTGGACAGCTATAACAATGAATCTAGTAGGAATTATTTGATGAAACTTCATAATCATATATTATGATTACAACACATTCAAACAACACCAATAAAAGAGTCTGATATTGACTTTCGATTTTTGCGAGAAACACATATTCAATGGTGCACCTTCATTAAAAATGAGTGTAGAGCAAGTAGTTTCAGCTTGTTTCGTTCATCAGGTTATTTATGTAAGATTAGTCATAATAAATCTTTATCATGAGATTTAATAGTTTGATAATCCATAAGTGAAAACAAAAAGTCAATATTGTCTGTACAATCTGATGATGGACATTCCTGGATAAGTTTAACCCCTATAGTGCCCCAGGACCATATATGGGTTCTCCAACAAAACTCCAAATAATGCTTCAGGACCATATACAGTCATAGCTCACCAGAAGCTCTTCTGCTACCCTCATCCTCTCTCTTGTAGTCTCAAAAATCGACTACTGTAACAGCCTACTGATCGGTGCTACAAAGATTGCAGCGAGTACAAAATACCGCCGCTCGTATTGCCACACGTACGAGAAAGTATGAACACATCAGTCCTGTTCTCCAATCCCTCCACTGGCTACCAGTAAAACAACGTGTTTTGTTCAAGTTGTTATGCATTGTGTTTCGCTGCCTCACTGGCTCTGGTCCTGTGTACCTCTCCAGTTTACTCAGTCCTTATGTACCTTCCCGGCCACTGAGGTCTCAACATCAAAATCTCCTGACAGTTCCAAAAGTACGATCAAGTTTACATGGACGCCGTACCTTCTCCTACTCAGCTGCTGTTGAGTGGAATAAACTACCTGAAAATCTCCGCCTTTGCACTGAACTCTCCTCATTTAGAAGCCAACTCAAGACCCACCTGTACAAATCTGCTTTCCCTAGTGATACTCAATAATCCCTTCAATGAACTGTAAATAGTGTATATACTGACCAGGGAACTCTGTTTATTGTGAGCTTTGAGCATGGCACTAACATGGACACATGCGCAATATAAATAGCCTATTATTATTATTATAGCACTTACAAATTCTGCAACGATGTTTGTTCCTTATGCAGGATATTTAGGATCCCAAAACACGGGCATGATAATCTATTTTTATTTAGAAGATAACTAGTTATTTGTGTTTGTAACATTTTTACAATTGTTAGAGTAGATTCGTGCATATCTGAACACCCTATGAAAGACACATATGGTACTTTGTCATTGCCACTGGGGTTCATATTCTACAAGGCAAAGTAAAGTATTACTATGAGTCATACATTGTTTGGAGTTGATTATTCATAATGTAATTTCTTGTTAAAACATCACAAACGTGTTGAAAATATGAATTAATTTGGAATTAATGAATCATTTATGTATCAGACCTTTCCATGAACATTTAGCAGCCCATGATGTGTTACTGCTAAGTCTTGAATTGAAATAAACAAAATAGACAGTCAATTCTGTTAGCAGACAGATGATACCAAATGATCATTTTGATATTTTGATACTTTCTCGATTTTCATAGCGGAATTAAATGACTAATACATTTTCTATAGTTGATAAGCGATTCACATGTCTTTTGTATTATGTCAACTGTCGTAATTCAGAACGAGACAGAGTAGTACAAAACAATGCCACACTTCGTCACAGATTATGGGTTTATTGAAGAATACGTTATTTAGACGTTCACCAAAATACTAAATGTTATCAGGATTAAGAGTTAATGCTAGTGGTAAATAAGTTATATCATTTTCAAAGTCGAATCCATACCTTCCTGTGGGTGAAATTACATCATATGCACGGGTTAGTAAAAAAACAGCAAGGACTTTGCGTGCACTTTGTCAATGACGTCATGGCGAACAATTTTCAACCAAGATAAAAAAAACTAATATTATTTCGTGATCAATCGATCGCATGTAGGAAGCAACACAAAAAAGTGATCACTGAAGTTTTCTTTCTTGATAAATAACAAAACAACTTATTTTTAGAAATAGCAATTTTAGCAATTTAATTACAATAGACCAAACCAGGGTATGCTTAGATTTCTCCACTGGACATTTGCATGAAAAACGTCTCTGCCGTTTATAATCAATTTATGTTCATATCTATATTTGACTTTTATGATCCCAAAATAAATTATCTAATTGTAGACAACTCAGGGTTCTTCCTTTGAAATTTCACGGATTTCAAATATAAATACCGCCTCAGTGACATTTATTGTACAACGTTGACCAAAATCTCGAGCTAACTCTGAATATTAGCGACACTGCGTGAGCACATAACATGAAACGGCGGTAAGAGGGTTAACTGTTGCTGTATTCCAACAGGGCAACACATGTGATTGGTTAAAAGCTTTTTGACCTACCAAATGAATCGATATTTCATTAAAAACTTTCCATCTTAACGAGGGATATTTGTACTGTATTTAGAAGATAACTATATATTTGTGTTTGTAACATTTTAACATTGTACACCCATGCATATCCTAACACCGGATGAAAGGAGCACTCGTAGCGTTATTACACATCTCTCTGATACTTGAGTTTGTCAAAGCTGATAGATCTAAGAATCAGATTCTCCATTTATTATTGAGATGAAATTTCAACCATTAAGTATATCGACGCATCAGCTACACCCTCTCTACAAAAACAAAACACGCACGGGTAAAACACAATTTTGAAAACCGTGTGAGTTGAATAGAACTTGTTGAATATAGGCTAATAATTAGTTGTAGTCTATCGACATAAATAGATGTGTATGTTGTAATGGTCACTTAAAAACGATTACTTGGTTTAATTAATCCTTAATGCAAATTTTCAGATTTGACATATTTACATACAATTTATAGAGGTAATAATGATTATTTTTGCGGGAAAATGTTGTAATTATTGTCCATAATCATCAATTGAGTGGTTATTTATTGTGGGCATTTTAAGATTGAACAGAAACAATTTTTATTTAAACACTTTGTTCAAGATACGAAACTATCGTAAACGCATCTTTATAAATAAACTAGTTACAAGTTTTGTAACAAGTTACTTTCTTGCAAAACATATGTTTGCGTCTTGGAAATCCTAGCGTGCAATTGCATTTAACTTTAGAATTGACAAATTGACAAGTAGGTCAAGATCACCGTGAAGGTATATAAGTGTATGGTATCGATTCATAAGGACAATAAGAACAAGATATAGCTAAGAAAGCATTGCAGGGTACAGACACACGAACAACAAATGGTTAAGATTTGATTTTGAGTAAAACAATGTTATGTAAGAAGATGTTATGTTAATAACTCTATACCAGTGGAATTGTCGTTATGTACTTGTTTATTGATAGTGTAATGTCCACAGTATACATTTGAATAGCTTGTTTACATTTAGGTCAGTCCTGTAACATTCTGATAGTGTAGCCTCGTGACAAGGCAATTGCAATCTTCAGATTTTGTTAAACGCATTACAGCAATACCGTGAGGGATGAAAGAGTAAGATTGTTTTAAACCAATGAGTTTATTTATGATGATTAAACATTTGAGTAACAGTAATTTTGTCAAGACAGAAAAGCAGGGCAATAATACCTCCAATCACAATAAAGGTAAAACTACAAATGCTACCACTGCCCAAAATATGTAACAAAGAAAATGACGTCACCGTCGGATGGATACAAGTCGTGATTTTGATTGAATTAGAACAGAACAGAACAGAACAGAATTTATTTCGTATATATGGCCATGAGACCAATATTACAGTGGTCGTGAAGTCTGTGATAAATAAATATATATATACAAGAGCGCTTAAACCTTTAAGGTGTTTCGTAACTTAAACATTTTTTCACAAAAAAGAGCTAATTTAAATAACAATTGATCATTTTGTGTATTTATAAGTGACATAAACTTAAACTTTGATGGGAACTTATGATAATATACAGGTAGATACATTGTACGAAGATGGTGATAAGATGGACATATCAACAAAATATGGTATTCATCTTCTTCCCCATTTCCACAAAAAACGCATAAAGCGTCAATAAAATCTTTACCACTTCCATTTACTTTAAAATCATTTGAACATCTAAGTTTCGTTAAAGCCCTTCTTAAATTTGATGTTTGAATTGAAGTTAAATATTTTTCAGGTTGCAGGAGAGATTTAAAAGTGCAGTACCTTGTTAAAGTAGATGATGTAGAAATAGCAGTTAACCAATTTTGAGTAAACATATCCCTTAATCTCAATTCAAAAGTTTTCATAAAAATCTTATAATCCCCAATGTCCCGCGTTATCCATGTAGAACCAAATCCAAAACTAAATAAAGTATATCTAACAAAAGAAACCCAGTTATTATACCCTAATTCATCATATTTACAAAGCATTAAATAACAATGTCTGGGGTGTTTACCTGTTGGCATTCTTAACAATCTGATCCAAAATTTAATAACCTTGACAATGCCATGCTCATACATTCTCATTCTTCCCAGTTCACCCAGTACAGCATTATTGGAAGATCTGTGTGCTATTCTCAACACATATTTACAATATTTTGTATGTACAACTTCAATATTTTTTATCAATATAATTTAGAGCGCCACCTACAATGGCGGATGGTTGAACGTGTTTGAAACTGCTCACGACAAATCTACCATGGGTGTCTCACTACAAGCATGGAGAATCAAAATAGGACTGTTTGTTCATCGTGTAAAGGAGCAGAGATTAGTTTTGCATACTATACGACTCAAGTGACGGTGATTGTGTGTTTACTACTACTGGTGAGCGGGAGTGTGGAGACTGAATTAGATGATTAGGTGTAGTTATTTATTCACTGTCATCAAGTGCTTCGTTTTCACACTTCTGTCGGAATTAAAAGATCGGATACATGCTTCAGAATTATGGCGGAGTCTACTAATGCCTACAGTGACAAATGCCTACAGTGTTAAATAAACAACTTTATGCACCAGTGGTTTCACTTTGTTTAATTCATATTTGGTAGATCCATAAGTATTATAAGTTGCAGTGTAGTTTTAAGAAAGCTTTATGTTGTAAATACATGTATAGTTTTCCAAACTAGTTTTCCCCTACTTCCCTAATCCCTCAGCTCGTTAACACTAATTGGGTGAGTTCACTTATGTGCAGGTAAGCGTATCACTATCACAACATACAGTGTAGCTGTTTGTCTCTGTAGGCATTCGTCCTTGTAGGCATTAGTAGACCTAACCTATACTACCGTCCGATAATTCCGTACACATGCCCGGTAATTGCGTACACGGAAGCTGAATGCACTGTACATTGTCTTGTATTCCACACACCTACCAAGTTATGCCTAATTGGAAAATGGGAAAATGATTTTCAGTCACATTTTCAAAAGGAAGAGTGGATAATATACAATTATAATCCATTCCGAAACACAGGTATATAGTTATAACTTAAGATGGTTTCAGTAACGATTTATTCACGGAGCATTTCTACACCTAGATACTATCAGACCCCATACTGCCGAACTGACTGGGATATCCGTGCCCAGAAAACGTCAAGTCGGTTTCCTTAACGATTGAAATAATTGCTTTTAAATGGAATGTAAATATGAATAATCACCATAATACCTTAAACAAGACATCAAATGGTTCTCTCATTGGACCTTTAGGTCTAATTAACGCATTGTTTGCTTTACAGAGCAACTCCGTGTTTCTCATGATATGTGGTTATTTTTGTATACGAACGTACAATATGTAATTGGTCTAATTCAAAAAGGAAATTAAAAAAATATTCAACCACCAAATTACTCGTCAATCTAATAGTTTATCAAACCTACCAAACTCGTAAGTGTTTTCTGATTGTATCTGAAAAATTAAGTTTGACTGATGGACGAGCGACATTGTCCGGTTTTCGATTATGATCCGGATATCAAACCTCACTATTTTTACAATACACAGTCGATAACCAATTAAATATTGTTATTGTACAACAGTCGATATTTCTCAAACAATTGACATCACCTTTAGTACAAACAGTGTTGATGTATTTTGAATTAATAAACTGATATAATCCTGACGAATTTCATGTTCTAAGGTTACCAAAACTAGTTCAAAGAAGTAAATATAGCAAATTCTAAAGTGAAATTAAACAAAAGGTTATTGGCATGTAATTCATATTCTGGATTGTGGCAGTGAGAGGGTTAACCTAAAGTCGGTCGGTGCATGTATGGAATAACAAGTACCATGTGAAAGCAGTAAACTTAGAGGCATGTTATTCCATGCACTTTTGTTCAGGCTTATTTCATCTTTAAAATACAGAGTTTTCATTTGGATATTAAATAAAAATGTTTATCAATTGTCAATTATCTGATGACTGAATGCTCGTTAAGATTTCACATTGACCAAAGAATGACCCAGTTAGTATACAGGTGATGAATGACCTTCAATGGCAATTTAAAAGGTCAAGGTAAAGAAATGGGTTTGACCAGAGTTATTCAACAAATCAACATTTCATATTTGATCCCTTGTGACAAACAGATAATGTTAGATTCCAAAAATGTTTCGCTTTGATGGGAATTAACTTCAACACTTTTCAAAACAACCGACATGCGCTACGAAGCTTAGTATCAGGGTATGTGTGCACCTTACAATTTAGTTTGATTTTACATTCTTTGGCTTCAAAATTCTTTTTTGATATTATATATTTTTTAGGGTCTGAGTTATCAAGCTTGATTATGTATGTTACAAAGAATAGATGAGAATTTTTTATAGAGGTTTCGGTATAAAATATGTATTCATATATGTATTTACATGTATATATGTATACATTCACAATTCACCTTCCCCTGATGATAATGATTTAGGTTTCAATGATACAACAACACAGTGACCCCCATATTTAGTCACAAACCTTCATTATAGAATATTCGGATTACTGTTGAAAATCCTACGTTTACTGATATGTTATTGCGCCACATATATGTTTGTATGTAAGATCCGCTTCTACTTGTACTTACTCCCTGCAGTGAAATTTTACTTTCTTCTGGTTTTGTTTGAAAATATTTTATATCTTATTGTAAAACTTTGTATTATCGTGCAATATGTATAATATACATTCTTTTTGTCACTGTAAATCCTGTATTTCATTTCAGTTTATAAATTATAAATTCTATGTTTGTTGTAATGTCCTGTATTTTAATGCAATGTATATAATATACATTATTTTTGCTGTAAAATCTTGTATTTCATTTCAGTTAAAAGAATATACATTCTATGTTAATTATAAAATTCTGTATTTCAATGTAGTGTATATAATTTAATTCTTTGTTTTTTTCACTCTAAAATCCTGTATTTCATTTCAGTTTATATAATATACAGTCTATTTTCATTGTAAAATCCTATATTTCATTGCAATGTATATAATAAAATGTATTGATATGAAGAAGGATATTATGTCATTCTTTTGCCACATACGAGGAGTCGTACATGTTCCCCGCGCACAATAAGTGTTTGCCACAGGGACACTGTAATTGCATGGCTCACACAGGTCACATGGTCCATTGTCAGGGTGTGTATGAATCTGTATCAGCTTGTGTTGTCTTGTATCACAGGGACACTCTACGTGTAATTGGCTCACACAGGTCACATGGTCCATTGTCAGGGTGTGTATGAATCTATATCAGCTTGTGTTGTCTTGTATCACAGGGACACTCTACGTGTAATTGGCTCACACAGGTCACATGGTCCATTGTCAGGGTGTGTATGAATCTATATCAGCTTGTGTTGTCTTGTATCACAGGGACACTCTACGTGTAATTGGCTCACACAGGTCACATATGTGTCCATTGTCAGGGTGTGTATGAATCTGTATCAGCTTGTGTTGTCTTGTATCACCGGGACACTCTACGTGTAATTGGCTCACACAGGTCACATATGTGTCCATTGTCAGGGTGTGTATGAATCTATATCAGCTTGTGTTGTCTTGTATCACAGGGACACTCTGTAATTGCATGACTCACACAGGTCACATATGTGTCCATTGTCAGGGTGTGTATGAATCTATATCAGCTTGTGTTGTCTTGTATCACAGGGACACTCTACGTGTAATTGACTCACACAGGTCACATGGTCCATTGTCAGGGTGTGTATGAATCTATATCAGCTTGAGTTGTCTTGTATCACAGGGACACTCTACGTGTAATTGACTCACACAGGTCACATGGTCCATTGTCAGGGTGTGTATGAATCTGTATCAGCTTGTGTTGTCTTGTATCACCGGGACACTCTACGTGTAATTGGCTCACACAGGTCACATGGTCCATTGTCAGGATGTGTATGAATCTATATCAGCTTGTGTTGTCTTGTATCACAGGGACACTCTACGTGTAATTGGCTCACACAGGTCACATGTGTCCATTGTCAGGGTGTGTATGAATCTATATCAGCTTGTGTTGTCTTGTATCACAGGGACACTCTACGTGTAATTGACTCACACAGGTTACATGGTCCATTGTCAGGGTGTGTATGAATCTATATCAGCTTGTGTTGTCTTGTATCACCGGGACGCTCTACGTGTAATTGACTCACACAGGTCACATGGTCCATTGTCAGGGTGTGTATGAATCTGTATCAGCTTGTGTTGTCTTGTATCACCGGGACACTCTACGTGTAATTGACTCACACAGGTCACATGGTCCATTGTCAGGGTGTGTATGAATCTATATCAGCTTGTGTTGTCTTGTATCACCGGGACACTCTACGTGTAATTGACTCACACAGGTCACATGGTCCATTGTCAGGGTGTGTATGAATCTATATCAGCTTGTGTTGTCTTGTATCACAGGGACGCTCTACGTGTAATTGGCTCACACAGGTCACATGTGTGTCCATTGTCAGGGTGTGTATGAATCTATATCAGCGTGTTGTCTTGTATCACCGGGACACTCTACGTGTAATTGACTCACACAGGTCACATGGTCCATTGTCAGGGTGTGTATGAATCTGTATCAGCTTGTGTTGTCTTGTATCACAGGGACACTCTGTAATTGCATGGCTCACACAGGTCACATGGTCCATTGTCAGGGTGTGTATGAATCTATATCAGCTTGTGTTGTCTTGTATCACAGGGACGCTCTACGTGTAATTGGCTCACACAGGTCACATGGTCCATTGTCAGGGTATGTATGAATCTATATCAGCTTGTGTTGTCTTGTATCACAGGGACACTCTACGTGTAATTGGCTCACACAGGTCACATGTGTCCATTGTCAGGGTGTGTATGAATCTATATCAGCTTGTGTTGTCTTGTATCACAGGGACACTCTACGTGTAATTGGCTCACACAGGTCACATGGTCCATTGTCAGGGCGTGTATGAATCTATATCAGCTTGTGTTGTCTTGTATCACGTGGTACACTCTACGTGTAATTGACTCACACAGATCACATGGTCCATTGTCAGGGTGTGTATGAATCTATATCAGCTTGTGTTGTCTTGTATCACAGGGACACTCTACGTGTAATTGGCTCACACAGGTCACATGGTCCATTGTCAGGGTGTGTATGAATCTATATCAGCTTGTGTTGTCTTGTATCACAGGGACACTCTACGTGTAATTGACTCACACAGGTCACATGTGTCCATTGTCAGGGTGTGTATGAATCTATATCAGCTTGTGTTGTCTTGTATCACAGGGACGCTCTACGTGTAATTGGCTCACACAGGTCACATGGTCCATTGTCAGGGTGTGTATGAATCTGTATCAGCTTGTGTTGTCTTGTATCACAGGGACACTCTACGTGTAATTGCATAGCTCACACAGGTCACATGGTCCATTGTCAGGGTATGTATGAATCTATATCAGCTTGTGTTGTCTTGTATCACAGGGACACTCTACGTGTAATTGGCTCACACAGGTCACATGGTCCATTGTCAGGGTGTGTATGAATCTATATCAGCTTGTGTTGTCTTGTATCACAGGGACACTCTACGTGTAATTGACTCACACAGGTCACATGTGTCCATTGTCAGGGTGTGTATGAATCTATATCAGCTTGTGTTGTCTTGTATCACAGGGACGCTCTACGTGTAATTGGCTCACACAGGTCACATGGTCCATTGTCAGGGTGTGTATGAATCTCTATCAGCTTGTGTTGTCTTGTATCACAGGGACACTCTACGTGTAATTGCATAGCTCACACAGGTCACATGGTCCATTGTCAGGGTATGTATGAATCTATATCAGCTTGTGTTGTCTTGTATCACCGGGACACTCTACGTGTAATTGACTCACACAGGTCACATGGTCCATTGTCAGGGTGTGTATGAATCTATATCAGCTTGTGTTGTCTTGTATCACCGGGACACTCTACGTGTAATTGACTCACACAGGTCACATGGTCCATTGTCAGGGTGTGTATGAATCTGTATCAGCTTGTGTTGTCTTGTATCACAGGGACACTCTGTAATTGCATGGCTCACACAGGTCACATGGTCCATTGTCAGGGTGTGTTTGAATCTATATCAGCTTGTGTTGTCTTGTATCACAGGGACGCTCTACGTGTAATTGGCTCACACAGGTCACCTGGTCCATTGTCAGGGTGTGTATGAATCTGTATCAGCTTGTGTTGTCTTGTATCACAGGGACACTCTACGTGTAATTGCATAGCTCACACAGGTCACATGGTCCATTGTCAGGGTATGTATGAATCTATATCAGCTTGTGTTGTCTTGTATCACAGGGACGCTCTACGTGTAATATGCTCACACAGGTCACATGGTCCATTGTCAGGATGTGTATGAATCTATATCAGCTTGTGTTGTCTTGTATCACAGGGACACTCTACGTGTAATTGACTCACACAGGTCACATGGTCCATTGTCAGGGTGTGTATGAATCTAAATGAGCATGTGTTGTCTTGTATCACAGGGACACTCTACGTGTAATTGACTCACACAGGTCACATGGTCCATTGTCAGGGTGTGTATGAATCTATATCAGCTTGTGTTGTCTTGTATCACAGGGACACTCTGTAATTGCATGGCTCACACAGGTCACATGGTCCATTGTCAGGGTGTGTATGAATCTATATCAGCTTGTGTTGTCTTGTATCACAGGGACTCTCTACGTGTAATTGGCTCACACAGGTCACATGGTCCATTGTCAGGGTGTGTATGAATCTATATCAGCTTGTGTTGTCTTGTATCACAGGGACACTCTACGTGTAATTGGCTCACACAGGTCACATGTGTCCATTTCCAGGGTGTGTATGAATCTATATCAGCTTGTGTTGTCTTGTATCACAGGGACACTCTACGTGTAATTGGCTCACACAGGTCACATGTGTCCATTGTCAGGGTGTGTATGAATCTATATCAGCATGTGTTGTCTTGTATCACAGGGACACTCTACGTGTAATTGGCTCACACAGGTCACATGGTCCATTGTCAGGGTGTGTATGAATCTATATCAGCATGTGTTGTCTTGTATCACAGGGACACTCTACGTGTAATTGGCTCACACAGGTCACATGGTCCATTGTCAGGGTGTGTATGAATCTGTATCAGCATGTGTTGTCTTGTTTCACCGGGACACTCTACGTGTAATTGGCTCACACAGGTCACATGGTCCATTGTCAGGGTGTGTATGAGTCTGTATCAGCTTGTGTTGTCTTGTATCACCGGGACACTCTGTAATTGCATGGCTCACACAGGTCACATGGTCCATTGTCAGGGTGTGTATGAATCTATATCAGCATGTGTTGTCTTGTATCACAGGGACACTCTACGTGTAATTGGCTCACACAGGTCACATGGTCCATTGTCAGGGTGTGTATGAATCTGTATCAGCATGTGTTGTCTTGTATCACAGGGACACTCTACGTGTAATTGGCTCACACAGGTCACATGGTCCATTGTCAGGGTGTGTATGAATCTGTATCAGCATGTGTTGTCTTGTATCACCGGGACACTCTACGTGTAATTGACTCACACAGGTCACATGGTCCATTGTCAGGGTGTGTATGAATCTATATGAGCATGTGTTGTCTTGTATCACAGGGACACTCTACGTGTAATTGACTCACACAGGTCACATGGTCCATTGTCAGGGTGTGTATGAATCTATATCAGCTTGTGTTGTCTTGTATCACAGGGACACTCTACGTGTAATTGACTCACACAGGTCACATGGTCCATTGTCAGGGTGTGTATGAATCTATATCAGCTTGTGTTGTCTTGTATCACAGGGACACTCTACGTGTAATTGACTCACAAAGGTCACATGGTCCATTGTCAGGGTGTGTATGAATCTATATCAGCTTGTGTTGTCTTGTATCACAGGGACACTCTACGTGTAATTGGCTCTCACAGGTCACATGTGTCCATTGTCAGGGTGTGTATGAATCTATATCAGCTTGTGTTGTCTTGTATCACAGGGACACTCTACGTGTAATTGGCTCACACAGGTCACATGTGTCCATTGTCAGGGTGTGTATGAATCTATATCAGCTTGTGTTGTCTTGTATCACAGGGACTCTCTACGTGTAATTGGCTCACACAGGTCACATGGTCCATTGTCAGGGTGTGTATGAATCTATATCAGCTTGTGTTGTCTTGTATCACAGGGACACTCTACGTGTAATTGGCTCACACAGGTCACATGTGTCCATTTCCAGGGTGTGTATGAATCTATATCAGCTTGTGTTGTCTTGTATCACAGGGACACTCTACGTGTAATTGGCTCACACAGGTCACATGTGTCCATTGTCAGGGTGTGTATGAATCTATATCAGCATGTGTTGTCTTGTATCACAGGGACACTCTACGTGTAATTGGCTCACACAGGTCACATGGTCCATTGTCAGGGTGTGTATGAATCTATATCAGCATGTGTTGTCTTGTATCACAGGGACACTCTACGTGTAATTGGCTCACACAGGTCACATGGTCCATTGTCAGGGTGTGTATGAATCTGTATCAGCATGTGTTGTCTTGTTTCACCGGGACACTCTACGTGTAATTGGCTCACACAGGTCACATGGTCCATTGTCAGGGTGTGTATGAGTCTGTATCAGCTTGTGTTGTCTTGTATCACCGGGACACTCTGTAATTGCATGGCTCACACAGGTCACATGGTCCATTGTCAGGGTGTGTATGAATCTATATCAGCATGTGTTGTCTTGTATCACAGGGACACTCTACGTGTAATTGGCTCACACAGGTCACATGGTCCATTGTCAGGGTGTGTATGAATCTGTATCAGCATGTGTTGTCTTGTATCACAGGGACACTCTACGTGTAATTGGCTCACACAGGTCACATGGTCCATTGTCAGGGTGTGTATGAATCTGTATCAGCATGTGTTGTCTTGTATCACCGGGACACTCTACGTGTAATTGGCTCACACAGGTCACATGGTCCATTGTCAGGGTGTGTATGAATCTATATCAGCTTGTGTTGTCTTGTATCACCGGGACACTCTACGTGTAATTGGCTCACACAGGTCACATGGTCCATTGTCAGGGTGTGTATGAATCTATATTAGCTTGTGTTGTCTTGTATCACAGGGACACTCAATGTGTAATTGGCTCACACAGGTCACATGGTCCATTGTCAGGGTGTGTATGCATCTTTATCAGCTTGTGTTGTCTTGTATCACAGGGACACTCTACCTGTAATTGGCTCACACAGGTCACTAGGTCCATTGTCAGGGCGTGTATGAATCTATATCAGTTTGTGTTGTCTTGTATCACAGGGACACTCTACGTGTAATTGACTCACACAGGTCACTAGGTCCATTGTCAGGGCGTGTATGAATCTATATCAGCTTGTGTTGTCTTGTATCACGTGTCACACAAAATTATCACAGATTGTCTGTTTGGTTATCCTTTCCGCTGCTGAGTTTGATATCAATTATCATCCAAAAGTGGCTACCACAGTACATGTAGATATCTCTTGTGTGAGATCAAACGATTATCACATCTTCTAGCGATATCTACATTTATCATTATCCCTACAATCAAATCGTCATAATAATAATAATAACAACATCAGTCAGTGATAACACGAGGTATTGATATCACTTTGAACAGACTTCACTCAACTGTGACGTCACAAAGTTGATGACCTCATTGTAGAAGATATTTGCTGGTAGTTTTAAGGTCAGAGAGACTGATTTTATAATAGTTCTGGAATGACTTTGGGTGAAAGAAAATCTCACCCTCGCGTCTTCTAATGTTGGCCGATTTCAGTAACATATTCTGGAATAAGGAGACACTTGCATGAGGTGCTCTATTTATATGCATATACTTTAGCGAGATTAGAGACCGGATTTTCTCTTCAATAAGATGTATATATGTCGCAGAGGTCTTATGTGGTTATGGAGAACACAACAGGTTGCGTTGGATCAGGGATTTATTCATCTCATTGATTGATTGATGCCCTTAAAATAAGAATGACAATAATATAAGTATATGTATAAAGTATATGATAATAGTACAAAGAATTACATTTAGAGGTTTACACAGCAGTTACTTTACATTAATTGTTAAAGTAGACAATTAATACATTATGAATACCTTCTAATATTCATAGAAGTATACAATACTTTATGAAACTGAGAGCGTTACAGTACTCGTGGTAAAATACACCAATAGCATACATTATGGAATACATAATACATACAAAGTCATAGCATATAATATACATGGCAAAATGATTATAAAAGAACCCTCACCTCGTCTCAGGGACGCAGGCATAACAAACATGTGCTGCTGAGATTGCCACCGTGCACACAGATACCTATGATAAATAATACCAATATGTACTTATGATATTATAATAATGAATGCACATATGATAATAACATATTTATGTATATTTAGATAAGATAAAATCAGGAAATATAATTACAACCATGATATACTGAAATGCACTTTAAATGAATCTCATTCATGTTCAATAACTGAACATGGAAATATAAATGTACCACATGGTACAATACTAGTTTAAGTATACTACTAGTATAATAGATACATAAATGATTTACGCATACTCAAGAATATGAATAGACAAAGATTAATCTATTCCATAAAATAAACATATACACAAAAGGCTAAAGAATATATCTTACCCCAAATTAAGATTCCTTCCCGTGCGTGACTGTGCCAGAATGTGTGCGAATAGAGAAATGTAGCCACTTTTATAGATAAAAGTGCTATGAGAAAGAGTGAAAAGCATGGCCAAGCATAGAAGCTGACCAGCCAAGAACAATAGTCAGGGCTGAGACCTGAGTGGCCTGAGCGCAGAACAATGAAGCCTATTACATAAGCTAATTGATTAGTCTAAACAAGAGTGCATTAGTACATTAAGGTTTGAGTTGGTAAGCCTAACTTTAGGTTGTAGTAAATTGATAATAAGTTTAAAGATATTGTTGAAATAAACTAAGAATACTATGAATAATAAGTTAAAACTAACAAAATAAATATATTAGCGTAAACTAAATATTTATATCCTGTCACATTCTCCCCTCCCTCGTGAAATGGCGTCTCGACATTTCCTAGAAGAGAATAGAACACACAAAATTAGTGAACATATATATACAGTGCTGAAAAATAAAAATTATCATTAGTCACATCTCATGGTGCATTATTGGTAACAAGTGAGAGGATGGCCCTGTAGGCATCGGGAGGAAGGGAGCTGAGGGTACCGTTGGCAGCCAATGATTTCAGGTAGTTAACTCTCTTCTCCCAGTCTGCAGGCTGTGATGATGTTGTCTGCGCCATGGCAAACTCTCCACTTGTGATCCAAGACGGTTGGCGGCCGTCTCGCTGAGATCTTCTCGGAGGCGGTGCTGGCGGAGGTGGACGGACTGTCTCCTCGGTTCCGGGCAGGTTTTGACTTGCAGCAGGTTCTTCATCATCAGGTGGTTCTTCATCCTCAGGTTGTGCCTGAGGTTCTTCGTCACTGGTCTGAGTTTCACCCTCCTCTCCCCCCTGATTAGAAGAATCAGGCGTCTCACTTGCAGGCGTCTGATCATCTTCAATGGTCCTGTCTTCAGTTGGAGCAACGTCATCTCCTTCGACAACGTTGACTGAAGCATGGGTTAACTCAGCAGGGACGTCTCTGGTCACTAGCAGAATGGTATCTGCATCACTGTCATCACTGTCCTGGTCAGTAGAGTGAGGCTCTCCTGGAGTAACGGTGATGACTTCTTCCTGCAGTTTTCGCCTTGGTCTTGGTCGTGGTGTCGGTACTGGTCCTGTGGCTTGTGATGGTTGTGGTCTTTGGTCTTCAGGGATGAGGGATCCTATGGGCAGTAAGAGGTTCCTATGGAGAGTCCTCTTCTTACCTTCACCATTCTCTTTAAGCACACTGTAGACGGGTATGTCGATGTTTGGTTGACTCTGAACGATATAGGTGTCTTCCTCCCACCTATCAGCGATCTTGTGCTTTCCCTCAAATGCCACAATCGTTACAAGAACACGATCTCCTGGTTGAATGTTAGCTCCTCGAATCTTGAAGTCGTAGTGCTTCTTCTGATGTTGTCTTGCTTTTTCTGATGCCATTGCTGCTGTAGTGTAAGAGTCTGCTAGTCTTTTCTTCAGTGAGTTGATATAGCAGGTCAGTGTCTTCTTCTCCTGTGGTCGGTCGATTCCAAAAGCAAGGTCGATGGGAAGTCGAGGCTGTCTTCCAAACATCAGAAAGAATGGACTCTCCGGTTGAGTCATGACGAGTGCTGTTGTAGGCATGGACGAGGGCTCCAACATGGGATTTCCAATCCTTCTTCTTGGATGGTTCTAAAGTTCCCAGCATATCCAGCAGTGTTCGGTTGAAGCGCTCGGTCATTCCATTGCCTTGAGGGTGGTAGGGAGTGGTCCGTGATTTGTGGATTCCAGCGACTTGGCAGAGTTCCTTGATGACCTTACTCTCAAAGTTAGCGCCTTGATCCGAGTGAATTCTCTGTGGAAATCCAAAGTGCACAAAGAAGTTGTTGAATAGTACCTCTGCTGTGGTATGTGCTGTCTGATTCCTGGTCGGATAGGCTTGAGCATAGCGGGTAAAGTGGTCTGTAAGTACCAAGATGTTCTGGTAACCGCCTTTGGATGTTTCTAAGGTCAAAAAGTCGATGCAGACAAGTTCTAATGGCTGGCTGGTGACAATGTTGCAGAGAGGAGCTCTGGAATTAGCTGGTATCTTCCTCCTGATACATCTGTCGCATCTCTTGATCCACAAATCTACATCACGGGACATTCCTGGCCAGTAAAAACGATCTCTACAGAGTGAAAGAGTTCTCTCCCTTCCAAGATGGCCGACATCATCATGGAGTCCTCTTAGAGCTCTGTCTCTGTATTCCACTGGTAACACAAGTTGTTGTTTGTCCTCCCCGTTGGCACTCGTGCATCTATAAAGTACTCCTTTAAGAAGCTGTAGGCGTTCAAACTCACGCTGGTAAGTAGTTGGTATATCTGCCCTTCTGTTCTGTCTGATTCCAATTATGGTAGCTCGAATGTCCGGATCTCTGTACTGGGCCTTATGCCAATCTCTACTGGAGAAGCTGGAGATATCAGAGATGTCTGTGTCTTCGTTGATAACTTCTGCACTGAAGGATAAACTTTCAACGTAGTTAGGTACTTGACAGCTGGTACAGATGCTCCTTATGACATCAAGGTCAATATCAGTTTGTTCCTCGGTCTTGATAGGAAGTCTTGACAGAGCGTCTGCATCAGTGTTGATTTTACCAGGCTTGTACTTGATGTTGAAGTTGAATGATGACAGTGCAGCTAACCAACGGTGTCCTGTGGCATCGAGCTTGGCAGATGTTAGCACATAAGTGAGAGGGTTGTTATCCGTATAGACAGTGAAGCTGTTCCCATAGAGGTAGTCATAGAACTTCTCAGTCACTGCCCACTTCAACGCAAGAAACTCTAATTTATGAGCTGGATAATTCCTCTCTGCTTTGTTGATACCTCTACTTGCGTAAGCTACAACATGCTTGACTCCTTCCTGTTCTTGATAGAGTACTGCTCCAAGTCCTGAGGCACTAGCATCTGTGTGCAGCTCAAAAGGCTTGCCATAGTCTGGATATCCAAGAATAGGAGGTGAAGTGAGGCGATCCTTCAAGGTGTCAAATGCAGTCTGTTGTTTAGGTCCCCACTGCCAAGAAAGTCGTGGCTCTGGTTTCTTTCCTTTAGGTGTTTTCTTCTTGACAGTTGGTGGTAGTAGGTCACTGAGAGGTCTGGCGATCTGAGAGAAGCTATGAACGAACTTCCGGTAGTATCCCGCAAATCCTAGGAATCGACGAAGTTCTTCAGCGCTCTGAGGAGTTGGCCAGTTTACAATCTGTTCTGTCTTCACTGGATCTGCTTCTATTCCCTCAGCTGAGACAATATGACCTACGAACTTGACCTTTTCCTTGAAGAATTCACACTTTTTAGGATTCAGCTTGATTCCATACTCTCGTAGTCGAAGTAGAATTCTCTCAAGTCGTGTTAGGTGTTCTTCAAAGGTACTGGAGAAAACAATCAGGTCATCAAGGTATATCATGCAGATGTCAAGATGCAGTTCTCCAAGCATGTCCTCCATGTGTCGCTGATAAGTAGCAGGTGCGTTGACAAGTCCAAATGGTAGACGATTATATTCAAAGAAACCAAGAGGTCCGACTGTGAAAGCTGTTCTGCACTTATGTTCTTCAGCAACTTCAATCTGATGGTAACCTGACTTCATGTCGAGCACAGAGTAAAACTTGCTTCCTGCTAACTTGTCAAAGATTTCCTCAGTTCTTGGGAGAGCATAACTGTCTTTGATAGTCCGATTGTTAAGAACGCGAAAGTCCACACACATTCGAAGAGAGTTATCTTTCTTTCTGACAAGCACAATGTTTGAAGCCCAAGGACTGTGTGATCGTCGAATAATGCCACATGCTAACAGTTGTTTGATGTGATCCTTGACTTCATTGAACATTGATGGTGGAATCCTTCTGTGTCGCTGTTTAAAAGGTGCTTCATCAGTGAGTTCTATCTTGTGCTGTACTCCTTTGGTATGTCCTATGTCCATATCCCCAGTGGAAAAGACGTCACTGTAAGTGGTAAGAAGGTCTCCAATCAACTTGTGCTGTTCCTCACTGATCTTAGGTGATATATCTACCTTGTCTAGTGGATGCTCTCTAACAATTTGCTCCAAGTCGATGGCCTTGACCTCCTCTATCTGGACTGGCTGAACTTCACAGACGATGGCACGAGGTGAGATAACAAGTGTCTGGGATGACAAGTTGGAAACTTGAACTGGAATATACTTGGCCTGATGGTTGAATCTGAATATAGCAGGTGCAATTTCCAATCCTGGGTGAGAGTTTAACTCTGTAAGCTGATGCACCATAACACAAGTGTCTCTATATGGCAGTTCCTTGTCGATGATACCTCTGATGGTAGTTGTGGTGTTAGGAGGGATTATGACTTTACTGTGATGGTTGCTTTTGATGATTCCTAGGCGTCCAAAATTCCTCTTTAAAGCTTTTTCCTGCAGAACGATGCTCCTGAATGCAAGGTACCATGAAGTCTTGAGGTTGGCTCTCTGAAGGAAGTTGGTGCCGTTCTTGTTCTTGAAATCCTCCATTAGCTGTCCGAGATAGTTTGTTCCTAGCAGCACTGGAACAGTCGAGTTATATTGACTATCCGGAACAACAAGGCAAACTGTGTGTCTTGACTCTTCATCTTCTCCTGTGTTGACCTTGAACATGATATAACCTAGGTATGGGAGAGATCCACCATCAGCACATTCGATTTGTATAAAATCCTGTAAGGGTTTGAGCTCAACTTCTGACAGGTACTCCTTGTAAAATGAAGAAGAGACTGTGGATACTGTAGAACCTGTGTCCAACAATGCCTTACACTGTATCCCGTTAACTTGTACTGTTGTCTCATTAGCTGTGCCAATCAGTCCAGGGGGATATGTCTGTCTCACTTGTGAGGGGCTCTGTCTAAACGAACCTATCGTCTGCCCCTTGACGAAGGTCCTCTCCTGTTTAAATCACGTCGACGATGATCTGTCCTGATGAGGCAACCAATCTGAAGATGACCTGGCTGTCCACAGTTATAGCAACGTCGTTCCTCAAAGCGCTGACGTGGAGGTGGAGTGTCGTATGCATCATCTTCAGGTGGCTGACCCTTACTTGCTGGAGTGGAGCTGTTACCTGATGGAAGACGTTGCTCTAAAGTATCCACCTTCGCTGAGAGACGTTGAATCATGCCCTTTAACTCTGTCATGTCTGAGTTGTCTGATGGAGAGGTAGCAACAGCTTGCTTCGAAGGTAAAGGACCTTGAATCTTCCTAGGCTGTGTTTCTCTTGTCCTTATCTCCCGAGCATGTTCCAGTCGACGTATCTCCACTCTCAGGCGATCAAAGTCAGTGATGGTGTCGTACTTAAAACCACTTATGTCCTTTAAATCCTGGCGCAATCCCGTCCAAAACACTTTCCTCAACATCTGTTCCTCATCCATTCCCTTGAGACATTCTTGAGCCTTGACCTCGTACAATAAATCCTCAAGCCTACATCCCCATGACGTCACATCCTCTGTAGCTCCTTGTCTGGCACTGTAGAACTGGGCTAACAGATTCTCCTCTATCTCACTGGGTTTGAAGATGCTCTTGAGTTTCTGTAGGATCCGGGAAATGGATGCAGACGGTCCAAGCCTCATAACAATCCTGGCAGCATTACCACGAAGTGAACGATGAATGGTGTTAACTAAGTCCTCCTTGGGGCTCTTTTCATCTTGGAGTACACGTTCAACTTCATATGACCAAAGGTCAAAGGACGCTTCGCCTCTTGCACCAGGATCCCCAGGGAAGGTGGGTAACCTGGGTGCCTGGCGAATACTTAAAGGCTCACCGTGCCAAGGTGATGAAGGAGTAGGGCTGGCAGTAGAAGCTTTAGCTTCAGTTTTGGGTTGGGAGGCCATCCAATGTTTCAGCTCAGCTGGTGAACTGACATCTGGAGCTATGCCAAGTTTACCAAGAGAGGCCATGACTGAATCAAATTCTTCATTTGATAAATCAGCCATTGTAACAATGTGAAATATTAACAAATGTGTGAATAAGTGAAATTGGCCAACAGAAAACAAGCAGCGCGTAACAAACGCAGCAGCGCAAGCTAGCTTAGATTAACGCAATGGCGCGGCATATTGAGATGATAATGTTATGAATATATTTTGATGTATTGATATCAAATATGTTAATGATACTTCATATCAATTGACGAAATATGATACACAATGAATGCAAAAATATGTTTTGAATAAGAAACACACAGGGATGCCATTGTCGCAGAGGTCTTATGTGGTTATGGAGAACACAACAGGTTGCGTTGGATCAGGGATTTATTCATCTCATTGATTGATTGATGCCCTTAAAATAAGAATGACAATAATATAAGTATATGTATAAAGTATATGATAATAGTACAAAGAATTACATTTAGAGGTTTACACAGCAGTTACTTTACATTAATTGTTAAAGTAGACAATTAATACATTATGAATACCTTCTAATATTCATAGAAGTATACAATACTTTATGAAACGGAGAGCGTTACATTACTCGTGGTAAAATACACCAATAGCATACATTATGGAATACATAATACATACAAAGTCATAGCATATAATATACATGGCAAAATGATTATAAAAGAACCCTCACCTCGTCTCAGGGACGCAGGCATAACAAACATGTGCTGCTGAGATTGCCACCGTGCACACAGATACCTATGATAAATAATACCAATATGTACTTATGATATTATAATAATGAATGCACATATGATAATAACATATTTATGTATATTTAGATAAGATAAAATCAAGAAATATAATTACAACCATGATATACTGAAATGCACTTTAAATGAATCGCATTCATGTTCAATAACTGAACATGGAAATATAAATGTACCACATGGTACAATACTAGTTTAAGTATACTACTAGTATAATAGATACATAAATGATTTACGCATACTCAAGAATATGAATAGACAAAGATTAATCTATTCCATAAAATAAACATATACACAAAAGGCTAAAGAATATATCTTACCCCAAATTAAGATTCCTTCCCGTGCGTGACTGTGCCAGAATGTGTGCGAATAGAGAAATGTAGCCACTTTTATAGATAAAAGTGCTATGAGAAAGAGTGAAAAGCATGGCCAAGCATAGAAGCTGACCAGCCAAGAACAATAGTCAGGGCTGAGACCTGAGTGGCCTGAGCGCAGAACAATGAAGCCTATTACATAAGCTAATTGATTAGTCTAAACAAGAGTGCATTAGTACATTAAGGTTTGAGTTGGTAAGCCTAACTTTAGGTTGTAGTAAATTGATAATAAGTTTAAAGATATTGTTGAAATAAACTAAGAATACTATGAATAATAAGTTAAAACTAACAAAATAAATATATTAGCGTAAACTAAATATTTATATCCTGTCACATATAACTATTTCAAGGTTCTCAAGTCAAACAGATTTGAACGTAAATCAGCAAACCACAACCTCACATGATAAAGACAATATTTGAAGATATCACGTATAAGGTTATCTTATCTCATCACGGGAAAATCCTGTTTTCAATTGAGACCGCAATTAAAACAAAATACACTAAACCCCAAAAGAAACTATCCACTCATTCAAATCTTCATTGAAAAATAACAAGACACGGTTTTCTATCCTAACTAAATTTTATCTAATACTGAATCATTTGCACATCATCTAACTTCATTTGTTTTGCAATAACTCGTTTATCTTACAGCCAGGAAACGTTTTATGAACACTGGTGTGAACTGTTAATTTCCATTTTTTAGAAATCGAAGTTTCTGATCATATGTTAATGAATTTATGGAATATGGAGTCCATAGTCATCATGCAGGCAAACACTCAACGACTCATTGATGTTGTGAGACGTCGGACGGTAGCGTTAGGGATGTTCCCCCATTCATCCTCAGGTTGACTGGAGGGTTTGCTCTATTCCTGATTCGCCTCCCTAGGCAGTCCCACATGTGTTCAATTGGAGAGAGATCAGGAGAACGTGACGGCCACGGCAAGGCGTTGACGTTATTGTTGTCCAGATTAATCGGTTATGTCGATGTTGGGCCACAATAAGGTCGACGGGCCCGAATCCCTACTGCTCTTAACCTCCTTCTGACGGTTGATTGACTAAGCACCCTCCCGAGAGCCGTAGACGCCGATACTGCAACTGTCAGGAATCGATTTCGGAGATGGAGAGTTCTTAAGTATCGGTCTTCCCGACGTGACTTCACACGTGGTCTACCTGTACGCGATCTATCTAATGTTGTTCCCGTGTCCCTATAACGTTTCATCAAATTTTCTATGTTTTTTCGATGACAGCCGAATGTTCTTGCAAAAAGAACATTTGAAGTACCCATGTCCTTCATACCCAAGACCCTGCCGCGCTGTTCTGGGGTCAATCTAAGCATTTTAAAAGTGGTTTTATATGACCTGGCTCACATGTGAATTGATCGCTTGCTAACTCACTTTCAATAATGAATGTGCGAAACAATGATCAAAGAAAAGTAAATTAAGAATATATTTGAATTTTAAAAAGATAGTTTCTTTTGGGGATTAGTGTATATCCTCTTTCTTCTAAACCACGTTATCATAGAGACCCTGCTAATATTGGGAACGTGCCCTCTCTCCGTATTATAGGGACGGTATAATGACAAAAGAAATTTGTGAGATCAAGGTTAGTGAGTAATTTGAATCGTCATGATTACCTTGAAAACATCATAGAGTTAAAGGAAGATAGTTAAAAGATGTGCCACTGTTAAGTATACGTTTATCTAATAATAACACAGAAGAAACAGTAGGCTCTAAATTCGTAGCTCAAAAGCTTCACAACAAAATATGTTTTGCAATTCACACTATATATTGGGTAGGTGTTAACTTTAGTTCAAATAATATAACAACAATTCTAGATTTAGAAACATAACATTCCGATTACACACTTGGAACTTGGTGAGGAGTTGTGAAACATTCGGGGTACGAAACGCAAAAGCTGAATATTATAAAGTTTCATTTCAATATATCTTAGTAATGGCAAGGTTAGAAACAGATCATGATGAATTATTCATCTAATTTAACGATAATTTTAACTAATTTAACTAATAAAACGAACCAACGAACAATATATGTTATAGTTTTACTATCCAGAATAAAAGACCCAACAGATAACATATAAGAATGATTGGATTCATGATAAATAATTGTAGCAGTATGTTGTCAAGGGGTTGTGGGATGAACCCGTGGACACTGCCGGGGTGTGAGTGACGACACAAGAATACAAGAGTATTCAACCTTTTATCAAGTGTCCCTCGCTACTTCCAATCACATCATGATTCCATCTGCATGACAGAAGTAACATATTTACAATAAATATAACCTAATCCCATGCACAAGATTAAAACCAATTAACTAAAACAACACACATCACGCTTCACTCATTATCAACATTCAATTCATACAATCACTCATAGCAAGCTTCCTTATGAAGTATAAAGATAATGATACAGATTTAGATATATTTAGTTAGATGGATAACTACGTTTATGATAGCTACCACATAAATACTTCACCTAATCTACTGTACTGTAGATTATCACCATACACTACAAATGCTACGACATATCTACTATACTATAACTACAATACCATAGCCATATAGACAATACACACAAAACCTATGTGCAAAATATATTTATTCCAACCATAATTGAAATAACTACAAACAAACTTTACCACAATATAAATATATATACAAGCATGAAATACCACACAATGAAATGTAAACTAACCTGAAGAAATATGAAGTCCTCCAAACACAATGAATCCGGCTCCAAGAATGAACAACAGAAAGAGCTCCAATGCGAGAGATATAATCACTATCTTCTGCAGCGAGAAGTATATGGAGGACACTGTCCAGTCACATAGACAAACTTATATAGGAAGGAAAGAGTCAGAGAGAACAATAGAGAAGACAGATTGAGAGCTTGAGTCTATTGTATCTGTGTGCTTGGCTTATGCAGTGAGTGCAGAGTTAATTAGTAGGCGGCAACAGGTTAGCTTGCTATACTCAAACATATGAATTAAAATATAACTTGCTTAATGAATAAATACACTATTTTGTATTAAACTAAACTAATTAATATACTATGATATACTAATACCTTATCTGAACAAAACTAAATTAAACTAAAATAGCTAACTATGAACACTAAAATATAGACTGCCACATAATGAATGACCGTGCCGCGATGTATTTCACAGGCATCATGATCTTTATCAATGTATGACTTTATGCATTTGACGGGTTTTCGTCATGCTATCCATGTTCTCCATTTGGGCTGCACACATTACCCACCAAATGCAACATAAGGTTTCTAACGGACAAACTTACCTTGTTTATTTGAGAGTCCTGATCTCCACAAACACCCACACTAATGGGACAGTTGAAAAGCAGTAATGGTTGAAAAAAAATCCACTTTTAACAAAATTACGAAACCCAACTTATACGTAAAAGGACAATTTACATCATCAATAAAGAAGGTCACATATTTTCAGAATTTGAACTTCATATTTAGGACGTTTCAGAAGTATGAATATGAAGCAATTGAAAAGGATAAGATATATAAGAAAAGGGTTTTATTATCCCAATTAGACATTTGTTTTACATTTCATACAGTTCTCCAGTGTAAGAACAATAACAAGGCTAAACAGATATATAAAATATTCACATAACACATTATAACTACATCATGCATGGCAATTGATAAAATGCGAATATAATCAATAACATAAAACATCAATTTGATACATTTCTATTTCACTTACGCCGCTAATGGCTGACATAGATGAATTGCCAAATTAACAATAACTCAATTTACTTTCACATTTTACTGCATGGCTTACATTAGCGTAAACTATTTGCTACAAATGATGGGCGAAACCTGTTTGTTCTGCAAGTCGGCATGCAAAGCTTACGTCCAGACGGTAGTGAAGAGTATTCCGAAAACAGAGTGTGTGATGAACCCCTTCAAATTTTATCAATTTTGTTGGAAATGTGCTGGTCAATATAACTGCAGAGACTTTCAATGGGAAGTCCAATAATTGTTGAAGATGTGTTGATGGTTTTTGAGAGTTTGTTTTATTTCACCGACGACACTGTATAACCATCAAAACCACCCCCTCCCTCTTACCACCTGACAGGCTAAGAGAATTTGTTATTGGGAAAGCATCCACCGTTTACACGTCCTCGCTATTGATACATTAATGTTAAATCTTGTTATGGAAGATGACTAAATTAATCGATGATTAATGATCAAATTCAAAAACAAAGACGACAACCCGATTTTGACAGGGATAATTAAACTAGCTAAAATCCTTGATACAATAGGATTCTCTTCACTTTATCCGAAGTTACCTTTGTTCTCAAGTTCTGATGTTGTCAAGAAAGAACGGTTATAGGTCAGAGGTTTTCGTAATGTTTTGTTTGGATGACGTCATAATCTTTATTCCCTCTTATTGTGCCTGAATCGAGTTCAGCATAATCGTTGATGGGAGCGTTATTGCTTGACTGCGCATGCTCTGAAACGTCAGCAGGTGGAGTAACAATGCTGCTCATCTGGTTGAAGTCACGTGATCTCTGAACTGGTCTACTGTCTTTAAGGTGCTTGATCCACTGCAGTCTATGGGAGAGAATAGTTAACACAACATTTGCATATTAATACACATTGAATTTTCGAAGTCACAAGCAAATATATATAAAAAACAAATAAAGATTGATCCAACTACGCCAAACGTCTGTTAGTGTTCTTCATTTACAACTTTTAACATATACAAAGAGAGAGTTTCCTCACCGCCCCTGCCTGATGAGACAGATGTGTATTCCCACATCCAGCAGAACCACCACCAGGAAGGTTCCAACAACAGCACCCACAAGTGATGTAACACCATAAGAGCCATACTCCATGTCGTCGGTGTCTGGTGATGTATCAAGTCAAAGGTATAATTCTGTATAGATATTCTTAACTGACAAAATGTTTTTACCCTTGGTTATCTAATATCTATTAAATCAAATTAGAGGAAGAATGCTTATTTTGTAGAAATTAACATTCAGTATTTGATTAGGAAATAAAAGGGTCCTATCCTGACCTATCACATCTATGTTGTGTTAAATACCCGTCACAATTCATGTTTAACACGTTAAAATGTCTCCTATAGATGTGAGATAATAACAGCACTTGCCTTGGATATTGTTAACAGGATGTAAGGGCTGCCTTAACTTTCTATTATTTCAAATATGCATGCTTATAACACGTTGGTAGTTAAATATATTAATATCATAATAAAAATGTGATTAAATTTATTGTTTCATATTCCGTTTGTTACACATTCTATTACGTACCTTGTATGGCTACAAGAGCCAGATCACACCAGGTTCCATCGTATCCCTCCAGACATCCAGCAGGACACCTCCCATCCACACTGTCACAGACACCATCACACTTACCACACTTCCTTTCACAGAATGGACCGTATGTTCCTTGGTACACGCTGAATAAACATAATCTTAATTCATTGATAAATTGACAACTATCTGTAATCATTACAAATCCGACAACAGGTATTGTAAAATTTTTTACTGATAAAGAATTACGATTTTAGTCAGGTTTCACAATTGAGATGTTGTTTTTTATCGAATAATATTGGTAACTTTAAAACGTTTTTGTACTATTACTACGTAATCATTGATACTAACCTATTGACTAGAACTACTTTGTCTGCCTCCTCTAGGCATGCTTTATTTCAACCTTCTAATCACAGATGAAACTTCAAACAGTGGAGTAGGGGATATGTAAAATTCCCCTCCAAGGGTTGTAAGTCAGTGGTCTCATGACGTCACTCCAAGAAGTTAAAAGCAAAGTGTAAAAAAGAACAACAGACAAAGAACAAACAATGCAAACCGAAGTTTATTTCAAGGAGCATCGAAAGACACACAAGACCCTCCTCCTAAGAGCACTGTCCCCTTCTCGTTTTGGTCGGGGGGACCACCTTCTGCTGACCCAGTCTAGAGATGCCTTTGAGATCTGCTGTGGAGAGATCTCGTAGGTAAATGATTGGCGAAGACTTCCAAGAACACCCAAAACACCCCGCCATGACATCTGAGCGTGATGTTACAGTGGTAAGCCATCATGACTGCTCGGATCTCAAGCGGCATGGAACGCGATGGTGGTAGCAGGTCAGCTGCCTTGTAAGCGTCGTTGACTGCTGACCTCAGATATACATCCAAAGCTCATTTGTCCAGCTCTTTGTTGCTTCTCGGCGAGTGAGGCAAGAACAGATGACGCCTGCCATCAATCAGCCTGCGTGTCCACCCTCAAAGCCCTAACTGGATACAGAGACAGATCTTTCTCTCCCTGGTCACACCCCAGTACTGGAATAGAGAAGGTACGGCCCGCCACATCAGCTGCTTGGTTTTTGTAGACGAAATCGTGACCTAAACCAAGTAAGGCTGATCCCCCTCCCTGACCTCAGAACGTAGAAGGTCCGCCTGGAACACAAGGATTTCTGAAATCCGATCTGCAGAGGCCATGGCCACCAGAACGATGACCTTGATGGTGTGAGGGAGGAGGGGAACGTTGGAGAGCAGTTCTTACTTGAGGAGCGACACATCTCAACCTGGCGACCTCTTCCTAAGTACAGAGAGGATAGCAGACATGTTGGTGTTAATTGAAGACGCCTAAAGATACCTGGTGTTGTGTAGGTACACTAAGTTCTCTGCTACCTGAGGAACGGAAGCCTCTGCCAAGACGAAACCCCGCTGAGCACAGAAGGAGGCAAAAGGCCTGCCACTAGAAATCATAGAGTTCCCTTGTGGTCTTCCAATGACTAGAGGAAGTCGAAGGAGAACCCGAGTTGTCCTTATCTTGGCTACTACTTGAGAGAGGATGGCCGGCAGCGGAAAAACATAGGCGCCCATCCCCTCCCACCCTAACGAAAGCATGTCTAAGCCAATTGTTGGGGGTTTGGTACTGGGGAGACATAAGTCGGTAGCTGATGATTGAGGCACGTCACAAACAGGTCTATCAGGGGGATCCCGAAATGGAGACACAACCCTCTAGAGACCATCGGGTTTAGCTGCCACTCTGTTGGGGAAGGGGCATCGGGTGTCCAAAATGTTCTTTGCACCTGGAATGTGGACTGTTCGAATGTCCAGTTCCACATAGTCCACCAGCTCGAAGAGCCGGAGGGACACGGGTAGCAGAAACTCGGCCTTGGTGGACCCCTGCTTTTTTATCGACCAAGCAGTCGCTGAACTTGCCAGTGTTGAATGGCTAGCTTGACTGCGTCCAGCTCGAGGACTTTGATGTGCGAGTTGTTCTCTGGTTGAGACCAGACTCCCGCCACCTGCTCGTGACCCAAATGCCAAGATAGGGACAACTCGGGTCCTTTGCCTTCTCCTGGTTGCCCCCTGGAGGTGTCTACGAACAGGTGAGCTGAGGGGGGAAGAGGCTAGAGTGAAACCCCAGAGAAAAGCTAGGAAGCGATGCAGACCTGGGGTCAGAGCTTTGACGTGACGACACTGCGCTTCCCTGATGTGGATAACCTCCCCCTGCACTAACCCTGAGCTGATGTAAGCAACCCCAACACACTCTGCCAGTGACATAAGGAGAGTGATGCATCGAGACCTTGATCCCATTAACCGGTCGTAATGAACCATCTGTTCGTCGTTATGAACTCTCAAAACAGCTGAGTGTCTGGGATAGCCCCTAAGAACTTTTGAAGAGTCGCCGAAAGTCGCTCTCACAAAACAAATTTGGAATTTGGAAAAATGGTTAACTATTTCACGTTTCAATAGTAACTTTACGTTTCAATAGTAACTTTGTAATATGTAAGTGATATCTTATATAAATGATCATGAATTAAATTGCTATGAAGCACTCTCCTACTTCAAGAAAACAGATATTGACCAATGACCATAGCTCACCACTTGCACAGTCCACTCCTGTCCAACCCTGCTCACATCCGCCAGGACACTGTCCAGTCTTGAGGTCACATCCGGTAGATGACGTCACACAGTGACGGGAATTGCAGGACTTTGAACAGTCGACTCCGTAGTATTCACCAGAAGAACATGCTGTTAATGGAATACAAACTTGATAATTTGATCCTTTATTGATATCACACCTGAGAAACACTCTTGACTATTATATTCTATGCTTTATTTGTCGACTTTGCTAAAGCCTTTGATTCGGTGAAACGAAATAAATTATGGAATATTCTAAATAAACATGGTCTTAGCCCTAAAACGAGTAATTTATGAAGACAAATATATGAAAATGTAAAAGCGTGTGTCATAAATAAGAATATTCTATCAGAAACTTTTGAGATACAAATTGGGGTCAGATTTTTAAAGATTAAGTTTGCTCACTTGAAAAGATTGTATCTTAGTGCAAACATTGTGTCATTTTGGTTTCGTTTGCACTTGCATCAAACAAGCCGAGCAGCATTGACAAATTATTCCAAATAGACAATGCGTTTTCAATAACTATTCTCAATACATATTTTGCCATGGCTTTGTCACTGTTGCAGAATAGAAAAATAGACACATGGTTATTCTTGAAATTCCGATTTTCCCTTTCTTTCAAATTAAATATCCCATAGAGAGAACGGCACCATTAAAATTTAATCTGTGTAAAGGAACAAATATGACTTAGGCCTAAAGTAATTGATCACTTATGACGGATCGCATAGAGAAAACCTGTTTTCGAAATTTGGACCTCTGGTCATTTGAATGACCTGCCCGAATTGTCATTGTTAACTGTTATGTATGACATACGAATATGTAAATGCTAATGAAATGTTAACTTATGCAGTGAAATTTCGTTTCGTTTTTGCAATGCTAGGACATTCCAAATTACATGATATTTGCACTAGATAAATAAATTTACGCAGTTGCATACAAAGTCAGAGAACTTGAGAAATATGGAACAATAATGCGTTTTTAATGTGTACAAGACAATATATATGAAAGAACCAATATATGAACACTAAATTGTTGACTAGAACCAGCTACATGAGGATGAACATGTGTAAAGATTAACTGTACTTGCTCTACATTTAGTGAGCGTTCGATATAATAACAAATAATAATGCTTAAGGTTGGCAACAGTAAAGCAAAAAACAATATGAAAAAACACGCAATCAATTTCAGACATATACAGTATTTATCCAGTACTCAAAGCCATGGCCATTATTACATGAAATATTACAAATCCATGTGCTGCTGAAAGACTTGTTACAAAGTACAAGAACTGGACGAATCGCTCGTAAAATACCTGGAAGGTTTTAACAATATACATGAATGCTACACAATCAAACTTGTGTCTTTAAAACTGTATTTGCTATTTATTGAAAGAATTACATATTTTGAATTTACAAGGTTTGATAAAATCATGGTGAAAATACTCTTTTTTGCAACTTTGTAGAGTTCACAAACCATTAACAGGTGATATTCATCTTCAATTAGTGATTTTCCTTTGCTATGACAACTGCTTGTAATAAACAGAGTCTATTACAATCAGTTTCACTCAAATTGAAAACATGTAGATGAAAATGTACGTGTGAAGAAGTTGTGTTATGAAAGTAAGATTTGTTACATTTACTGACGCTGTATCGTCTTTGAGAATTGACTCTTTCAACCACCAAGTATGTCATTCTTTTCAGATTAAGGGAACTAATGCAGGTGAGCAATATTCCAACGATAACAGTGAATTTCAGAATTTAACAAAGACAGTTAGATAGTTATCAGATGTTATGTACCGTGCATTATGATAGAAATAACTTATATCTTGATTGAGGATTATGTAAACAGAGAATAATGAATCCCAAGGAATGGTTATTTTTAGCAAAGAGGTAAATAAAATGTTTTAATCAAGTTTATTAAAATCAAGATTTAAATTATTCACTCATAGTTCCATATAAACTGACTATCATTATCTGTGCTCTCGACTCGTGGAACTATATTGATTGAAGGAAGTGTATGTGCTCATGATGGATATAAATATATGTTATATCCAACAAGTTACGCTTTTGTGATTGGTGCATATAAAATGTTACCGTTGATTTTACTTACACCCCTTCTGAAGTAGACTGTGATGTACAGTTGATACTCAAGTAGCATGACTTTGCTAACAATGTATCTGGGAACCCCATGTTTGCAAAATCTTATCTAAATCTGTCATTATTATAATAATTGTTATAATTATGATATTCTCTGTTACACTCACATGTACTTCTGAAGTAGACAATGATATTGTACAGCTGATACTCCTGTCCCAGATCCACTGTCCAGTCAGCAGGTGTTCTAGCAGAGATGAAACAGGAGGAATCAGAGTTCAGTGTAACATGGTCCCCGTCTTCAGCTCCTGATTGGTCCCATTGTTGATATGTTCCAGATCCACTGTCCAGTCAGCAGGTGTTCTAGCAGAGATGAAACAGGAGGAATCAGAGTTCAGTGTAACATGGTCCCCGTCTTCAGCTCCTGATTGGTCCCATTGTTGATATGTCCCAGATCCACTGTCCAGTCAGCAGGTGCTCTAGCAGAGATGAAACAGGAGGAATCCGAGTTCAGTGTAACATGGTCCCCGTCTACAGCTCCTGATGGGTCCCATTGTTGATATGTCCCAGACGTTGTTGATGCAGGCTTCTTTAGAGCAACATTCACTGTACAGTAGATATTGTCATGTTACTTTGGCTGTTTTATGAATACTAAATGTCACTTTCAGGCCCATACTGAACTAATAAGAAACATATTTTATGGTTGTAATTGTCACATAAGCTATGTAATATCAATTTATAAACAGTTGATATTCCTGTCCCAGATTCACTGTCACGTTGAATTGACCTGAACAGAGTGGAAACAGTCAATAATGACAGTTACAATCATGGTATTTTCCCATAGACATATTTCGTTAAAATTCTAATACTTCTATAAATTGTTTCTGTGATAGGAAAGAGTCGAATCAACGGCAATATAAAACACTTTTGCCATGTAGCTGTAGTGTTTAAAGGGGCAGTAGCACGTTTTAGGGGGAATATAAGGTGATGTCAGCAAAATGAAAATTAATGGTTCCACTTGAAAGACAATGTATTTAAACTAAATGGGGCAGTTATAAATCAGATATATAATGTAAAGTTAGCCATGCTAATCCCTTTTCTTACACAAAATGAATTAAAGGTGTTAAAAAAAATGACCGCCAATGGATTTTATGTAATTCTTCATACTTTGTCCTCTGAGGAGCATGTGTAATGAGATTTATGACACTATCAAAATAGTACATTTAGCGTTAACAAACAATTATCAGTAAAAAACAATTAAATTCAAAATTATTAAAAACGTTCTACTGCCCCTTTAATGATATTCCATATACAATGTATTAGAACTCCCCCGCTCATTAATTTAAAAAAAAAATTATTTCGTAGAGACACCAACACATGAAGTAAATGCAATGCTTTGTTAGACATGTATATATAGAGGATATCTTTTGTTTTGAGTGTGATATCACTTATCTCTCATTGAGTGACGGGGTAGAGCCACGAGTGAAAATATAGGCTTTATCCCGTCACGAGATGAGAGATAAGTGATATCACACTCAAAACAAAAGATATTCTGTTTATTATAAGCCTCTTTGGTCAAATATGTGGTAATGTATGTTCAAAAGGAGTTTTCTGGCGACGTCATACCATTGTTGATCGTAACTTAGCGACGGCGATGACGTCGCGTTGATTGTAGAAGTGACGTCAAACCATTGTACAGGTGACGTCATCGCTTCTGTGATATTTTCACTCACTTGAAAAAGTGATATCACACTCAGTTGCGAGAATACTTTTCTAGAACTGAGAAAACTCAGTCTCTCACCGCATAGCATATAATAAATAGAGGATACTTAACGACATTCCATTTAATACTATTTTATTAAACGAGTTAGTGATTTTGTATAAAACGAGCGAAAGCGAGTTTGATACCAAATCATTCACGAGTTTAATAAAAATAGTATTAAATGGAAGGAAATTTAGTATTCTGTTTATTACTTGCCCTAAAATCCACGCTGAAACTAACAGTTCCGCGACTCGGCACCCATTGTGACGAAGCGCTTACATTGTGACGTCACAACAGCTCACGTCTGTGACGTCATACTTGCATTGTGATATTACACTTGTTTAGTATTGCCGTATTGTGAAATTTGTATTCTTGAAAGACAAAGATGCAGTTTTGCACTGTGCAAAAGAATATAATGACAAGGGTGACATTAGGCTGTCAAGCGACTTCACTTCCAGGGTACGACAGTTAAGGCGCAAACTTATCCCAGCTATGGTACAGGGACGAGAGAAAAATCTGGATGCACATCTCTCATACGACAAACTTGTCCTTGACCGCAAAGTTTATGTATACGACGAAGATAGTCCACAGGGCATCAAGCAGATTGCTACCCGGCGAATCAGGAATAAGAGCACAATTGATTCACAGGGATCAGGACCAGCTAACAAATTGCAAGTCTTCTGGATAGGGCCTCGGCCGTGGTGGGACTAATGATGATACTCCGTTAAATACCTCTGTGTTTGGGCAGGTACGTGTCAACATTGACAATGTGAAACAGAAGATTAGCTTATGTGTTTGGAACATTCAAGGGTTACTTTCAGTAAGAGATAATGATGATTTTAAGTCATTTTGTTGCAATTATGATGTCATAGGACTATTGGAAACAATGAAGTGTAATAATGATAACATCACGAACCTACTTCCGGGTTATGATTGTTTTGCTTCACCAGCAAGACGTCAGTATAATGTCGGCAGATACTCGGGGGGCGTTGCTGTGTACGTGAGACACTGTTACTCAAAATTTTTCGTTAGATTACATGATGACTGGCATAATTGTGTATTCTTAAGTTTATTAGCATCTAGTGATGATTGTGTGGCCGCAATTTTAGGCTTTGTTTACATTCTGCCGCAAAGATCACCGTTATCCAGTTCACCGGAAGAGAATGACATTGACAGTTTGGACTCGAAACTCACGTGCATTTCATGTGAAATTGACAACAAAAACATTGTGTTGTTAGGTGACTTCAACGCACGCGTTGGTCGGAATGAAGACTTCATTTTAGATGAATATGATGATGTCGAAAGGTTTAATCTTTGTGATTCTTACGATGTAGATTCATTTACAAGGAAAAGGTATACCAAGGATGAAGAAATTAATCTCTTTGGAATATTGTTCTTAGAATTATGTAAACTTTGGGGAATCCATATTGTCAACGGCAGAACGTCTAATGATAATAATGGATCTTTTACTTGTATAAGTAACAACGGAACAAGCTTAGTTGACTATATAATAGCTTCGTCCTCTATGTTCGATTTAATTGATAATGTAAATATTTCTTCGCGGACTGAATCGGATCACCTTCCCATATCATGTGACTTGCAGATTAATGTGGCTAAACATGTTGAAGCTGATTGTTTTGTTGATGTTGACATTAAACCTATTGTGAAACACAGGTGGTGTGAAAGCGGTGAGCAGTTGTTTATTGAAAGGTTGTGTTCAGCCTCTGCTCAAGATGTCATTGGTTCTTTCTTACACATTGTACATGATGATGTCAATGCAGCAGTTGATAGAATCATAGACTTATTGTATTTTGCAGGAGAACATTTTATGCACTCCTCAAATGAGATCTATTTACCTAAAAAACAGCCTGTCTGGTTTGATAAAGATTGTTTGAAATTAAAGCATAATAAATATTCATGTTTAAATCTGCTGAGAAAATGCAAATCTGAAGAAAATTTGAAAAGATATTTGGCAGCAAAAAAATTATATCGAAATGTTTGCAAAGAGAAAAAAGTTATTTTTAAAGATAAAATTATTCATGAAATTCGGTGCGCCGCAGAAGAGAAAAACTGTAAAAAGTGTTTTGGCGTAAAGTAAAATCTTTATTAAGTTCTCACAACTGCAATAGTATACCTGTTGAATGTTGGTTTACCTATTTTAAGGATTTGTTAAATCCCCAACACCAAAATATTTCATCTGAATTTACTGACTTTGTGAATGATTTTATAACCAATCATGACTCTGTTGAATGTACGGATTGTAATAACTCATGTATTTTGTCAGATCCTATAACACAAGGTGAAATAAGGAAAGCAATCAATTTTTTGAAATCTGGTAAAGCACCGGGTCCAGATGGAATACCCGCCGAGTTTTTTAAAAAGGGTCTTTCTATTATTCCATATTTAGAAATGTTATTCAATTCAATTTTAGATAAAGAACAATTTCCAGAGTCTTGGAATATCGGCATGATTTTACCTCTTTATAAAAAGGGCGATCGTTTGAATCCTAATAATTATCAGGGTATTTCTCTTCTCAACATTTTGGGTAAGGTTTTTACATCTATTTTGGAGTCAAGGTTACGATATTGGACAGAGGTAAACTTTATCATTCACGAGTCTCAGGCGGGCTTCAGGAGGAAATATTCTACAGTTGATAATATGTTTGTGTTACAATCTTTATGTCACAAAATGATTAAGGCTTACCCATCCCTCCCATTTGATGTAGTTCAGAAAATATTTGATACAAAGATAATGCCAATATTGGTTTATGGTTCCGAAATTTGGGGGTTTACTTTCAGAGGTGAGATCGAGAAAGTTTAAAATTTGTTCTTTAAGAGGTGTATTAATATTTCTAAATTTACTCCGAATCGTGTTGTACTAGGCGATGTTGGAAGGCATCCGGTTTGTGTGAATTATTTCAGTCGCTGTGTTGGATTTTGGTGTAGGCTTCTGTGTTTGGACAGAAGGCGGAATCCTAAAGCATGCTACGAAATGCTTAAGTTACAGGATAGTAATGGTGAAGTCAACTGGGTAACAGGAATTCGTATGTTATTGTTTTCAATGGGATTTTCATATGTTTGGATATCGCAGGATTTTGGCAATTATGATATATTCATGAACACTTTCCTGGTACGCTGTAAAGATATTCAGTTCCAAGATTGGCATAGCAGACTTGTTGGAAGGAAAGATTTCACATTCTACTCTAGCTTCAAATCGCTTTTGGATACAGAGAAATATGTTTTAGAATTATTTTGTCAAAAGGACCTCCTACGAATATTTTGTAAATTCAGATTCCAGTCACACAAAGTTATATTAGTAAATTAAGGTACGATAATTTTATTGATAAAGATCAGCTTTTATGCACTAATTGTAATATGAATGTAACAGAAGATGAGTATCATTTTTTATTAGTCTGCCCCTATTATAGGCATTTACGGGAAAAACTTATTCCTCCGTACTATTTCATAATCCCTTCAAGGGAAAAATTGTATCAGTTATTATCATCCAACAATCCTGAGCATATTAAAAAATTAGCTATTTATTTGAATAGAAAACTGCCAGTATAATGTATGTAAAATTGACATGCGTTGATTTTGAGCTGTATTTTCATGTGCTTTTGGCCATGAGGCCTTTTCACAGAATAAACTTTTCACTTGTCACTTGTCACTATTGCCGTATAAATATTATACTATAATGTTATTAATCATGTTTTTCCATATTGGTCCAGTTACAGATCCGAGGTCTGCTGTATTGGCCCGAGGCGAAGCCAAGGGCCAATACAGTGGACCAAGGACCTGTGACCGGGCCAATACGAAAAACTTGATTAATGACATTTTCATTAATTAACTTCTTTGTGATTTACTTGTACAACATTAGAGAGTTCATTTTCATCGGAATCAAAATTATCAAAGAGATTGATGAACTGTCATATATGTTGAAAGTTTTGAAGCGATAGCTTCGGACTTGCGCCATTTGTGCATATGCGCATGCTCAGAGTCGTATTGGCCCAGTCTGCTCGTATTGGCCCAGTTTGCCCCGTATTGGCCCAGCTTACCTGTGTTGGCCCAGTTGCTGAAATCGTATTGTGTAGGCCGTTCAGATTGTATACGTGCCATATCATTGATAGTTAAGTAATAAACTGCGGTATCTTACACAGGCGTGTAATAATTAGAGGTTATAACTTTTTATATCATACCTAATATCAGCCCGAGACCCCCATATCAGCCCGAGAGCCGCAGGCCAGAGGGCTGATATGGGTCGAGGGCTGATATTAGGTATTATATGAAAAGTGACATTTTGTAACCTTTTTATCATATCTTTTTTTTCTCTACAATAATTTAATTTTTAAAAGTTTTGGATAAATTGTTTTCAAAAACATGTAGGCTAATTTTCATTACAAAAGTCAAAACGATCATGCTTTTAAGAGTCAAGTTAGAAAGATACTGTGAGCAGCTCCACTTATCCAAATTACTAGAATATTGATTCAGAATCATTTGACGTTTTAAAGGAACATTAACAGTCAAAAGTGTCAACACCATCGTATTTTGGTGAAGTAAACGTACTTCTATGCCGAAATTGCGTTACGTTGCAAAGATAGATAACTCTAACCAAAAGTCCCCCGGGCTGATATTGATATGGATTTGCGGACCGGGCTGATATGGCTGATATGGATTTGCGGACCGGGCGGCAATATGGGTGCTGTGTCCCTGCCTCTATCACACATGCAAAACACCCCATATTATTGATAGATATGATATGATAATTATACTTTGGGGCTTTTCAGCTGCTGGTGTGAAAAGTGTCCTGCTGACGTTGTATGTATATAATAAAATATGTATATGGGCCCGATGGCATACATACTGAAATAAAGAATTGATTGATGAACGTTAAAGAATGATGTCCTGCTGACGTTAAAGAGTGATGTCCTGCTGACCTTAAAGAGTGATGTCCTGCTGACGTTAAAGAGTGATGTCCTGCTGACCTTAAAGAGTGATGTCCTGCTGACCTTAAAGACTGATGTCCTGCTGACCTTAAAGACTGATGTCCTGCTGACCTTAAAGAGTGATGTCCTGCTGACCTTAAAGAGTGATGTCCTGCGATATGATTACGTGAATGAGTGATGAATATTGTCTCCAGTGGGCAAGTGTATGAAAGTAGCATATTGTAACAAAAAAATATACAAATTTACATTTATGAATGACGACACTTTGTAAGTATCATATTCTTAATCTACCAACACACAAGAACATATTCAGCAGGCATGTTTTCCTCTCTGAATATAGTTTTATTACCCTCTGAATACCTGAATATATTCATTGAGATACGGTTTGAATACTGCATACTGTTTGTTGGAAACTCTGCATTGCTGTATTTATTTGAACATTAATTTCTAACTTACATTTCCTACCTTCTGAACAGTTGACATGAAAGATACAAGCCAACGCGAAACAAACGATTCTCACTTCAAACAGCATACTTCATCGGACAATTAGCTGCTAGATATCCTTGTTTATCAACGTCTATGAACAGACTTGTTATACTTCGCCTATTTTGTGAGTTATAACGGACGTCATAGATCTATGCACATTGAGACTTAACATTCATTGTCAGATACACAGCTATTCTATTCGTTAAAACCAAACAAGTCATTACATTATCATAGGTGTCCTTGATGTAAGCACAATGGAATGCTGGAACAATGCGTTAATTACACTCAAAGTTGAAACACGTTTAAGCTGTATTGAAGTTGCTCAATATTTTTAAAGTAATGTAAACTTATACATGTACGTATTTACTACATAAGTGCAACTCCTTCCATAGGTATTCTCTAAATAATCGTTAAATCACTGAATATCACTGTTTCTACTTAATCCCCTTGGGCGGTTGTATCCCTTTTTTTCAAAAGATTTAACTCATAACTATCTTCTTGAAGGAGTATACCCTGAACATTCCTTGGGAAATTATTGTCTTTTTTTAGCTGAATGTTATATGCCATACGCACCATCCGCGGAGGGTGGTTATCTTAATAACCATCTTGGTCGGTTATAAGATTGTTAACATTCACAAACAATTGGACTTGTAAAATTAAGATTTTTATTTTTTAAAAACATTAGTCAAGATTTATGAACAACGAAGGTAGGATTCGAACACAGGACCTCTATGTTGTCAAGCAGCGCCTAAAAAGTTACTAGTTGAGCTAGCGAGGATCCATGCAACATTTTGATAGTCTCTATTTTTCCCAATAAATTTATCTATCAATGTTATTAAGGAATCAAGTTTTAAGTTCAAAACCCCTAAGCAGGGGGTATCGTAAGTAGACAAATTGTTTATTCTTATTAAGACATCTAAAAAAATATACATATATATATATATCAATGAAACGTTTATGAATGATTTGTATAAAATCACACTTAGTTGAAACAATTGCAGGAGTGTTCCACGGGAATGTAAGTCATGGTATCGGGTTATTATTCACTACATATGGTTAGGTGGTTGGTCTAGGCGGAGATAACCAAACCAAAACAATATAGGCAAGCAAAACAACTTATTAATTTACAGCACTGAGTTCATATGAAGAAATATTTACATAAACACTTATTTTCTTATCGTTTGTATCTATCATTGTTGAAGGTCTGTATACAAGAGCTCAATCTACATATTTCAAAGAAAAGATACCTAAATTTGTTCAGTTAACACAATGTTTATCTTAATGAATTGATAAAAATAAATCAAGCATGCTGAATTTTTAAGCACATCCTATTTGTAAAACATCTTGATATATTTCAATAGAGGTATCTCTAAATGTTTCCTTGCCAGTGTTAATGATTCTGAACTTACTAGAAGTTCCTGAAGTATTATGAGCATCACCTTTACGTATGTAGAAAGATATTTCAATAGAGGTATCTCTAAATGTTTCCTTGCCAGTGTTAATGATTCTGAACTTACTAGAAGTTCCTGAAGTAGTATGAGCATCACCTTTACGTATGTAGAAAGATATTTCAATAGAGGTATCTCTAAATGTTTCCTTGCCAGTGTTAATGATTCTGAACTAACTAGAAGTTCCTGAAGTATTATGAGCATCACCTTTACGTATGTAGAAAGATATTTCAATAGAGGTATCTCTAAATGTTTCCTTGCCAGTGTTAATGATTCTGAACTTACTAGAAGTTCCTGAAGTATTATGAGCATCACCTTTACGTATGTAGAAATATATTTCAATAGAGGTATCTCTAAATGTTTCCTTGCCAGTGTTAATGATTCTGAACTTACTAGAAGTTCCTGAAGTAGTATGAGCATCACCTTTACGTATGTAGAAAGATATTTCAATAGAGGTATCTCTAAATGTTTCCTTGCCAGTGTTAATGATTCTGAACTTAACTAGAAGTTCCTGAAGTATTATGAGCATCACCTTTACGTATGTAGAAAGATATTTCAATAGAGGTATCTCTAAATGTTTCCTTGCCAGTGTTAATGATTCTGAACTTACTAGAAGTTCCTGAAGTATTATGAGCATCACCTTTACGTATGTAGAAAGATATTTCAATAGAGGTATCTCTAAATGTTTCCTTGCCAGTGTTAATGATTCTGAACTTACTAGAAGTTCCTGAAGTTTTATGAGCATCACCTTTACGTATGTAGAAAGATATTTCAATAGAGGTATCTCTAAATGTTTCCTTGCCAGTGTTAATGATTCTGAACTTACTAGAAGTTCCTGAAGTATTATGAGCATCACCTTTATGTATGTAGAACTATATTTCAATAGAGGTATCTCTAAATGTTTCCTTGCCAGTGTTAATGATTCTGAACTTACTAGAAGTTCCTGAAGTAGTATGAGCATCACCTTTACGTATGTAGAAATATATTTCAATAGAGGTATCTCTAAATGTTTCCTTGCCAGTGTTAATGATTCTGAACTTAACTAGGAGTTCCTGAAGTATTATTAGTATCACCTTTAGGTATGTAGTAAGATATCTGAATTGTTCGAACTTAAGCAAATACCATATCACATGATATGTGAATGTTTTTAAAGGGAATAGGGGTATCTCTAAATGTTTCTTTGCTAGAGTTAATGATTCTAAACCTAATAGGAAGCATTTTCCAAAACAAAACACTGCAAACGTCGTTCCTGTAGTATTAGTATTATAAGTATCAATTTAACGTATGTGGTAGGAAAAAGATTGTTTTATCTTTTAAAAAATAACCTTTTAATAGAAAGATTGTTCTTACTTAAACAAATACCATGATACTTGAAAGTAATTTAAGGGGACAGGGGTACATTATGAAAAGTAAAACAAATATCTAATCAAACAAAAACAGAACGTTAGGTTAGGCTACGCGAATCAACTAAACCATCATGTTTTAAAGGTGTCCACAAGAAAGTTGCCGACAACCGTTTTTGTTTGATAGTTGGTACTCTATTAGTTAACTACGGATGATGTGGTTGATTAATTACATGGTTGACCCTTAATAACCCTGGATAACAAATTTGTACAAAAGTATTTACTGGCGAAAATTTGAAACGATTTTTTTCTCACTGTCTAGCCACAAACTTATGACTTATGACAAATTGCATGTAACCTATTGTGATAAGTGATGCATGCAAACTGAATATTAATATATGAACATCTGGCGTTACAATACAATAAGCATAATAAACTAAATAATAACTCTGCAATTAAACTTTACAATTTTAGTTATATATGGATAGTATATAATCAGTTGTCAAAGTCCTCATCTATGACATAACAATTATTTCAAATTACTGTGAATATCACAGGAATCTTAGTTTTCTTTACATAACAATTCAATAAAATAGTTTTGCTAAATGAGATATGTATCAGGGTTGATAATGGTAAATAATTGTATTATCCTGCTTAAAAAAATTATCATATGCCACTTAAAAACACTGATCACTGAACTATAAGGTAAAATATCATTGTTAAATATTGGTCTAGTCGTGTGAGTCGTTCTTGAGATATCCTGCTGGAATATTTAAAGAGACACAGAGTATGTTGATAGGATCACATATGTCAAATTTTGAAATCGATGTTATTACATCGGGAACCACTAAATGTTACTGAAAATAACAAGTTAAAGGTCAATCAGTACATTAGAGCGAAAATACGGCCATTCAGAGTCGGGATTTTGATCGAAAATCGGACAATGTGGCTCGAGTGGCGCGCGCAAATCGGCTAAACGTAATTTTGAAACCTTGTCATAAGCTGTCAGGAAGATACATTCGATTCGATAGTGTTTGTTAGGTATTGTAACTAATAGGTAGATTAAATGGATGCATAATTTCGAATATTAAACGTATTTGAGATGTGTTCTTGTTTTTTTCATAAAAACATGCATTTTAGAGATATTATGCATAAATGGATATATTTGCAAGTCCAGTGATGAGATATGAACTTAAATTAGCATATTAGAAATTTTGTAGCTTATAAAAACAAAACAAAAATTTAAGAAAGATACTCTGTGTCACTTAAACATACACACTTCCATGGTCAAAATGCATGGAAGCATGACATATCTAGAAAATCAAATCCCATTAAATTGTCAGTTCGTTGTTACTTCCAAATCACTGATGATGAATAAAGGAATTAAATAGGATTCTTAATATTTTTTCTTGAAATGGTAAATGGCCAAAATTCAAATGCATAAACAAAAATAATCATCTTGTAAATAAGCAGCTATACTCGCTAAATATTAGAACATAGCCTAATTGAATAGCTGTTTTCATTAATTGATGACGAATTATTGTCAGCAAGGACATTACCAAGTGGTCGCATTCTCATCAACCTCATCGTTTTGTTTTCCTTGAAACTAATCAGCTCATATCTTTTCATAAACGTCTCGTCCTTCCAAGCCGGTGTAGTGGTGGTCCTCTGTTGCCTGAAGAGTCGCATAGGTCGAAGGTGTAGAGGAGATTTCAATGTCGTGATTCGTTGACGGGCTTGGATCAGGAGTAGACCGGGCAACTGAGGATTTCTTGTCTGAAGATCCATTCTTGAGTCTCCTACTGATTATAACAGTTAACATTTTGATTTGTTATCAGTGGTTACATTAAAAAGACCGTTTTCAGAGGAGTAAACTTTCTATGATTCGATTTGGCTACGAACTCATTTGTGACATATTTCTGCATAACATTTCTTAAAACAACAAGCTCAAAGTATATAATTGTACTCAGTGTCCCTTCGCAATAACCTCAATTATGTTATTACAATTTAAAAACTTAAAGATGAAGTTTGAATGCATTCACAGTGGCAATCATTCTAAAATCTTTGGTTAAATTGAACTGTTTATGACAAGTTTCTACCTGCATTGAACTAGGGACAGAATATGTATTTATACAGAACATTTCCAACCTTGTGGAAATGAACATGAAGTTGAACTTCCTAAACTAAGAATAAATGTGAAGAGAACCTGGTGAGGAGGATGGTGAGGATGACAACGATGAAGACGACGAGAACTCTTGATAGCGCTATCGTTGTTGTAGTCATGAACGTCTACAATAAGTCAACATTCAGGTTATTGTCACAATTAACCACTTGTTATTACAGGTCATCACTCTTGTGCAATAACAACTCCAATCAACACTCTTCCTGCACTTTTACAATGGCGGGTTAAATAAACAAATGGACTTGTAAATCGTTTAAAGTTTTTGAGAAAACTCAAAGAAAATTATAAGCAACAATTAGTTACTTTGTTTACATACTGAATTACTATGTTTGATTGAATTCAAAGACAGTTTGATGTTTCGTATTACTGCCAGTCAGGATCAGTTTGTGATATTTTTGTTTTTTACAAGGTCTTAGTTTGATTATGGTGTTGACACGATTATATGATTTTATGTTATGAACAGTAATGAACAAACATTTCCAATCAGCTTTTTTATTTTCATCTTATTAGAAATTTTGAAAAAGAAATGTTATTGATGACAGGTTGTTTTCTGTTACTATCTTTGACAACCTTTGAACTAGATTTTCTTCTAGGTTTTAGCTTTATGATTTTGAGTATATGATTTTATAAGTTATGAACAGTATGTTACTTTGCAGGCTTTATATCAAATAGTGACTATATGTTGTTTGAGTTACATTGAATATTTAAATGTAGATGTAAACAGATATGAATCATCTATGGTTTGTAAATATCACTGAAAACACGTTAAATAAAAGCGATATCAATCAGTTATTTTTTACTTCACGTACCACAGCCATTCGGTGATTTTTTTTGTTTTAAATTGTTCGGTACTGTCTGAAATAATGTATTTCCATAGCCTGCTTATCATAATAAACAACTCACTTCGATCTCTTCACTGAGTCCAGAGCCTGCTAATCATAATAACCAACTCCCTTCCATCTCTTCACTGGGTCCATAGCATGCTCATCATAATAACCAAGTCCCTTCCATCTCTTCACTTGGTCCATAATCTGCTTATCATAATAACCAAGTCCCTTCCATCTCTTCACTGGGTCCATAGCATGCTCATCATAATAACCAACTCCCTACGATCTCTTCACTGGGTCCATAGCATGCTCATCATAATAACCATCTCCCTACGATCTCTTCACTGGGTCCAGAGCCAACCATCATAACCAACTCCTTGTTGTGTTCATGTATTGACAATATTACATTTATGTGTAAACGTTGCACACAAAGTCAAAAGCTGTTTAATTTATATATACATCACGCGCTGTGATCAAGTTCCTTACTAAAGAGGGATGCTCCTAATTTTTAAACAGTTTGTCGCTGGTCTCTTCAGTTCAAGTGGGGCAGGGAGTCCTTAGACGATGACCCACGGTCAGGCAGGCCATCTGAAGTCACCCGATCGGAAGATATTGCCGCTATCGAAAGACGATTTTTAGCTGACCGCCGTGTTAAAGTTTCTGAACTGTCTTTGGAATTCCAGATATCAGTTGGAAGTGTTGAAAAAATAATTCATGACCATCTTGGTATGTCCAAGGTATCTGCAAGATGGGTACCCAGAAACCTCACAGCACAAGATCGCCAGAAAGGAACCGAAAGTTGCATGGAGCTCCTGGATCGGTTTAATGCGGATGAAGCCAGGTTTTTGTCTCGTCTGGTGACAGGTGACGAAACCTGGATCCACCACTGGGACCCGGAAGCTAAACTGGAATCCAAGCAATGGAAGCACCCGAGTTCACCGCCTCCCCTGAAGTTTTGCACTCAACCATCAGCTGGCAAGGTTATGGCGACAATCTTTTGGGATGCACAAGGCATATTATTAATTGATTACTTGTCAACCAAAACTACAATGAATGGTCAATATTATGCCAACCTAATGCAAGAATTGCGAAAGACAATTCGACAGAAACGACGTGGAATGCTGACACGTGGTGTTCTGATTTTGCATGACAACGCTCCAGTCCACAAGTCAAGAGTTGCACAGGCCGCTATACGTGATTGTGGATTCGAACAGCTTAACCACCCACCCTACAGCCCAGACCTAGCCCCCAGTGACTACTTCCTGTTAAGAAACCTGAAATCCGCCCTACGTGGAAGGCACTTCCGGGATGACGAAGACTTCAAAGCTGCCACAGAGGCGTGGTTAGGGTGGCAAATGGAAGACTTCTACAAAACCGGCATCAAAAGTCTTAAAGAGAAATGGAATAAGTGTATTGAGGTGAAGGGTAACTATATTGAAAAATAAAAGTAAAAAATTGACTACGCGAGTTGGTTTTATATTGAAGTTGCAACACTTATTGAACGCCCCTCGTAAATGAAGTTTTTTACTCTTTGTAAATCAATATCAACAATTCATTAAACTGAAATCACAGGATTCTGATGAATGATGTCAATAAATTACTCTAGTAAATACAGTCACACAATGATACTAGAGTAGGACATTGGTAAATGACAATGCTGATGATGGAGAGGGAAATGACAAAGTGGTATACTATTTTGGCACAGAGTAGGTTCGAATTTTAAAAAAACCATTGCAAAGATGTAGCAAAATAAGACAAGAGCCATCAGTATATCCCCCCGGTCCCACTCAAGGTGAATGATTAGTTTAAGCATATATTTTGATATACTGATTGTGTGAATTATGTTGTATTTATACATGCAGCTATAGATTTGTTTGACTTTTATTAACGAACAAAAGACTATGATAAGTCACTGCTAGGTCTTTTTAATAAGTAAATACTTATGTTATGCCATCGTCAAGTTCTTCATGTTAATGTGAAGAAAGAAGAAAACAACTATCCTGTACGATTGAAGATGCTGTTTGATTAAAACATCTTCATTCCTTCGAGAGGTACAGTTTAGAAAGTATTGGTAATGTTGGTATGTGAGTTTAACCCTATACTGCTTATATACACGATTCTACGCTTCTGTCTTTTACTGCTTTTCTTCGAGATTCTACGCTTCTGCCCTTTACTGCTTTTCTACGCGATTCTACGCTTCTGCCCTTTACTGCTTTTCTACGCTTCTGCCCTTTACTGCTTTTCTACGTGATTCTACGCCTTTTCTAACCATCGGAAAAGATGCAATATTTTAAAGTTATCCTGCTGAAATATTCTCAAATTGTGTTTGAAATGCATACTTCAGGGTATGTTTTGTTATTCCTGTCCATATTCAATATCAAACAACAATTTTAAAATAATGAAAATCTTGAGATAAAAATATTGTCGGCAAAATTGGCAGTCACCGGAAAACAAAGTTTTAGGTCATTCCGGGACGAGCGATCACTAACTGACGAGTGGTCACGTTGCCGCTGAAATTTTATTTCGTCCAGGTTTAGAAATTTACATTTCACGTTAAGAAGTATTTTGATTAGGTGACCAAAACCTTTTCTAAATAAATTTGTAGTTATTTTGACCAATACCATACGTGACAGTAATATTGTTACCGGTGTGAGCTGTAAAGTATGTTAGTTGCATACATAAAAGACAGACACGTCTGTTTGGGTCCGTGACATCAGCATTTAATGACGTCAGCCGTATACTGGAACAAGATGCCATAAAGCGGACATGTCGTAATAAGGCATGTCGTCACGACATATGAAGCGCACATATAATATTCACAAGATGCTTGAAGATATGTTACATGAGCGACCCGGAAGTGGACCCGGTTTGTTTACATCGAAAACGAGAATCATGTCGTCGCCGTCAACAGGACAATCAAATCGACACTATCCATCAGATATAACACTTCAGTTGGTGACAGTGAGTATCAACCTTTCTGTAAAATATTTTATTGTAACTGTCATACAGTCGAAAGAAGGGAAGTTAATTTATCCCTGTAAAAATATCAACACATTTTGAGTCATTCGAGTCATGCATGCATTTGATCTGTCTTCAATCAACCAAATGCGTCAGTTTAGTCAATGATGCGTAATCACGTTTTAAATGTGAGTTGACAGAATAAACTGATTCTTATCAGACAAATGACTGTAGATTTTCTTCACCTGTCATTCATTTTTGTGAAAGAATTATAACATGATTTCATTAATATCTAAGGAGATCATTTAAATATGTTATTGTTCGCTGTGATATCATTGCCCTTATTAATGTTTGAGTTCTGAATTTTCAGAATATCAAAATCAAATTATTTTATAGAACATATTTATTGTTATGTTGGAAAGTGAGACAAAACATGAGCATGCAAACTGGTACTTCCTCAAGGATCTACAAACTGATTACCAAAAAAAAACATTAATGAAAGAAAAGTATGAAGTTTTCTTAAAAAGAAAAAGCAAAATGTGCATGTTTTTAAAGTGAAAGATTGTTGTGATAAAATATTACTTTCATGAATTTTATCAAATTTGTGAATATATTGCAGGAGGGCACAAACTGAACCAGTATTATTTTTATCAATTACCCATGATTGTTCAAATGCATGTTATACTCCAAAGCTTTAAAATATCATACTAGTATGTATATTTATATTGTGTATGAATTTATATTGAAATCTTATATTTTTTGCAGTGAATAAATTTCCAGAGGAAGGATTAACCAAACTGCCTGGGCTGCAATTTGATTGTTCAAGCTAAACAAAGGTGAACTTTGTGCTTGTTCAATTCTGTTGCTATATTAGGTTTCTGTAAAAATTCACAAACATATATATGTATTTATATTGCTGTCATTATGATTTTATTAGCTGAATTTAACTAGGGATAAGAATATGATAGATACAACAAAATCCTTACAAATACTTGCAATATTTCCTAAGAGATGATATACAATAACTCACTCTAAAATTGCAAACTGTTTGATGCATGGAGGGCCAACTGTCCAATTTTAAGAAAGCAATGATTTGATGAGAAACACAGTTGCTTTAGATAAATTTCATAGAACAAATTCACCAAGTATCTTTCATAATTTGATTGGAATAACATTTTTCCTGTAAGTATTATGGGTGCATAAATTTTGTTGTAGAATTTTGTGAATAAATCCAGCAAAACTCTTTATCATGATAATAGATATAAGTAAAGTTATAAAATGTGTTCTCACCAAACAGTTATGAAAACTGTTACAGTCATTTGCTGACAAAAACAATTGTTGTATCACAATATGCATGCCATACTATGATCTGTGAAAATACTTGAAATTGATTTGAAATTTCACTGTTTATATTGATACAATATGGATTTAATTGAATCATTGAGTACAAAGCCTAATGTTTCAATATATCAGTCAAATGGAATTTGCATGTATATTAAATCTGATTACTATTCATTATTTGTGTTGAGCAGTCAATACCATTTATTTATACTTTCTATTGCAGGAACTATTCAGAGTGGAAGCTTTTCCAGGATGGAGAATTAATGACCACTGCTGGAGTTGAGAACAGTCTGTGATATTCCACATGCAGTCCAGTGCTGAGTTATCTAACTCAGAAGATTTATGGAGTCAACTTAAGAAGAAAAAAACACAGAAAAAATCAACTGAAGACACCTGTTTGATTCAGGTATATTGTGAACAATATGGAGCCATCAAAATCTTTGACACAATCTAACAACGATTTATGCTGTTGTGGGTTTTGTTAATATTTGTGATTTAGTTATGTAAATGCAGATTCAGTTCAAGCCAGTTGATATGACTTTTAGGAATTTGCAAGATTATGAGTCATTAATGATATCCAGTATACTTGTTCACGTAGTGTCAAATAGGTTATAATATTCTGATGGCATGGATGGTTAAAGATTTTTTTACCAGTGCACTGGATTAGATTTGAAAAGTTTATATTCAATGTCTATGATGACTAATGTTATGATTCGGTTTTTATTATACAGCCAGACAGTAAAACAAATTTAATTCAACGATTTGACCAAGATAACCATATCTAAATTTAAGGAAACTTAATCAGCGAAACAAGAAAGGAACTTGAAAATGTTTTTGTAATTGTGGGATTCAATATTTTAAAAGGCAAAATTTTGTAATTTGAAAGTAAATGTGTTGATCGGTCCTTATTTGTATTACTAATGTAAACAAATAATATAGGTACGGTCTGTAATAGAATCTGCCAATAAGTTTGTTTCAATTTGACTTGAACGATATCTTGATCATCAAGTGTCATAGATATCAGGATTTTTTGCTAATAATGAAAAAATGAAACTCTGGTTATTTTCATCTTCAATAACATTATTTAACACACTCAGGTCTAGAATTTACATTACCATGATTGCAGTAGATTTTTGAATTTGCTGAAATTGATGATTTAGAATTGTATATAATGTAAAAGTGCCTAACATTATTGTTATGTAATCTTTCATATTGTGATTCACTTTGAGAACACTGAAGATCACCTTCTGATTGAACTTGTTGATTTGAGTTGACCAAGATTATCTCCCCTGAATTATTGGTTAAACATCATTTTTATCCTAATAAGTATCATTTTCTTCAGGAATATATGTGGAATTTTGGTGACAGTATTGATAAAATTCATTAAAGAGATTAAATAAAATCATTATCAATATACTACATATGGTTTATTTTTTTATGACTGATGTATGTTTTTCCGCTTTGCGTTATTGTACCTTTTAATTAATGAATGATAATGAACAATTTGAATATCAAAATTGCAAAAATTACCTCTGAATTGACAAAGGGGTCATTCAAGGGCATGGAAATTTCTTATACAGTTGAATTAATTGAATTTGAATTTTTCGATTTTTTAAAAAATTTGCGAGCAGTATAAGGGGCAGTGTTACGACGTAAGATGTAATAAACGCGGTACGATGTAATAACTGCGGTAAATTGTAATAAAAACGCGGTAAAATGTAATACTGCGGTAAATTGTAACAAAATTGCGGTAAAATGTAATAAAATAGGTGCGGTAAAATGTAATAAGGGGGTGCGGTAAGATGTTACTAAAAGGTGCGGTAAATTGTAATACAATATGCGGTAAAATGTAATAACCTTTTCACAGTCTTTGATAACTTTTTTTCAACAATATTTGTCCATTTTTGGTCTATGCTGGTACATGTGATATGTTTAATTGTTTTTTGATTGATGATGACACAACGAAATATGTTTAAATTTGAATTACACTTGAATTTTATGTCACTTTCATGAATGATTGTATTTTATTATCAGTAATGTTATAAAGATATATCACATCTCTGGTAAAATACTGATATCACCCTGTTGAGCGGGAGGGTAAATTATTTATACCCCGGCACCAAAAAGTTTACAATGTATGTTACCTCGAACACATGATCAAGCTAGTTTCTTTTTATCAACCGATATGTAACTTTAAGCAAACTATAGTCAAAGTGTTTACGCAGTTAACGTTTTCATTTATCTTCATATTAAATGCGTTATGTTTAAACATTCGGTAAGATAAATTCCTTATACCATTCAAAGGCGGGGTATATGGGCTCGTCGCATAACACAAAGTGAGAGGTTGATATCTCCCTAAACACCCCGCCTCTGAATTGCATAACTTATTATTGATTTGGACGACTTATATTTCATGGTTTATATCTATGAATGTTAGATTGGATGGCTTTTAGTTTTATTTAGTTTGCTTAAGAACGGTGTTCTAGTTTCATAAATGTTTTATTTTTATTTTGGAAAATCAATATTTGTTTTTTGTTCATGAATAATTATCAGGGGTAATCATTAATTTTTGAGAAAACAAATGAGCAATCTTTAATTTTCAAGAATGGTTATATCTATTATGATTACCAAGAGGGTTTGTGATACATTTCAAAATGCACACTTATAATAATCAATATATAATTAATAAATGATAATTTAAAATAACTGGTAATAATTGATCTATGCCCGTGTAAAGATATACTTCTAATGCTGAGTTACTTGTCAATATTTTCTACCCCTTAAGTGAAAAGGATGCGTTTATAAGTTCTATATGAAAAAATATACATTTTTGCTATACAGTAGTAGGTTTGATCAACATTCATTTTTCTGTAACATTTATGGGTTTACAATGATGTTTGTTGGTCGATGAAGATGTGTGTTGGAAGTATGAAATAGTCCTAATGCAAGTTGCATGTTCTTTGTTATACATGGTGTGGAAAATACCCTTACTGTGACGCTATCGGATAAAGTACAATTTCTTTATTTTTTTTCTAAAATAACCCACTGCCTTATAGTCAGGAACAAATCACTCCATTGGCTGTAAAAAAAACTTTATCCATCAATCAACTGAGACTTCGACAAAATCGAGTTCCAATAAGGTAGTAAGGTGTTTGCTACCAGGAACGCCTTCTTGTGACAACCAAAGATAGTTGTGTGATTCTAATCGGTTCTTTGGTCGAATCTTCTAACGAATTTGTTCAAGTTAATCATTTGTACTAGTACCTATGCTATAAACCCAACCAACTCTATGCCTCATTTTTTATCATGTTCTTTATAAAAAATAAGATACACTGTTTTGAAACATAAAATGGAAGATATCATTAAACAAGAAAAAGGTTTACTTATAAATCACAGACGTTTTGATTTTTAATTGCTTTAAACAGTATACAGTATAAAGGTTATTTCCCCAAAGATTGCTGATAATTCTTTTTAGTCTTTTTTTAATTCTGATTTAGTTATTGTTGTCCAACCCAATGTTTTCTTCACAATAAGGTTAAATAATGAAAATACAACAATCATCATTTTCATAACGTCATGCAATGAGTTATTTGATAAATACAGTTGCCCAAACAATCATGAGCTTTGCATTATATTATTTACCTACACTACAATAGTTAAAGCTCGAAATCGGAGACCAGAACCCTTTCAAGTGACGTCATAGTATAGTTTTATATTGACGTCATGAACCATTACTTTATGACGTCATTCAAAAATTACAACGGAATAAATGGTAGCAGTGCCTTTGATCTTTATAAAACGCTACTAAATATGGTTAAAATGTGTGTTGGTTACATGCCTACTAACATATCTAGAAAAAATACGCCTTAACCTTAACTCTTTACTGCCAATAAATATTGAAATAGAACCAATGGCTCTGCAGCTTATCAGGCTTTACATTTAACCTTGCTTTAGGGTGCGGAAAATGTTGTTCTCCAATTAGTTGTGGCCAAAGAGTTACCGAATGTGCAATTTCGTAAATTTCTAATTATCTTATGAGTATATAGACAATATTGTATCATTCTATACCTTGTGGTGTTAGAGAAGAAGAGGACAAAAAGGCTTTAGTAGGGGCCACAACATCAGAAATGCTAAAGTTTAGTATGTATCAATTCAAAAATAGATTTGTTCAAACATTCAAGGAAATGTAAAAAGGGTAAACGGAGTGACCTTCAATTGAGTAGGACTTAAAATGCTTTAAAATAATTTAAGGCTTAAGTTCCAAAGGTTTACCGATGCCTATTACAGGCCACAGGATATTAAAAAGAGATAAATTAGTCCCCATTGCATAAAGATTGTGTCTACAAGGTTTCAGCTTTCTGGACCTCATGTTTGTTTAAGTAAAAGACGTAAATAGGTTTTAAAGGGACAGTAGCACGTTTTTTAATAATTTTATATTTTAAAATTTCACTGATAAGTGTAAGTTAATGCTAAATGTATTATTTTGGCAGTGTCAAAAAATTCATAACACAAGCCAATCATCTATAGTCAGAGGACAAAGCATAAAGATTCACATAAATCCATTGGCGGCCATTTTATGTGAACACCTTTAATTCATTTTTTGTAAGAATTTGGAATTGCATGGCTAAACTTTACGTTATCTATTTTAATTATTACTGATTCATTTAGTTTAATACATTGTCTTTCGATTGGAACCATTAATTTTCATTTTCCTGACATCATATTATATTCCCCCTAAAACAGATGGACTGACTGACTGACGGATGAATGGACAGACGCCGGACACCAAACCAAGCCATAAGCCCATCGGCTGTCGGCTAATAGGACATATATTACACACAAGGTCGTATTAATTGAATTTAAAAACGTACTGCATACCTGACAATCGTCGTGATGTATTTTTAAAATTCAATTCTTCTTAGTTTATAGCGTGCGGTTTATATCAGTTTTGAATATTTCATTTGAAGAATTGACTAGCAGTTCAAGGGAGTAAATAGTTGCAGTGTACACAAACGAAAGTAACAAAAGAAGATTTTTACCAAACGTCTTTATTTTTTTTTTAAATACCTCGGCCTTATACCAGCTTAACATGGCTTATTGCCAGGGTTAGGTCTGATTGTTTTGTCAAACAAGTACAACGTTTTTCGTACAAAGCGGTACTCATAGGTATTCATTTATCGCTGTGAAGAATGTTGAGCTTTAATAATATGTATGCAGAAGAAATATCAAACTGAATAAAATGCAATCGTAGTTCATCCTAATATTGAATAATAAGAAGTGCCGTATTTTCAATATGAACACATCATGCACAAATCACCTTTGTCGAGCAGAAATTGTTGTTGTAAAAATGTAATAGATTCGGTAATAAAGCGGATTATTGAACTCGTTTCCTTATGTGTCATGTTATACTCATTCATATAAATATGAAAGATATGTGAAAATAGGATTACTATGTGATAGAGAATAGTCGTGTACTTTATGAACAAGACGTAAAGGAGTGACCACAGACATATATATGCAATATCTTACGAACTAATCTGCATACAAACGTTATATTTCAAATAGGAACATACCAAAGGAAGAGATTTGGAAAGGGTCTTGAATAAAGCTGGAATCACAACCAAGGCAGTATGTACATACGTTGCAGGATCAGAAAATCATATTCGTGCGAAACAAGAGGAGTATATGCAGTCAAAAGTAGATAGTAGTAAGAGAAATATATGGAATTAGAAGATATTTATGATAATGCGCATGTATATATACAAAAGAAATGACGATAACAAAATGAAAACGCATAATCATTGCTCGTTCGTACAGTGATATGCAATATAAAATCATCATTGTTCATTAGTAAAAAACTACTCTGGTAGTTTCGCTTTTAGATTATGCATCAAACGTCAACCAAGAGACATGTCAAGCATGCACGATGTCTGTTTAAAGTTTAAGTTTGGTATGCGTGTGCAAGAAGCAAACAAATGCTGCTGAACATGCTAGGCAAACAAATGCTGCTGAACATTAGAAGGTTGAGAATATACACATGTGACCAGTGGGATTTTATCAGTTGATATAGGGTAGACCCGGGCAAAGCGCGCCCTCGGGGCAAAATGACCAAGCATTATTTCTTCTTAATGATCGACAAATTGCGTAATTTGTTATGGCCAACCAATGAAAGTAAACGGCATGAAGCACTGTGACACATGCTTGAATCGTTTGCGGGGGTTGGGGACGTATGATATCAATTATTCTAAAAAACATGGTTTTGCTATAAGGAATGGATGTGACTAGATATACCATAAAAAAACACAAAAGGGAAGTTTGAATCTAATGCACCTATGATGCACATTGGTATCATGTTATCAATGACTTAAGAAATTCGTAACTATTTGCCTTAAGTTCCTATTATTTACATATCGAATACTACCCTCAATGGGGCAAAATAAGCCGGGGGAGCGCTTTGTCCTGTGTGATCTAAAATATATCCTTGTTGCTTACTAATCGGTGTCTTTTTGTATTTCTAAAACATACATGTATGACGAACAAGAGTGCTTTTATTTATTTTGTGTCCCTTGGCAAGGCACTTTATCCACAATGCACTGAGTGAAGCCTGAAATAACGGGTGTATGTTGATTCCTTGCTCCTTCGGCATAGTACAATTACCGTCAGGGTATTAATATGTAACGCTTTGTGCAACTGCGAAGCAGATGATAAATGCGCATCATAAGCGGCCTATACCTTAGCATAATGATTCTAACATGTTTGGCGAATCATACTCATAATCATTTTCTATGATTTATATGAACCAATGTTATTACAATTTACCGCGCATCACATTACAATTTACCGCACACTGAGTGCTAACATTTTACCGCACCCCCTATTACAATTTACTGCACCTGTGTTTATTACATTTTACCGCATTTTTATTACAATTTACCGCAGTATTACATCTTACCGCGTTTTTATTACAATTTACCGCAGTTATTACATCTTACCGCGTTTATTACATCTTACGTCGTAACAGGCAGGGCAGGTGCTTGTCAGGCAAGCAGGAAAGGGGTTGAGGCATGGCAATATTGCAAGCAGTAAAGAGTTAAACTCTCTGCAATTTGAAAACACCAAAAGGCACATTTGTAAACAGTTTCATTGAATTAGCCCTGATGGTTTTCAAATTCTGCTCTGGAAACGCCATTCTGAGTTTCATGGAAAATGGAAAAATATAAAAATCCAGAAAGTTGAAAACCCAAAAAGGCACAACTACATGTGAAGATTAGTCAACATGCCAAGTTTCATTGAGCTAGGCCAAACTGTTTTCGAGTTCTGCTCCAAAAACACAGTTCTAAATTGCGTTTCCATGGAAACCGCAGAAAAAAATCCGGGATTTCAAAACCCCAAAAGTCACAACTACATGTGATGATTAGTCAACATGCCAAGTTTCATTAAGCTAGGCCAAACTGTTTTCGAGTTCTACTCCGGAAACACACTTCTAAGTGACGGACGGACGGAAGGACGGACAGACGGAGCCAACGACTATATAATACAAATCAAACACAAATCAAGAAACATATTATCTTTAATAACCAACCAAAATTAGAATCTAAGAATATAATTCCGTGAACAATTCAAACAGTGAAACAAGAACAACAAATAAAACTGATGCTTTTTTAAATTGAAAATCATTATCTTCTTAATACTGAAATTTGACAAAGTTAGATACATTAACAATGTTTAAAACAGTTTTAATGATTTTCAAAACAAAACAAACACGGCAGAATTGTCAACTTAAATAAAGTGCATATGTAGATATAATTTCTTCTAAACTTAAATAATACTAAATTTGATTTGTGTAACTGAAACTGCATACTTCACCAGAATCCCCTCTCTGATTCCCCCAATCTTACCTTCAGTGACAGATACATTGCCCATTGGCTCATTGATACTCATGTCATAGTCCATGGTTTGTAAATATAACAGGACCAACATTGAAGGATCTTGAGCCATATATCAAGGCAATTCAGTACATAACTAAGACTATTAATTCAAGCATATGAGAACAAATGAGAGAAAATCATAAAACAATGAGATCATTGGTGAGGCTTTTTCCAGGCTTAATAGGCTTTTAATAGAAGGCCAAGTGCCCATATGGCTTGTATGAACCTTTGTCGTCATTGCTCTCAAGCTGCTAGTTCGTTCCTTTAAATAGAAGGCCAAGTGCCCATATTCCAGGCTTGTATGAACCTTTGTCGTCATTGCTCTCAAGCTGCTGGTTCGTTCCTTGATTTTTAGGCCCACAAAGTTTTAAAGTCTTTAAATCAAGGGGTTGCACTTGAATACTTGTTTTATTCCAGATTTTGCTTTGCTTAGTAAGACACGAGATTTGTTTAAATTTGACAGATGGTTGAAGTGGAATGATCTGGTTCTGTCTGTCTGGTCCATGTGTACCGCTGCTCTACTCTCTACCTTAATGGATTATTTGGGCTCTCTGATGTTAGCAATTTCAAAACACACAAAACATCATTACTTGTGACTTAAGTAAGATATCGCATCAGACAGATATATTCAGAATGAAACAGAACGGACAAAATGAAGAATGCTAATCTTGTGTCTAGAGTCATTCCTCAAAACATCTTGGTTGGGTCCACATGTTACCTTTAGGACAGGTATAGAACAGGTCTTTTTCTTATCTAGTAATACTCCTTTTTGCATCTTGTTGGCATCGTCGGAGAAGAAAATCTTTGCTACTGTACCATCACGAAGATTGCCGTAGTGACGAGACAGGGCTGTAGTCTGGTTCAGGGATGTATGGCTTGGAGCTCACAGAGTTGATATGTACTCCCTCCTCACCCACACCTCGGATACTGAAGATCTGGAGCTCACAGAGTTGATATGTACTCCCTCCTCACCCACACCTCGGATACTGAAGATCTGGAGCTCACAGAGTAAATATGTACTCCCTCCTCACCCACACCTCGGATACTGAAGATCTTGAGCTCACAGAGTTGATATGTACTCCCTCCTCACCCACACCCCGGATACTGAAGATCTGGAGCTCACAGAGTTGATATGTACTCCCTCCTCACCCACACCTCGGATACTGAAGATCTGTAGCTCACAGAGTTGATATGTACTCCCTCCTCACCCACACCTCGGATACTGAAGATCTGGAGCTCACAGAGTTGATATGTACTCCCTCCTCACCCACACCCCGGATACTGAAGATCTGGAGCTCATAGAGTTGATATGTACTCCCTCCTCACCCACACCTCGGATACTGAAGATATGGAGCTCGCAGAGTTGATATGTACTCCCTCCTCTTCCACACCCCGGATACTGAAGATCTGGAGCTCACAGAGTTGATATGTACTCCCTCCTCACCCACACCTCGGATACTGAAGATCTGGAGCTCACAGAGTTGATATGTACTCCCTCCTCACCCACACCTCGGATACTGAAGATCTGGAGCTCACAGAGTTGATATGTACTCCCTCCTCACCCACACCTCGGATACTGAAGATCTGGAGCTCACAGAGTTGATATGTACTCCCTCCTCACCCACACCTCGGATACTGAAGATCTGGAGCTCACAGAGTTGATATGTACTCCCTCCTCACCCACACCTCGGATACTGAAGATCTGGGGGTCCTGGGGATCATCAGCAATATATCATACCTTCAATTGATGGTGAACGCATTGGGGCCACTTATCATTTATGGAATTATATATTAACAAAGAAACAATTAGGTCGTAATGTTCTAAATTATGAGGCGTTTAGGGCCTAGATTATTTCAGTGCTAGATAGTTTAAGTAGCATACATTACCTTTGGCCTACGACTATAATAACAAAAACCAATCATGTATGGAGTACTGTTTGGAAAATATTATTGATTTATGCATGTTTATATATTTCAAAATGCTATTATACTTCTAATGTTTTTTTCATCATGACAGGTGTTCATATCCTTTTTTTTCCTGTTTGTGAAGATAAAGTTTGACCATAACAGATCCCAAGATATATCACTGAATTGTGATATTTAATATATACCTTTGCATATGCAGATAATCATTCACATGTATGTATTTGTTCAATGTTGGTACTCTTTTGAAAAAGTATAAAGGTAAGTGAATGGGATTAAGTTACTCATATATAAATGTCTACATCACAACATCATGATTTGAGTCATGTTTCTGAAGCACTTGACTTAAGTTGAGAAATGAATATGGCATTGCTTTGTGAACTTGTAATATTCCCTGCCCATCTCAGACATCCTTGTTCAGGGTTATAGCAGAACAACCACTGTGGAGAGAGAATAGGACAAGAGATGTGTCTGCTGCCAATTATGTGCCTGCCCATCACAGACATCCTTGTTCAGGGTTATAGCAGAACAACCGCTGTGGAGAGAGAATAGGACAAGAGATGTGTCTGCAGCCTCACATGTAGCCAGGTACTATAATTCTGTAACCTGACCACCAAGACACCTAAACTATAGCAGGACAACCACTGTGGAGCGAGAAGAGGACAAGAGGTGTGTCTGCAGCCTCATATGTAGCCAGGTACTCTAATTCTGTAACCTGACCACCAAGACACCTAAACTATAGCAGGACAACCACTGTGGAGCGAGAAGAGGACAAGAGATGTGTCTGCAGCCTCATATGTAGCCAGGTACTATAATTCTGTAACCTGACCACCAAGACACCTAAACTATAGCAGGACAACCACTGTGGAGCGAGAAGAGGACAAGAGATGTGTCTGCAGCCTCATATGTAGCCAGGTACTATAATTCTGTAACCTGACCACCAAGACACCTAAACTATAGCAGGACAACCACTGTGGAGCGAGAAGAGGACAAGAGGTGTGTCTGCAGCCTCATATGTAGCCAGGTACTCTAATTGTACATGTGGAGCGAGAATAGGACAAGAGATGTGTCTGCAGCCTCACATGTAGCCAGGTACTATAATTCTGTAACCTGACCACCAAGACACCTAAACTATAGCAGGACAACCACTGTGGAGCGAGAAGAGGACAAGAGGTGTGTCTGCAGCCTCATATGTAGCCAGGTACTCTAATTCTGTAACCTGACCACCAAGACACCTAAACTATAGCAGGACAACCACTGTGGAGCGAGAAGAGGACAAGAGATGTGTCTGCAGCCTCATATGTAGCCAGGTACTATAATTCTGTAACCTGACCACCAAGACACCTAAACTATAGCAGGACAACCACTGTGGAGCGAGAAGAGGACAAGAGATGTGTCTGCAGCCTCATATGTAGCCAGGTACTATAATTCTGTAACCTGACCACCAAGACACCTAAACTATAGCAGGACAACCACTGTGGAGCGAGAAGAGGACAAGAGGTGTGTCTGCAGCCTCACATGTAGCCAGGTACTATAATTCTGTAACCTGACCACCAAGACACCTAAACTATAGCAGGACAACCACTGTGGAGCGAGAAGAGGACAAGAGGTGTGTCTGCAGCCTCACATGTAGCCAGGTACTATAATTCTGTAACCTGACCACCAAGACACCTGAAGTATATGTTTAAATCAGGTGATACTTAGGCCTATATTTCTCTATGGAATAATGTTTGAACTTGTCAGACCATCTTTTACAACAGAGAATGTAAAAGAACTGCACAAGTATATATTATCCAAAGACTTACATATGTTTAAAATTTGATATTTTTGTAACTTGATTATAAATGTAGTTTAAATATCATGATTGGAAATTAAACTCTTGTGAAAATAACTGTGGAAAAAAACATTGTCTCGAAACTTGTCTCTCGGTATTTGTAGTACTTTTGTTCGTTTTCGCGGCATGCACTTTTTGATACACAGCAGATAGCTCTATCTTTATCAGTGTATGACAATAACAGAGTTTAAACAGTATATTATTGTAAGTGTACAATTACGAAATCATGGTCTGAAAGCGACATTTTTTCAATTTTTAAAATCATGATTAGTAGAGAATGTTCCATCTTTCAAGGATAGTTTTATGTGAATCCTAAAATGAAAATATTTGTGGGCAATGAATGTGAACTTAATTTATTCAGTAATTTCTTTCCTGAGACAATAACGATTTTATGGGTTTATTTATGTCAATGTGAATATTTCAATGATAAACAAAAATGCGGCATTTTTTAGAAAATAATCGCATGTTTTTTCCAACTATTTTTAATTGAAAAATGTTACAAAGTTGTTTCAAGTTCCACATAACAAATCCGTTGTTATATTTTGCACATATTATTTCTTTAATTCAAACCAAAACGATGCAACATTTTCTTTGGTAAATCAAACTTCTGTATAGTGATAATGACAGATATATATTTTTGGAGTGGCTTTTTCTAGAAAACAATAATTTTGTCTTCTTATTGCTGAATATTAAACATTAAAGTTTTAAACATTAAAAGAATAAATTGGAAACACATAAGTCATCTTTGAAAGATTTCATTTATAAACAAGTATGCTTTTTCACTCAGTTGTCTGAAATAATATATAAAAAAATATCAAAATGTATTGAATATGGAATATGCATGCTTTTTACATTTCTATCTTGGTTATTTGCATGTATGAATTCAGAAATTATAAATCTGTCTGTAAGACCCGATGGGCTTATGGCATGGCATGGTGTCCGGCTTCCGTCCGCTATGATTTATAGCTTTTGTGATCCCTTACAAGGGCCTCAGGGGCCACACCCTTTAACCTAATTTTATCTTTTTCTCAAGAAGCATCAGGCCTTGAAAATTGAAACTTTGTGTGCAAACTCCTAAGTTAGATTAGGAGGAAATCAAATTGTATACATTTGGTGAACCTGTGGTCCAAAGTAAGGGAGGAACCGCATTTGCCACACCCTAAAGCAAAATTGATACGAAACCTGATGAGCTACAGAACCGCTGGCTCTATTTCCTAATATTTTAACAGGCAATGCTCAATGGAGCCAATAATGAAATATCAGAAGGCGCCAACACTTAAACTATTTATTGTTAATAATTGCTATGCATAGTTTGGTGTAACGGAGGGGATTTTGGAAATAACGTCACAATCAAAACATAGTGCTGAGAAATTTGAACTGATTTTTTGTTAATGAACTATCTGAATAATTTTTGTTTTATAATTCAAAGCTATCAGAATAGCACCTTATTACCACAGACAGAAAGTGAAGAATTATTTTAAATTTCAAAACTCCGAACTACAGTTATATGTAGAGAAACAAGGTTATCAATTTTTCATTACTTAAAAAAACACAGTAATGAATCAAATTAATTGTTTTTAATTTGGTTACATATTCGATAAAGACTGATCATATCGTAACATGAGCGGTGAGTAATGGGTATTTTCAAAGAAATTTTATTCTGGAAGATTTCACGTCATCCATTTGTGACATGTAAGATTACAACGCATTCCGAAAATGACTCCGGTTTTCCCTGTACGGCTCTATATTGAAGGAATTTACTGTTAAGAGAAAGTTTTAATTGTATCGTCATTTTTTGTTAATTCCTTTTTACTGTTGCTTCAGGAAGTTACGTAGATATATTTTTCAACGTTTGAGATGGATTTGTCGAGTTGTATGGCCGCTCCAACCCTCGTTGTTTATTTGTCTGTCAGTGCTAATAATATGAGAACCGCCATTTTGCAGGCTGTGTATTCCACAGTTGACGTCACACATTCCATCGGCAACAATCGAGATTTTCCCGGTCCTTCCGTTAAACAAAATGGCCAACACATCCAAAAGCGATGTAAATAGTACAGTTTTCCGCCTCCCTTTACGATTTTCTAAAAATACACTTTTTTATGGGGTAGGAGAGACCAGGGCATGTTCGTCTTTTCTCAATAATTTGTGTTCGGTGGCCACTTAAACTAAAATTGGTATATTCTAAGAGAAAACATGACCTTAATCCCACACTGATTTTGAAATGGCGACAGTCCAACATGTTCTTTACAAACTGTGGAAGGAAAACCGTTTTTCATGTAGCTGAGAAATTTATTTGACTTGAATTCACTTTGTGGTAGACAAATGTTGACTGCGTTCAGAATATGCTCTTAAGTGAGCATAAACTAACATGCCAAAATATTAGAAATAGATTATAAAAGTAATACAAACAACATTCTCTCTCTCACCCTCTCTCTCGCTCTCTTCCTCTGTCCCTCTCATTCTCTCCCCCTCTCTCCCTCACTCTCCCCTTCACTCTCTCCCTCCCCTCCTTTCTCTCTCCCTTCATCTCTCTCCGTCTCTCGCCTTTCTCTCCCTCCCTTTTTATCCGTCCCTCTCTCTCTCCACCCTCCTTGTCTCTCCTAAACTCTCTCTCCTCTACTTCTTTTCTCTCTCTCACCCTGCCCCTCTCTCTCCCTTCCTCCCCTCTCTCTTTCCCTCTCCCCCTCTCTCTCTCCCTTCCTCCCCTCTCTCCTCCCCTCTCCCCCCTCTCTCTCCTACCCTTTCTCCCGCCCCCTCTCCCACCCTTTCTCCCTCCCTCTTTCTCACCCTGCCCCTCCCGCTCACCTTCACTCTATATATCCCTCTGTCTGTCTGTTTGTCTGTCTCTCTCTTCTCTCTCCCCTCCCTCTCTCCCGTCCTCTCTCTCACTCTTTCCCTCTCTTTACTTCCCTCTCTTTCTCTCCTTCCCTCCCCCTCTCTCTATACCCCTCCATCTCTCCCTCTACCCCTCCATCTCTCCTTGTACCCCTCCATCTCTCCCTGTACCCCTCCATCTCTCTCTCTTCCCTCCCTTTCTCTCTATCTCTCTCAGCCTCTCTAACCCTCCCCTCTCTCCCTCCCTCTCCCTCTCTCTCATCCTCCCTCTTTTGCTGTCATACTCACCCTCTCTAATCCCTCTCTCTCTATATCTCTACCTCCCTCTCTCTATTTCTCTCTCACCCTCTTATGACCCCCCCCCCCCCCCCACATTCTCTTTCATCCTCTCTCCCTCCCCCCCTCTCTCTCTCTCTCTCTCTTTCTCTCTCTCTTCCTCGCTCTCTCTCTCTTAAAAGCCTAGCTCGGTCCCTCTTACCTCATGGTTAATCAATATCTTCAAGTCAATACCAAAAAAGTTATACCCTGCACCCCTTATTAGCTCTGACATGACAACCAGGGTGTCTAGATTTATTGTGCATTGCGGCCTACTTGTAGCTAGATCGTACCTGGTAGTTTTGAGAGAGGTGAGCTGGGGTGCGCCATTTTGAAACGTCGGAGTCACAGGATCGTCAAAAGATTTGGACTAAGGTAATTCGAATCTTTCTCAGTCAGCCTCTAGTTTCAATTCGTTTTATGACTAAAACAACAAATCCACAGCAATTGTTCTCTCTCTAGTGATTTAGTGTAAACGTTACTTCTTAATGTATATATATTGATCTTACCTACAAGGTATTGGATTTGAAAATTCCTTAATTCTTTGAAGTTGTCTCCCCACTACAATGAATATCCTTCGAAAAGGTTCCCTTGTAAATACCAATATAATATCAAAAGATGAACAGAGTTATTCAATCAAGAAATATTGTTCAAGTCAAGTACAGGATTACATCAATATCCAATTTCACTCACATAATTAAAACCGTGCATGTGAACTGGAGTAATGTCTATAAGCTAGAAAACGTCATTACCTGTAGATTGCCTCACCATGTAAAGGATGCCTTTCAACAGTTCAGTGTATACGGTTCAGGTACATTAGGTAGAGGTTGTATTGGATTCGAAAATTCCTTAATTTCTGAAGTTGTCTCTTCACTACAAGGATATCCTTCGAAAAGGTTTCCATTTCAATATCAAAAGAAGAACAGAGATATTCTATCAAAAAAGATGGTTCAAATCAAATACATGATTTTATCAAACATATGAACTGGAGTCCATATGCTTAAAAACGGCATTACCTGATTGATTATATTACAACGTGAAGAAGGCCATTTAACACTTCAGCGTAAACTGGTTGCCATTCAACAGTTCAGTGTATACAGTTCAGGTACATCGGTTGTCATTCAACTGTTCAGTGTATACAGTTCAGGTATATCAGTTGTCATTCAACAGTTCACTGTATACAGTTCAGGTATATCGGTTGTCATTTAAGAGTTCAGTGTATACATTTCAGGTATATCGGTTGTCATTCAACTGTTCAGTGTATACAGTTCAGTGTATATCAGTTGTCAGTCAACAGTTCAGTGTATACGATTCAGGCACATCGGTTGTCATTCAACTGTTTAGTGTATACGGTTCAGGTATATCGGTTGTCATTCAACAGTTAAGTGTATATGGTTTAGCTATATCGGTTGACAATCAACAGTTCAGTGTATACGGTTCAGCTATATTGGTTGACATTCAACAGTTCAGTACGGTTCAGGTACATCAGTTATCAGTCAACAGTTTAGTGTATACGGTTCAGGCACATCGGTTGTCATTCAACAGTTTAGTGTATATGGTTCAGGCACATCGGTTGTCATTCAACAGTTCAATGAATACGGTTCAGATATATCGGTTGTCATTCAACAGTTCAGTGTATACGGTTCAGGTATATCGGTTGTCATTCAACAGTTCAGTGTATACGGTTCAGGTATATCGGTTGTCATTCAACTGTTCAGTGTATACGATTCAGGTTCATCGGTTATCATTCAACAGTTCAGTGTATACGGTTCAGGTATATCGGTTGTCATTCAACAGTTCAGTGTATACGGTTCAGGTTTATCCGTTGTCATTCAACAGTTCAGTGTATAAGGTTCAGGTATATCATTTGTCATTCAACAGTTCAGTGTATACGGTTCAGATATATCGGTTGTCATTCAACAGTTCAGTGTATACGGTTCAGGTATATCGTTTGTCATTCAACAGTTCAGTGTATACAGTTCAGGTATATCGGTTGTCATTCAACTGTTCAGTGTATACGGTTCAGGTTTATCCGTTGTCATTCAACAGTTCAGTGTATAAGGTTCAGGTATATCATTTGTCATTCAACAGTTCAGTGTATACGATTCAGGCACATCGGTTGTCATTCAACTGTTCAGTGTTTACGGTTCAGATACATCGGTTGTCATTCAACTGTTTAGTGTATACGGTTCAGGTATATCTGTTGTCATTCAACTGTTCAGTGTATACGATTCAGGTTCATCGGTTATCATTCAACAGTTCAGTGTATACGGTTCAGGTATATCGGTTGTCATTCAACAGTTCAGTGTATACGGTTCAGGTTTATCCGTTGTCATTCAACAGTTCAGTGTATAAGGTTCAGGTATATCATTTGTCATTCAACAGTTCAGTGTATACGGTTCAGATATATCGGTTGTCATTCAACAGTTCAGTGTATACGGTTCAGGTATATCGTTTGTCATTCAACAGTTCAGTGTATACAGTTCAGGTATATCGTTTGTCATTCAACAGTTCAGTGTATACAGTTCAGGTATATCGGTTGTCATTCAACAGTTCAGTGTATACGGTTCAGGTATATTGATGTCATTCAACAGTTCAATGTATACGGTTCAGGTATATCGGTTGTCAGTAAACTGTTCAGTGTACACGGTTCAGGTATATCGATGTCATTCAACAGTTCAGTGTATACGGTTCAGGTATATCGATGTCATTCAACAGTTCAGTGTATACAGTTCAGGTATATTTGTTGTCATTCAACAGTTCAGTGTATACGGTTCAGGTATATCGGTTGTCATTCAACAGTTCAGTGTATACGGTTCAGATATATCGGTTGTCATTCAACAGTTCAGTGTATACACTTCAGGTATATCAGTTGTCATTCAACAGTTCAGTGTATATGGTTCAGGTATATCGTTTGTCATTCAACAGTTCAGTGTAAACGGTTTAGGTATATCAGTTTTCATTCAAAAGTTCAGTGTTTACGGTTCAGATACATCGGTTGTCATTCAACAGTTCAGTGTATACGGTTCAGGTATATCGGTTTTAATTCAACAGTTTAGTGTATACAGTTCAGGTATATCGGTTGTAATTCAACAGTTCAGTGTATACGGTTCAGGTATATTGGATGTCATTCAACAGTTCAGTGTATACAGTTCAGGTATATCGGATGTCATTCAACAATTCAGTGTATACAGTTCACGTATATCGGTTGTCATTTAACAGTTAAGTGTATACGGTTCAGAGTATCGGTTGTCATTCAACAGTTCAGTGTATACAGTTCACGTATATCGGTTGTCATGAAACAGTTCAGTGTATACGGTTCAGGTATATCGGTGGTCATTCAACAGTTGAATGAATACGGTTCAGGTATATCTGTTGTCATTCAACAGTTCAGTGTATACGGTTCAGGTAAATCGGTTGTCATTCAACAGTTCAGTGTATACAGTTCAGGTATATCGGTTGTCATTTAACAGTTAAGTGTATACGGTTCAGGTATATTGGTTGTCATTCAACAGTTCAGTGTATACAGTTCACGTATATCGGTTGTCATTTAACAGTTAAGTGTATACTGTTCAGGTATATCGGTTGTCATTCAACAGTTCAGTGTATACAGTTCAGGTATATCGGTTGTCATTCAACAATTCAATGAAAACTGTTCAGATATATCGGTTGTCATTCAACAGTTCAGTGTATACGGTTCAGGTATATCGGTTGTCATTCAACAGTTCAGTGTATACGGTTCAGATACATCGGTTGTCATTCAACAGTTCAGTGTATACGGTTCAGATACATCGGTTGTCATTTAACAGTTCAGTGTATACGGTTCAGGTATATTTGTTGTCATTCAACAGTTCAGTGTATACGGTTCAGGTAGATCGGTTGTCATTCAACTGTTCAGTGTATACGGTTCAGATATATCAGTTGTCATTCAACAGTTCAGTGTATATGGTTCAGGTATATTGGTTGTCATTCAACAGTTCAGTGTATATGGTTCAGGTATATCGGTTGTCATTCAACAGTTTAGTGTATACGGTTCAGGTATATCGGTTGTGATTCAACAGTTCAGTGTATACAGTTCAGGTATATTGGATGTCATTCAACAGTTCAGTGTATACAGTTCAGGTATATTGGATGTCATTCAACAGTTCAGTGTATACAGTTCAGGTATATCGGTTGTCATTCAACAGTTCAGTGTATACAGTTCACGTATATCGGTTGTCATTCAACAGTTCAATGAATACGGTTCAGGTATATCGGTTGTCATTCAACAGTTCAGTGTATACAATTCAGGTTTATCGGTTGTCATTTAACAGTTAAGTGTATACGGTTCAGTTATATCGGTTGTCATTCAACAGTTCAGTGTATACAGTTCACGTATATCTGTTGTCATTTAACAGTTCAGTGTATACTGTTCAGGTATATCGGTTGTCATTCAACAGTTCAGTGTACACAGTTCAGGTATATCGGTTGTCATTCAACAATTCAGTGTAAACGGTTCAGATATATCAGTTGTCATTCAACAGTTCAGTGTATACGGTTCAGGTATATCGGTTGTCATTCAACAGTTCAGTGTATACGGTTCAGGTATATCGGTTGTCATTCAACAGTTCAGTGTATACGGTTCAGGTATATCGGTTGTCATTCAACAGTTCAGTGTATACGGTTCAGGTATATCAGTTGTCATTCAACAGTTCAGTGTATACGGTTCAGATATATCAGTTGTCATTCAACAGTTCAGTGTATACGGTTCAGGTATATCGGTTGTCATTCAACAGTTCAGTGTATACGGTTCAGGTACTTCGTATGTCATTCAACAGTTCAGTGTATACAGTTCAGGTATATCGGTTGTCATTTAACAGTTCAGTGTATACTGTTCAGGTATATCTGTTGTCATTCAACAGTTCAGTGTATACGGTTCAGGTATATCGGTTGTCATTCAACAGTTCAGTGTATACGGTTCAGGTATATCGGTTGTCATTTAACAGTTCAGTGTATACGGTTCAGGTATATCGGTTGTCATTCAACAGTTCAGTGTATACGGTTCAGGTATATTGGATGTCATTCAACAGTTCAGTGTATACGGTTCAGGTATATCGGTTGTCATTCTACAGTTCAGTGTATACGGTTCAGGTATATTGGTTGTCATTCAACAGGGCATCTTCCAACGGCAAAGTGGCATCTCAATGAGATATTTTCTAAAATCTTCTTATTTCAACATTGCCGCTGTGTAGATGCTAACACCAATGTTTTGGGTGTTTAATTGGAATCTTGGGATCAAATCTGTGTAAGGAAAAACAGCGATTTGTTGGAACAGCGTTAAGAAATTCATTCAAAGAAAGTGACAATTATCTGCGAAACTGGTCAAATACGCCATTCTGGTTACATTGTCCATCAAAGATAACTACATTTGTCTTCCTGTCATCACAATGTCCGCCCAAACGACCATGCTGCTTGAACATAAAGATCTTTTTTCTAAGTTCAATATCTCTCTGTACACGTCGCTTGCTACAGGTTTCTATGGTAGATGAACTCTGCACCAATTTTATAGACAATCAATGAGCTTACGTAGCCAAGCCAAATTGATACATTTAAAGACAAACGTCAACTTCATGCTTCAAAACAGTCGGTAAAGGCGGATACACGAAAATTACGCGTTGCCAAAACATTTCCGTTGCTCGTGACGACATAGCTAGTGATGGACCCACTTCTCAAATGCAATACCCATAAATCACCTCCCCTCCCCCGATAGAGATCCCCCCGATAGAGATAACGCTAGGTTTGACCCCATTTGCTGTCATGAGAGTAAGTGTGTTCAATATAAATAATTATCGTTTTTAGCGCAGACATGATTCTTTAATCACCACACTGGTACCTAAAGGTACATTGTTTTTCATATACCAAAGTAGGAATGTTATTTAGTTGTTCAATTCAATTCAATTCTTTTATTTCGGTAAAAGGCCTTAGGACAAAGTACAAAACACATATACAAAACAAGACAATTAGAGAACATTGAAAGTACATTGTAAGTTAATTTGGTGATAAAATCATTGAATGTAGAGCGAGTGCATCAATAATAAAACATGAGTATGATGAAATAATTTCTAAGTTTTGATGTTGTAAAACATTTATGATTATTTTCAGGTAAATTTGGGATATTTTTCTTTCTTAATTCATTAAAAAACGGACATTTGAATAAAAAGTGTATTTCGTCTTCAATTACATCATTTTTACAAAGTTTACAAAATCTTAAAAACTCTAGGTATTCCTTCTCTTCTTCCTGTATTTTTACGTATTGATAAGGCGCCTATTCTTAACAAAGTTATTCTACGACGTGCTTCTTTCGATTTAACTGTTGTGAGATAAGGTTCTATACAAAAAGTGCGTTTAATGGTAGAATATAAATCTATAGAAGAACTTTCATTTATGTCAGCAAATATGCTTTGTACACAACAATCATTTATTCTTAATACAAAATTACGTAAAAATTCACTTTTGTTGCCAACACCCTGGGTTTCCCACACATAACCAAAACCATACATAAATAATATCTTTTTAACATTAGAATCCCACGTGTTACGACCTACTGCTTCTAGCTTACACATCATTATATAATATTGCTTTGGATATCTCATTTCATGATACTCTAGTAATTTAAACCAATATTTGATAACTCTTTGAAGGGTGTCAATATATACAACATTTCGCCCACACTCAGCAAGCACAGCAACATATGAACATTTATAACTCACATCAAGAACATATTTACAAAATCGAACATTAAATCTTCAATAATTTCCCATTTGTTTACTTCCCAAATTTCACAACCATACAATATAATTGGCTTTAGCTGACATTTTAAAAAGATTTTAAAAAGCACAGATGGAAAAATATTTTTCAATCTAAAAGAAAATAATTTGACTGATGCCATTGCTCTATTAGCTCTCATAACTAAATTTTGTACATTTTTAGTTGTGATGACAATGGACAGTTTGGGTCGTATTGTATACAAATATTTTATGTCGGTATTTTGTTTACACATTTGACAAGTTTTTATATAATAATACTTTCTGATATATTGTTAACTGGTGTTTTCAAGGCAATATATACTTAACAACCATTGCAAGATAGTAATGATAACATTGGTTATTCTTTTGCTGTTGCGTGAAACTAAAGAATCATAACTTTCTTAGTTTCATCGTTATGAAGCTTCCTTATAGGTCCGTGTTTCCGTCATAGGATCAATTACCGGTATGAAAGTATCAACATCATGTATCATCAAATAGCAATATCAAGGCTGTAAAGCGTATTGACGCAGCCAAGGACAAACAAGGACATATGAAGGTTGAGTTTCTCCACGAAACAAGTTACGACACAGATAACCTGTAGATTTATCACTCTGGGTTGAAGTTGAGACTCTGCATAACAGTTCATTTATGACCATGCCGATGATACTTGATATCAGTTGAAACTTCATAACGGGGACATGGAAACCAATTCAAGCTAGTCTTGGCAGGTGGCAGATTTATAAGATCCTGAACTTTAATCCCTAGTAACCGTGCTCTATTTACATGCCTTAAGAAATAGAGATTTCAATCAGCGAGACAACTATGACTTGAAACACATTTTGATGTAAACAAATTAAGAATATGATTATGATATTATATGTATGCCATAAGCCCATGATTAATTTTCCACCAACATAATAATTACATATGAAGATTTTGCAATCCAATCATATAAGGAAAAATGCCTATTTGAACACATTGAAGAAGCTTTCAGCATTGCCCTATACACAGAGCATATGGAGGAAACAACAATATGACTTTTTCTATTAGAGTAAATTATATGTTAAACAAAAACTTAAAACAAATAACTTGCATCCAAAACAAACATTTTCTCACCACCAAGGAGATAAAAAACTGATAGGCAACTAAATGCCCTAATGATATTTCAATATTGATAAAATATAGAATTGTTAGTCCAGTGATTGATGAACATTTGGTAATGAATGTAAAATGGTAAAACGACAGCCCCTATATTGTGTATGATTAAGAAATAACATGGGTATTCAACTTCTTAACTTGCTTTAAGTGACTTCGTGTGTGATGCATTATCTGAACACATTACAGAAGAATATCTTTATAAAACACTTTGTGTAAGAGGTTGTTATCTGTTCACACTCACACTCTACTCATCTGTTGAGTATTTATCCGCTACTATTGTTCAACTTTAGACACAAATCCAAAATAAATATGAATTAAAGCATTCACTGACATCAAACAGTGTAGTTTTGATTTGGCGATCCATACATTACATAGATTCAGTGAGAACACTTCAGTACAACTGCTTTACATAGACTCAGGGAGAACACTTCAGTACAACTGTTTTAAATAGATTCAGTGAGAACATTTCAGTTCAACTGCTTTACATACATTCAGTGAGAACACTTCAGTACAACTGCTTTACATAGATTCAGTGAGAACACTTCAGTACAACTGCTTTACATAGATTCAGGGAAAACACTTCAGTACAACTGCTTTACATAGACTCAGTGAGAACACTTTAGTACAACTGCTTTACATAGATTCAGTGAGAACACTTTAGTACAACTGCTTTACATAGATTCAGGGAAAACACTTCAGTACAACTGCTTTACATAGACTCAGTGAGAACACTTTAGTACAACTGCTTTACATAGATTCGGGGAAAACACTTCAGTACAACTGCTTTACATAGACTCAGTGAGAACACTTTAGTACAACTGCTTTACATAGATTCAGTGAGAACACTTGAGTACAACTGCTTTACATAGATTCAGGGAAAACACTTCAGTACAACTGCTTTACATAGATTCAGTGAGAAGACTTCAGTACAACTGCTTTACATAGATTCAGGGAAAACACTTCAGTACAACTGCTTTACATAGACTCAGTGAGAACACTTAACTTCAACTGCTTTACATAGATTCAGTGAGAACACTTCAGTACAACTGTTTTAAATAGATTCAGTGAGAACATTTCAGTTCAACTGCTTTACATATATTCAGTGAGAACACTTCAGTACAACTGCTTTACATAGATTCAGTGAGAACACTTCAGTACAACTGCTTTACATAGACTCAGTGAGAACACTTCAGTACAACTGCTTTACATAGATTCAGTGAGAACACTGTAGTACAACTGCTTTACATACTTTCAGTGAGAACACTTCAGTACAACTGCTTTACATAGACTCAGGCAGAACACTTCAGTACAACTGCTTTACATAGACTCAGTGAGAACACTTCAGTACAACTGCTTTACATAGATTCAGTGAGAACACTTCAGTACAACTGCTTTACATAGATTCAGTGAGAACACTTCAGTACAACTGCTTTACATAGATTCAGTGAGAACACTTTAGTACAACTGCTTTACATAGATTCAGGGAAAACACTTCAGTACAACTGCTTTACATAGACTCAGTGAGAACACTTTAGTACAACTGCTTTACATAGATTCAGTGAGAACACTTTAGTACAACTGCTTTACATAGATTCAGGGAAAACACTTCAGTACAACTGCTTTACATAGACTCAGTGAGAACACTTTAGTACAACTGCTTTACATAGATTCGGGGAAAACACTTCAGTACAACTGCTTTACATAGACTCAGTGAGAACACTTTAGTACAACTGCTTTACATAGATTCAGTGAGAACACTTGAGTACAACTGCTTTACATAGATTCAGGGAAATACCTTAAGTACAACTGCTTTACATAGATTCAGTGAGAAGACTTCAGTACAACTGCTTTACATAGATTCAGGGAAAACACTTCAGTACAACTGCTTTACATAGACTCAGTGAGAACACTTAACTTCAACTGCTTTACATAGATTCAGTGAGAACACTTCAGTACAACTGTTTTAAATAGATTCAGTGAGAACATTTCAGTTCAACTGCTTTACATATATTCAGTGAGAACACTTCAGTACAACTGCTTTACATAGATTCAGTGAGAACACTTCAGTACAACTGCTTTACATAGACTCAGTGAGAACACTTCAGTACAACTGCTTTACATAGATTCAGTGAGAACACTGTAGTACAACTGCTTTACATACATTCAGTGAGAACACTTCAGTACAACTGCTTTACATAGACTCAGGCAGAACACTTCAGTACAACTGCTTTACATAGACTCAGTGAGAACACTTCAGTACAACTGCTTTACATAGATTCAGTGAGAACACTTCAGTACAACTGCTTTACATAGATTCAGTGAGAACACTTCAGTACAACTGCTTTACATAGATTCAGTGAGAACACTTTAGTACAACTGCTTTACATACATTCAGTGATAACACTTCAGTACAACTGTTTTACATAGTCTCAGTGAGAACACTTCAGTACAACTGTTTTACATAGACTCAGGGAGAACACTTCAGTACAACTGTTTTACATAGACTCAGGGAGAACACTTCAGTACAACTGCTTTACATAGATTCAGTGAGAACACTTCAGTACAACTGCTTTACATAGACTCAGTGAGAACACTTCAGTACAACTGCTTTACATAGATTCAGGGAGAACACTTCAGTACAACTGTTTTACACACATTCAGTGAGAACACTTCAGTACAACTGCTTTACATAGATTCAGTGAGAACACTTTAGTACGACTGCTTTACATAGATTCAGGGAAAACACTTTAGTACGACTGCTTTACATAGATTCAGGGAAAACACTTTAGTACAACTGCTTTACATAGATTCAGTGAGAACACTTTAGTACAACTGCTTTACATAGATTCAGGGAGAACACTTCAGTACAACTGCTTTACATAGACTCAGTGAGAAGACTTCAGTACAAATGCTTTACATAGATTCAGGGAAAACACTTCAGTACAACTGCTTTACATAGACTCAGTGAGAACACTTAACTACAACTGCTTTACATAGATTCAGTGAGAACACTTCAGTACAACTGCTTTACATAGACTCAGTGAGAACACTTCAGTACAACTGCTTTACATAGATTCAGTGAGAACACTGTAGTACAACTGCTTTACATACATTCAGTGAGAACACTTCAGTACAACTGCTTTACATAGACTCAGGCAGAACACTTCAGTACAACTGCTTTACATAGACTCAGTGAGAACACTTCAGTACAACTGCTTTACATAGATTCAGTGAGAACACTTCAGTACAACTGCTTTACACACATTCAGTGAGAACACTTCAGTACAACTGCTTTACATAGACTCAGTGAGAACACTTCAGTTCAACTGATTTACATAGACTCAGTGAGAACACTTCAGTACAACTGCTTTACATAGATTCAGGGAGAACACTTCAGTACAACTGTTTTACACACATTCAGTGAGAACACTTCAGTACAACTGCTTTACATAGATTCAGTGAGAACACTTTAGTACGACTGCTTTACATAGATTCAGGGAAAACACTTTAGTACAACTGCTTTACATAGATTCAGGGAAAACACTTCAGTACAACTGCTTTACATAGATTCAGTGAGAAGACTTCAGTACAACTGCTTTACATAGATTCAGGGAAAACACTTCAGTACAACTGCTTTACATAGACTCAGTGAGAACACTTTAGTACAACTGCTTTACATAGATTCAGTGAGAACACTTTAGTACAACTGCTTTACATAGATTCAGGGAAAACACTTCAGTACAACTGCTTTACATAGATTCAGTGAGAAGACTTCAGTACAACTGCTTTACATAGATTCAGGGAAAACACTTCAGTACAACTGCTTTACATAGACTCAGTGAGAACACTTAACTACAACTGCTTTACATAGATTCAGGGAAAACACTTCAGTACAACTGCTTTACGTAGATTCAGTGAGAACACTTCAGTACGACTGCTTTACAAAGATTCAGTGAGAACACTTCAGTACAACTGCTTTAGATAGATTCAGGGAAAACACTTCAGTACAACTGCTTTACATAGATTCAGTGAGAACACTTCAGTACAACTGCTTTACAAAGATTCAGTGAGAAGACTTCAGTACAACTGCTTTAGATAGATTCAGGGAAAACACTTCAGTACAACTGCTTTACATAGATTCAGGGAGAACACTTCAGTACGACTGCTTTACATAGATTCAGTGAGAACACTTCAGTACGACTGCTTTACATAGATTCAGGGAGAACACTTCAGTACAACTGCTTTACACACATTCAGTGAGAACACTTCAGTACGACTGCTTTACATAGATTCAGGGAGAACACTTCAGTACAACTGCTTTACACACATTCAGTGAGAACACTTCAGTACAACTGCTTTACATATATTCAGTGAGAACACTTTAGTACAACTGCTTTACATAGATTCAGGGAGAACACTTCAGTACAACTGTTTTACACACATTCAGTGAGAACACTTCAGTACAACTGCTTTACATAGATTCAGTGAGAACACTTTAGTACGACTGCTTTACATAGATTCAGGGAAAACACTTTAGTACAACTGCTTTACATAGATTCAGGGAAAACACTTCAGTACAACTGCTTTACATAGATTCAGTGAGAACACTTTAGTACGACTGCTTTACATAGATTCAGGGAAAACACTTCAGTACAACTGCTTTACATAGATTCAGTGAAAACACTTCAGTACAACTGCTTTACATACATTCAGTGAGGACACTTCAGTACAACTGCTTTACATAGATTCAATGAGAAAACTTCAGTACAACTGCTTTACATAGATTCAGTGAGAACACTTCAGTACGACTGCTTTACATAGATTCAGGGAAAACACTTCAGTACAACTGCTTTACATAGATTCAGGGAAAACACTTCAGTACAACTGCTTTACATAGACTCAGTGAGAACACTTAACTACAACTGCTTTACATAGATTCAGGGAAAACACTTCAGTACAACTGCTTTACAAAGATTCAGTGAGAAGACTTCAGTACAACTGCTTTAGATAGATTCAGGGAAAACACTTCAGTACAACTGCTTTACATAGATTCAGGGAAAACACTTCAGTACAACTGCTTTACATAGACTCAGTGAGAACACTTTAGTACAACTGCTTTACATAGATTCAGTGAGAAGACTTCAGTACAACTGCTTTACATAGATTCAGTGAGAACACTTCAGTACGACTGCTTTACATAGATTCAGGGAGAACACTTCAGTACAACTGCTTTACATAGATTCAATGAGAACATTTCAGTACAACTGCTTTACATACATTCAGTGAGAACACTTCAGTACAACTGCTTTACATAGACTCAGTGAGAACACTTCAGTACAACTACTTTACATAGATTCAGTGAGAACACTTCAGTACGACTGCTTTACATAGATTCAGGGAGAACACTTCAGTACAACTGCTTTACATAGATTCAATGAGAACATTTCAGTACAACTGCTTTACATACATTCAGTGAGAACACTTCAGTACAACTGCTTTACATAGACTCAGTGAGAACACTTCAGTACAACTGCTTTACATAGATTCAGGGAGAACACTTCAGTACAACTGCTTTACATACATTCAGTGAGAACACTTCAGTACAACTGCTTTACATAGATTCAGGGAGAACACTTCAGTACAACTGCTTTACACACATTCAGTGAGAACACTTCAGTACAACTGCTTTACATAGATTCAGTGAGAACACTTCAGTACAACTGTTTTACATATATTCAGTGAGAACACTTCAGTACAACTGCTTTACATTGACTCAGGGAGAACACTTCAGTACAACTGTTTTACATAGATTCAGTGAGAACGCTTCAGTACAACTGCTTTACATACACTCAGGGAGAACACTTCAGTACACCTGCTTTACATAGATTTAGTGAGAACACTTCAGTACAACTGCTTTACATAGATTCAGTGCGAACACTTCAGTACAACTACTTTACATAGATTCAGTGAGAACACTTCAGTACAACTGCTTTACATAGATTCAGTGAGAACACTTCAGTGCAACTGCTTTACACATATTCAGTGGGAACACTTCAGTACAACTGCTTTACATAGACTCGGGGAGAACACTTCAGTACAACTGCTTTACATAGATTCAGTGAGAACACTTCAGTACAACTGTTTTACATATATTCAGTGAGAACACTTCAGTACAACTGTTTTACATATATTCAGTGAGAACACTTCGGTACAACTGCTTTACATTGACTCAGGGAGAACACTTCAGTACAACTGTTTTACATAGATTCAGTGAGAACGCTTCAGTACAACTGCTTTACATAGACTCAGGGAGAACACTTCAGTACACCTGCTTTACATAGATTTAGTGAGAACACTTCAGTACAACTGCTTTACATAGATTCAGTGAGAACACTTCAGTACAACTGCTTTACATAGATTCAGTGAGAACACTTCGGTACAACTGTTTTACATAGATTCAGTGAGAACACTGAATACAACTGTTTTACATAGACTCAGTGAGAACACTTCAGTTCAACTCTTTTACATAGATTCAGTGAAAACACTTCAGTACAACTCTTTTACATAGATTCAGTGAGAACACTTCAGTACAACTGCTTTACATAGATTTAGTGAGAACACTTCAGTACAACTACTTTACATAGATTCAGGGAGAACACTTCAGTACAGCTGCTTTACATAGATTCAGTGAGAACACTTCAGTACAACTGCTTTACATAGATTCAGGGAGAACACTTCAGTACAACTGTTTTACATATATTCAGTGAGAACACTTCAGTACAACTGCTTTACATTGACTCAGGGAGAACACTTCAGTACAACTGTTTTACATATACTCAGGGAGAACACTTCAGTACACCTGCTTTACATAGATTTAGTGAGAACACTTCAGTACAACTGCTTTACATAGATTCAGGCAGAACACTTCAGTACAACTGCTTTACATAGATTCAGTGAGAACACTTCGGTACAACTGTTTTACATAGATTCAGTGAGAACACTAAATACAACTGTTTTACATAGACTCAGTGAGAACACTTCAGTTCAACTCTTTTACATAGATTCAGTGAAAACACTTCAGTACAACTCTTTTACATAAATTCAGTGAGAACACTTCAGTACAACTGCTTTACATAGATTCAGTGCGAACACTTCAGTACAACTGCTTTACATTGACTCAGGGAGAACACTTCAGTTCAACTGTTTTACATAGATTCAGTGAGAACGCTTCAGTACAACTGCTTTACATACACTCAGGGAGAACACTTTAGTACACCTGCTTTACATAGATTTAGTGAGAACACTTCAGTACAACTGCTTTACATAGATTCAGTGCGAACACTTCAGTACAACTGCTTTACATAGACTTGGGGAGAACACTTCAGTACAACTGCTTTACATAGATTCAGTGAGAACACTTCAGTACAACTGTTTTACATATATTCAGTGAGAGCTTTAAAGTACAACTGTTTTACATATATTCAGTGAGAACACTTCAGTACAACTGCTTTACATTGACTCAGGGAGAACACTTCAGTACAACTGTTTTACATAGATTCAGTGAGAACGCTTCAGTACAACTGCTTTACATAGACTCAGGGAGAACACTTCAGTACACCTGCTTTACATAGATTTAGTGAGAACACTTCAGTACAACTGCTTTACAAAGATTCAGTGAGAACACTTCAGTACAACTGCTTTACATAGATTCAGTGAGAACACTTCGGTACAACTGTTTTACATAGATTCAGTGAGAACGCTTCAGTACAACTGCTTTACATAGACTCAGTGAGAACACTTCAGTTCAACTCTTTTACATAGATTCAGTGAAAACACTTCAGTACAACTCTTTTACATAGATTCAGTGAGAACACTTCAGTACAACTGCTTGACGTAGATTCAGTGAGAACACTTCAGTACAACTGCTTTACATAGATTCAGTGAGAACACTTCAGGACAACTGCTTTACATAGATTCAGTGAGAACACTTCAGTACAACTGCTTTACATAGATTCAGTGAGAACACTTCAGTACGACTGCTTTACATAGATTCAGGGAGAACACTTCAGTACAACTGTTTTACATAGATTCAGTGAGAACACTTCAGTACGACTACTTTACATAGATTCAGTGAGAACACTTCAGTACAACTGCTTTACATAGATTCAGTGAAAACACTTCAGTACAACTGCTTTACATAGATTCAGTGAGAACACTTCAGTAAAACTGTTTTACACAGATTCAGTGAGAACACTTCAGTACAACTACTTTACATAGATTCAGTGAGAACACTTCAGTACAACTGCTTTACATAGATTCAGTGAGAACACTTCAGTGCAACTGTTTTACATAGATTCAGTGAGAACACTTCAGTACAACTGCTTTACATAGACTCGGGGAGAACACTTCAGTACAACTGCTTTACATAGATTCAGTGAGAACACTTCAGTACAACTGTTTAACATATATTCAGTGAGAACACTTCAGTACAACTGTTTTACATATATTCAGTGAGAACACTTCAGTACAACTGCTTTACATTGACTCAGGGAGAACACTTCAGTACAACTGTTTTACATAGATTCAGTGAGAACGCTTCAGTACAACTGCTTTACATACACTCAGGGAGAACACTTCAGTACACCTGCTTTACATAGATTTAGTGAGAACACTTCAGTACAACTGCTTTACATAGATTCAGTGAGAACACTTCAGTACAACTGCTTTACATAGATTCAGTGAGAACACTTCGGTACAACTGTTTTACATAGATTCAGTGAGAACACTGAATACAACTGTTTTACATAGACTCAGTGAGAACACTTAAGTTCAACTCTTTTACATAGATTCAGTGAAAACCCTTCAGTACAACTCTTTTACATAGATTCAGTGAGAACACTTCAGTACAACTGCTTTACATAGATTTAGTGAGAACACTTCAGTACAACTACTTTACATAGATTCAGGGAGAACACTTCAGTACAGCTGCTTTACATAGATTCAGTGAGAACACTTCAGTACGACTGTTTTACATAGATTCAGTGAGAACACTTCAGTACAACTGCTTTACGTAGATTCAGTGAGAACACTTCAGTAGAATTGCTTTAGATAGACTCAGGGAGAACACTTCAGTACAACTGCTTTACATAGACTCAGGGAGAACACTTCAGTACAACTGCTTTACATAGATTCAGTGAGAACACTTCAGTACAACTGCTTTACATAGATTCAGTGAGAACACTTCAGTACAACTGCTTTACATAGATTCAGTGAGAACACTTCAGTACAACTACTTTACATAGATTCAGTGAGAACACTTCAGTACGATTGTTTTACATAGATTCAGTGAGAAGACTTCAGTACAACTGCTTTACGTAGATTCAGTGAGAACACTTCAGTAGAATTGCTTTAGATAGACTCAGGGAGAACACTTCAGTACAACTGCTTTACATAGACTCAGGGAGAACACTTCAGTACAACTGCTTTACATAGATTCAGTGAGAACACTTCAGTACAACTGCTTTACATAGATTCAGTGAGAACACTTCAGTACAACTGCTTTACATAGAGTCAGTAAGAACACTTCAGTACAACTGCTTTACATTTATTCAGTGAGAACACTTCAGTACAACTGCTTTACACACATTCAGTGAGAACACTTCAGTACAACTGCTTTACATACATTCAGTGAGAACACTTCAGTACAACTGCTTTACACACATTCAGTGAGAAGACTTCAGTACAACTGCTTTACATAGATTCAGTGAGAACACTTCTCCACCACCACTGTACATACAGAAACAACCCTGCAGTAGAACGTCTATACATACATTCAGTGAAAGTAGTCAGCACGACCACTGTACATACAGAAACAGCCCTGCAGTAGAACGTCTATACATACATTCAGTGAAAGTAGTCAGCACGACCACTGTACATACAGAAACAGCACTGCAGTAGAACGTCTATACATACATTCAGTGAAAGTAGTCAGCACGACCACTGTACATACAGAAACAGCCCTGCAGTACAACGTCTATACATACATTCAGTGAAAGTAGTCAGTACCACCACTGTACATACAAAAACAGCCCTGCAGTAGAACGTCTATACACACATTCAGTGAAAGTAGTAAGTACCACCACTGTACATACAGAAACAGCCCTGCAGTAGAACGTCTATACACACATTCAGTGAAAGTAGTAAGTACCACCACTGTACATACAGAAACAGCCCTGCAGTAGAACGTCTATACACACATTCAGTGAAAGTAGTCAGCACGACAACTGTACATACAGAAACAGCCCTGCAGTAGAACGTATATACACACATTCAGTGAAAGTAGTCAGTACCACCACTGTACATACAGAAACAGCCCTGCAGTAGAACGTCTATACATACATTCAGTGAAAGTAGTCAGCACGACCACTGTACATACAGAAACAGCCCTGCAGTAGAACGTCTATATATTCATTCAGTGAAAGTAGTCAGCACGACCACTGTACATACAGAAACAGCCCTGCAGTAGAACGTCTATACATACATTCAGTGATAGTAGTCAGTACAACCACTGTACATACAGAAACAGCCCTGCAGTAGAACGTCTATACATACATTCAGTGAAAGTAGTCAGTACCACCACTGTACATACAGAAACAGCCCTGCAGTAGAACGTCTATATATTCATTCAGTGAAAGTAGTCAGCACGACCACTGTACATACAGAAACAGCCCTGCAGTAGAACGTCTATACATACATTCAGTGATAGTAGTCAGTACAACCACTGTACATACAGAAACAGCCCTGCAGTAGAACGTCTATACATACATTCAGTGAAAGTAGTCAGTACCACCACTGTACATACAGAAACAGCCCTGCAGTAGAACGTCTATATATTCATTCAGTGAAAGTAGTCAGCACGACCACTGTACATACAGAAACAGCCCTGCAGTAGAACGTCTATACATACATTCAGTGATAGTAGTCAGTACAACCACTGTACATACAGAAACAGCCCTGCAGTAGAACGTCTATATATACATTCAGTGAAAGTAGTCAGCACGACCACTGTACATACAGGAACATCCCTGCAGTAGAACGTCTATACATACATTCAGTGAAAGTAGTCAGCACCACCACTGTACATACAGAAACAGCCCTGCAGTAGAACGTCTATATATTCATTCAGTGAAAGTAGTCAGCACGACCACTGTACATACAGAAACAGCCCTGCAGTAGAACGTCTAAACATACATTCAGTGAAAGTAGTCAGTACCAGCACTGTACATACAGAAACAGCCCTGCAGTAGAACGTCTATACATACATTCAGTGAAAGTAGTCAGGACCACCACTGTACATACAGAAACAGCCCTGCAGTAGAACGTCTATACATACATTCAGTGGAAGTAGTCAGTACCACCACTGTACATACAGAAACAGCCCTGCTGTAGAACGTCTATACATACATACAGTGACAGTAGTCAGTACCACCACTGTACATACAGAAACAGCCCTGCAGTAGAACGTCTATACATACATTCAGTGAAATTAGTCAGTACCACCACTGTACATACAGAAACAGCCCTGCAGTAGAAAGTCTATACATACATTCAGTGAAAGTAGTCAGGACCACCACTGTACATACAGAAACAGCCCTGCAGTAGAACGTCTATACATACATTCAGTGAAATTAGTCAGTACCACCACTGTACATACAGAAACAGCCCTGCAGTAGAAAGTCTATACATACATTCAGTGAAAGTAGTCAGCACGTCCACTGTACATACAGAAACAGCCCTGCAGTAGAACGTCTATACATACATTCAGTGAAAGTAGTCAGCACGACCACTGTACATACAGAAACAGCCCTGCAGTAGAACGGCTATACATACATTCAGTGAAAGTAGTCAGCACGTCCACTGTACATACTGAAACAGCCCTGCAGTAAAACGTTTATACATACATTCAGTGAAATTAGTCAGTACCACCACTGTACATACAGAAACAGCCCTGCAGTAGAACGTCTATACATACATTCAGTGAAAGTAGTCAGCACGACCACTGTACATACAGAAACAGCCCTGCAGTACAACGTTTATACATACATTCAGTGAAAGTAGTCAGCACGTCCACTGTACATACTGAAACAGCCCTGCAGTAAAACGTTTATACATACATTCAGTGAAATTAGTCAGTACCACCACTGTACATACAGAAACAGCCCTGCAGTTGAACGTTTATACATACATTCAGTGAAAGAAGTCAGCACGACCACTGTACATACAGAAACAGCCCTGCAGTACAACGTTTATACATACATTCAGTGAAAGAAGTCAGCACGACCACTGTACATACAGAAACAGCCCTGCAGTAGAACGTCTATACATACATTCAGTGAAAGAAGTCAGCACGACCACTGTACATACAGAAACAGCCCTGCAGTAGAACGGCTATACATACATTCAGTGAAAGTAGTCAGCACGTCCACTGTACATACAGAAACAGCCCTGCAGTAGAAAGTCTATACATACATTCAGTGAAAGTAGTCAGCACAACCACTGTACATACTGAAACAGCCCTGCAGTACAACGTTTATACATACATTCAGTGAAATTAGTCAGTACCACCACTGTACATACAGAAACAGCCCTGCAGTAGAACGTCTATACATACATTCAGTGAAAGTAGTCAGCACGTCCACTGTACATACAGAAACAGCCCTGCAGTAGAAAGTCTATACATACATTCAGTGAAATTAGTCAGTACCACCACTGTACATACAGAAACAGCCCTGCAGTAGAACGTCTATACATACATTCAGTGAAAGTAGTCAGCACGTCCACTGTACATACAGAAACAGCCCTGCAGTAGAAAGTCTATACATACATTCAGTGAAAGTAGTCAGCACAACCACTGTACATACTGAAACAGCCCTGCAGTACAACGTTTATACATACATTCAGTGAAATTAGTCAGTACCACCACTGTACATACAGAAACAGCCCTGCAGTAGAACGTCTATACATACATTCAGTGAAAGTAGTCAGCACGTCCACTGTACATACAGAAACAGCCCTGCAGTAGAACGTCTATACATACATTCAGTGAAAGTAGTCAGTACCACCACTGTACATACAGAAACAGCCCTGCAGTAGAAAGTCTATACATACATTCAGTGAAAGTAGTCAGCACGTCCACTGTACATACAGAAACAGCACTGCAGTAACACGTCTATACATACATTCAGTGAAAATAGTCAGCACGTCCACTGTACATACAGAAACAGCCCTGCAGTACAACGTCTAAACATACATTTAGTGAAAGTAGTCAGCACGACCACTGTACATACAGAAACAGCCCTGCAGTACAACGTCTATACATACATTCAGTGAAAGTAGTCAGCACGACCACTGTATATACAGAAACAGCCCTGCAGTACAACGTCTATACATACATTCAGTGAAAGTAGTCAGCACGACCACTGTACATACAGAAACAGCCCTGCAGTAGAACGTCTATACATACATTCAGTGAAAGTAGTCAGCACCACCACTGTACATACAGAAACAGCCCTGCAGTAGAACGTCTATACATACATTCAGTGAAAGTAATCAGCACGACCACTGTACATACAGAAACACCCCTGCAGTACAACGTCTATACATACATTCAGTGAAAGTAGTCAGCACGACCACTGTACATACAGAAACAGCCCTGCAGTACAACGTCTATACATACATTCAGTGAAAGTAGTCAGCACGACCACTGTACATACAGAAACAGCCCTGCAGTAGAACGGCTATACATACATTCAGTGAAAGTTGTCAGTACCACCACTGTACATACAGAAACAGCCCTGCAGTAGAACGTCTATACATACATTCAGTGAAAGTAGTCAGCACCACCACTGAACATACAGAGACAGCCCTGCAGTAGAACGTCTATACATACATTCAGTGAAAGTAGTCAGCACCACCACTGTACATACAGAAACAGCCCTGCAGTAGAACGGCTATACATACATTCAGTGAAAGTAGTCAGCACCACCACTGTACATACAGAAACAGCCCTGCAGTAGAACGTCTATACATACATTCAGTGAAAGTAGTCAGCACCACCACTGTACATACAGAAACAGTCCTGCAGTAGAACGTCTAAACATACATTCAGTGAAAGTAGTCAGCAGGACCACTGTACATACAGAAACAACCCTGCAGTAGAACGGCTATACATACATTCAGTGAAAGTTGTCAGTACCACCACTGTACATACAGAAACAGCCCTGCAGTAGAACGTCTATACATACATTCAGTGAAAGTTGTCAGTACCACCACTGTACATACAGAAACAGCCCTGCAGTAGAACGTCTATACATACATTCAGTGAAAGTAGTCAGCACAACCACTGTACATACAGAAACAGCCCTGCAGTAGAACGTCTATACATACATTCAGTGAAAGTAGTCAGCACGACCACTGTACATACAGAAACAGCCCTGCAGTAGAACGTTTATACATACATTCAGTGAAAGTAGTCAGTACCACCACTGTACATACAGAAACAGCCCTGCAGTAGAACGTCTATACATACATTCAGTGAAAGTAGTCAGCACGTCCACTGTACATACAGAAACAGCCCTGCAGTAGAAAGTCTATACATACATTCAGTGAAAGTAGTCAGTACCACCACTGTACATACAGAAACAGCCCTGCAGTAGAACGTCTATACATACATTCAGTGAAAGTAGTCAGCACCACCACTGAACATACAGAGACAGCCCTGCAGTAGAACGTCTATACATACATTCAGTGAAAGTAGTCAGCACCACCACTGTACATACAGAAACAGCCCTGCAGTAGAACGGCTATACATACATTCAGTGAAAGTAGTCAGCACCACCACTGTACATACAGAAACAGCCCTGCAGTAGAACGTCTATACATACATTCAGTGAAAGTAGTCAGCACCACCACTGTACATACAGAAACAGTCCTGCAGTAGAACGTCTAAACATACATTCAGTGAAAGTAGTCAGCAGGACCACTGTACATACAGAAACAACCCTGCAGTAGAACGGCTATACATACATTCAGTGAAAGTTGTCAGTACCACCACTGTACATACAGAAACAGCCCTGCAGTAGAACGTCTATACATACATTCAGTGAAAGTTGTCAGTACCACCACTGTACATACAGAAACAGCCCTGCAGTAGAACGTCTATACATACATTCAGTGAAAGTAGTCAGCACAACCACTGTACATACAGAAACAGCCCTGCAGTAGAACGTCTATACATACATTCAGTGAAAGTAGTCAGCACGACCACTGTACATACAGAAACAGCCCTGCAGTAGAACGTTTATACATACATTCAGTGAAAGTAGTCAGTACCACCACTGTACATACAGAAACAGCCCTGCAGTAGAACGTCTATACATACATTCAGTGAAAGTAGTCAGCACGACCACTGTACATACAGAAACAGCCCTGTAGTAGAACGTCTATACATACATTCAGTGACATTAGTCAGTACCACCACTGTACATACAGAAACAGCCCTGCAGTAGAAAGTCTATACATACATTCAGTGAAAGTAGTCAGCACGACCACTGTACATACAGAAACAGCCCTGCAGTACAACGTTTATAAATACATTCAGTGAAAGTAGTCAGCACGACCACTGTACATACAGAAACAGCCCTGCAGTAGAAAGTCTATACATACATTCAGTGAAAGTAGTCAGCACGACCACTGTACATACAGAAACAGCCCTGCAGTACAACGGCTATACCTACATTCAGTGAAAGTAGTCAGCACGACCACTGTACATACAGAAACAACCCTGCAGTAGAACGGCTATACATACATTCAGTGAAAGTTGTCAGTACCACCACTGTACATACAGAAACAGCCCTGCAGTAGAACGTCTATACATACATTCAGTGAAAGTTGTCAGTACCACCACTGTACATACAGAAACAGCCCTGCAGTAGAACGTCTATACATACATTCAGTGAAAGTAGTCAGCACAACCACTGTACATACAGAAACAGCCCTGCAGTAGAACGTCTATACATACATTCAGTGAAAGTAGTCAGCACGACCACTGTACATACAGAATCAGCCCTGCAGTAGAACGTTTATACATACATTCAGTGAAAGTAGTCAGTACCACCACTGTACATACAGAAACAGCCCTGCAGTAGAACGTCTATACATACATTCAGTGAAAGTAGTCAGCACGACCACTGTACATACAGAAACAGCCCTGTAGTAGAACGTCTATACATACATTCAGTGACATTAGTCAGTACCACCAATGTACATACAGAAACAGCCCTGCAGTAGAAAGTCTATACATACATTCAGTGAAAGTAGTCAGCACGACCACTGTACATACAGAAACAGCCCTGCAGTACAACGTTTATAAATACATTCAGTGAAAGTAGTCAGCACGACCACTGTACATACAGAAACAGCCCTGCAGTAGAACGTCTATACATACATTCAGTGAAAGTAGTCAGCACGACCACTGTACATACAGAAACAGCCCTGCAGTACAACGGCTATACCTACATTCAGTGAAAGTAGTCAGCACGACCACTGTACATACAGAAACAGCCCTGCAGTACAACGTTTATACATACATTCAGTGAAAGAAGTCAGCACGACCACTGTACATACAGAAACAGCCCTGCAGTAGAACGTCTATACATACATTCAGTGAAAGTAGTCAGCACGACCACTGTACATACAGAAACACCCCTGCAGTAGAACGTCTATACATACATTCAGTGAAAGTAGTCAGCACGACCACTGTACATACAGAAACAGCCCTGCAGTAGAACGTCTATACATACATTCAGTGAAAGTAGTCAGCACGACCACTGTACATACAGAAACAGCCCTGCAGTACAACGTCTATATATACATTCAGTGAAAGTAGTCAGCACGACCACTGTACATACAGAAACAGCCCTGCAGTACAACGTCTATATATACATTCAGTGAAAGTAGTCAGCACGACCACTGTACATACAGAAACAACCCTGCAGTAGAACGTCTATATATTCATTCAGTGAAAGTAGTCAGCACCACCACTGTACATACAGAAACACCCCTGCAGTACAACGTCTATACATACATTCAGTGAAAGTACTGCAGTAGAACGTCTATACATACATTCAGTGATAATACGTTTTATGCGTCAACGTATAATATCATTTTATAATGTTGTTGGTTATGATTGATAATTTTGTGCTAGAAATTGAAGATTTCGGTGCGTTAATGTACTTTTATTGAACATTAATTTGTAGCATAGATTTTGTGAAAACGGAACAGCTAAATGCCCTAAGGCCCGGTTGGTTCATGCTCGAGACTTCAATGCATCTTATGCAATCAACATTTCTAAGCAAGTCAATAATATTTCAAAATTTGACAGGGTATTATTTACTAAGTATTTATCATCACTACTAATCAATTGACCAATATGTTTGGAAATCCCCATAGGATAATATCCAATTATGAAAAAAGTCACTTTTCTGTTAACGTAAGAAAGCATGTAAAACTTGTTTCAAAATATGTTCAAAACTAAGTTTAAAGTTTTTGATAAGAGAAAAATTTCATACTTCACTTATTTGTCAAATGTGGGGATTATTTTGTATCTCTATTTTGTTGCTAAGCTTGAATAGTGCTTTTAACAATTTCACATTATGTTCATCATTATAATATTGATTTAAAACATGACCAAAGTGGAAACTAATACATACTAAGTAATTATGTTTAGTTTTCTTTGTTTTCCTTATAGCCCATTCATCGATATATGAGTTATAGATGGCGGGGGGACATTACATTAAGAAAAACTGGATGATTCAGAAACTATTGCTTTTCTTCACATAGTTACCAAATGTGTTTAATTTGTAAACATTTCTCATTTGAGAACATATCATTGAAGGTGTTTTTGTACCTATATTATTGTTTATTGGTTGATCTGTTCTTGGCAAATCTCGCTATTGTTTTAATAATGATGAATTGCGGAAAGAAGTTAGATATTAGATAAATCAATAAAGCAGCAACCGCGCTATATGATGATGATGTTTGATCTGTTGACGTTAACACATAGAAATCAAAGTATCGAGGAATATGAAGCAATACAATGCATTTTCGACTATGTTGAAAACAAAACTTTATTCTATACCGATATTTGATTGTTTTAATGCTAGGCTAAATACTAGTTGACTTTCCCTCGCATAACCTTGTCAAGTTAAAACAATCTACGTCTTTACATTGATTTGCCCAATTTACATACTTTATGAGCACAGGATCGCCAAATGAAATATTCTTTAATTCCCATTGACCTAAAACGTATTCCTACTTACATGGCTTTTAGCCCGGCTCATTAAAAAGAGCATTTGGGATTCAAAATCAAATGTTTCATTTCAAGAGAAAGTGGCTGTGGAGCGACCAACCACACAAAAGAAGAAAGGTATTTCTTTTCATTTCTTTGCCTCATTTACATAGATTATAGCCATCAGGGTCGCCAAATGAAGATTTTCAATTCCGTTGACCTATAAAGATTTACACTTAAACGGCTTTTAGATTTGGATAAAATTGATATTTAGAAATCGTGTCCCTGGAGTTGGTGTAAACGTAGCCATCAAACACACAATTTTCATGACAAGCAAAAGGAAAGAAACGTGTCACGTCATTGAACTTGGACCTAATCAGTTCATATTAAGAATATAACATTAGTTTTATTTAATAAAACCAGCCCATGTCCATTGTGCCAATTAAGGGCCTGCAAGATTTCGAGAATTTTGACGTAGGAATGGTTGCCATTATATTTGCTAGTAAATCTATGATTGGTCATCATAATAACATTAAATAACGTCTTTTAACAGACAAGCAATAGGAAACAGCAGTAAATGCATCATCTTCATAACGTGGTCTCTATATTTATGATTATTGTTTTCATCACCAGCTTGGACTTTCACTATCAAGTTGCGACTCTGTCCCTGTTGTCCCAGGACATTTTGAAACATGTTGTTGAGTTGGGACTTTGTTTACACTAGGTTGATCAGACACCCTAGGAGATAACATATGTTGTTGAACTGGGACTGTGTCGTCATTAAGTTGATCAGACACCCCAGGAGATAACATATGTTGTTGAGTTGGGACTGTGTCGTCACTGTGTTGATCAGACACCCTGGGAGATAACATATGGTGTTGAGTTGGGACTGTGTTGTCACTAACTTGATAAGACATTCCAGGAGATAACATGTAATGTTGAGGTTGGACTGTGTTGTCACTAAGTTTTTCAGACACCCTAGGAGATAACATATGTTGTTAAGGTGGGACTGTGTTGTCTCTAAGTTGATCAGACACCCCAGGAGATAAAATATGTTGTTGAGTTGGGACTGTGTCGTCACTGTGTTCATCAGACACCCTAGTAGATAACAACATCTATATTGATACATCACTGCTAACTACAACCCAACCCTCCGACCCAGGACTGTACTGAGCTCCACTCTCCCTTCTCGTCTGAAACATGTCAACATCTACATTGATACATCACTGCTAATTACCACCCACCCCTCAAACCCATCACTGTACTGAGCTTCACTCTCCCTTCTCGTCTGAAACATGTCAACATCTTCATTGATACAACACTAATAACTTCCACCCACCCATCTAACGCAGGACTGTACTGAGCCCCACTCTCCCTTCTTATCTGAAACATGTCATCATCTACATTGATACACCACTACTAACTACCACCCGTCCCTCCAACCCAGGACTGTACTGAGCTCCACTCTCCCTTCTCGTCTAAAACATGTCAACATCTACATTGATACATCACTGCTAACTAGCACCCACTCCTCCAACCCAGGACTGTACTGAGCTCCACTCTCCCTTCTCGTCTGAAACATGTCAACATCTACATTGATACCTCACTGCTAACTACCACCCACCCCTCCACCCCAGGACTGTACTGAGCTCCACTCTCCCTTCTCGTCTGAAATATGTCAACATCTACATTGATACATCACTGCTAACTACCACCCACCCCTCCAACCAAGGACTGTACTGAGCTCCACTCTCCCTTCTCGTCTGAAACATGTCAACATCTACATTGATGCATCACTGCTAACTACCACCCACCCCTCCAACCCAGGCCTGTACTGAGCTCCACTCTCCCTTCTCGTCTGAAACATGTCAACATCTACAATGATGCATCACTGCTAACTACCACCAACCCCTCCAACCCAGGCCTGTACTGAGCTCCACTCTCCCTTCTCGTCTGAAACATGTCAACATCTACATTGATACATCACTGCTAACTACCACCCATCCCTTCAACTAAGGACTGTACTGAGCTCCACTCTCCCTTCTCGTCTGAAACATGTCAACATCTACATTGATACATCACTGCTAACTACCACCCATCCCTTCAACCCAGGACTGTACTGAGCTCCACTCTCCCTTCTCGTCTGAAACATGTCAACATCTACATTGATACATCACTGCTAACTACCACCCATCCCTCCAACCCAGGACTGTACTGAGCTCCACTCTCCCTTCTCGTCTGAAACATGTCAACATCTACATTGATACATCACTGCTAACTACCACCCATCCCTCCAACCCAGGACTGTACTGAGCTCCACTCTCCCTTCTCGTCTGAAACATGTCAACATCTACATTGATACATCACTGCTAACTACCACCCACCCCTCCAACCCAACACTGCGCCGACCTCTTCCTTCTAGTCTGAAACATGTCCCCATCTACATTGATACATCACTGCTATCTACCACCCCACCACTCCAACCATGGACTGTACTGAGCTCCACTCTCCCTTCTCGTCTGAAACATGTTAACAACTACATTGATACATCACTGCTAACTACCACCCATCCCTCCAACCCAGGATTGTACTGAGCTCCACTCTGCATTCTCGTCTGAAATATGTCAACATCTACATTGATACATCACTGCTAACTACCACCCACCCCTCCAACCCATGACTGTACTGAGCTTCACTCTCCCTTCTCGTCTGAATCATGTCAACATCTACATTGATACATCACTGCTAACTACCACCCACCCCTCCAACCCAGGATTGTACTGAGCTCCACTCTCCATTCTCGTCTGAAATATGTCAACATCTACATTGATACATCACTGCTAACTACCACCCACCCCTCCAACCCAACACTGCGCCGACCTCTTCCTTCTCGTCTGAAACATGTCAACATCTACATTGATACATCACTGCTAACTACCACCCACCCCTCCAACCCAGGACTGTACTGAGCTCCACTCTCCCTTCTCGTCTGAAACATGTCAACATCTACATTGATACATCACTGCTAACTACCAATCCCCCTCCAACCCAGGACTGTACTGAGCTCCACTCTCCCTTCTCGTCTGAAACATGTCAACATCTACATTGATACATCACTGCTAACTACCACCCACCCCTCCAACCCAGGACTGTACTGAGCTCCACTCTCCCTTCTCGTCTGAAACATGTCAACATCTACATTGATACATCACTGCTAACTACCACCCATCCCTCCAACCCAGGATTTTACTGAGCTCCACTCTCCATTCTCGTCTGAAATATGTCAACATCTACATTGATACATCACTGCTAACTACCACCCATCCCTCCAACCCAGGACTGTACTGGGCTCCACTCTCCCTTCTCGTCTGAAACATGTCAACATCTACATTGATACATCACTGCTAACTACCACCAACCCTTCCAACCTAGGACTGTACTGAGCTCCACTCTCCCTTCTCGTCTGAAACATGTCAACAACTACATTGATACATCACTGCTAACTACCACCCACCCCTCCAACCCAGGACTGTTCTGGGCTCCACTCTCCCTTCTCGTCTGAAACATGTCAAATTCTACATTGATACATCACTGCTAACTACCACCCACCCCTCCAACCCAGGACTGTACTGAGCTCCACTCTCCCTTCTCGTCTGAAACATGTCAACAACTACATTGATACATCCCTGCTAACTACCACCCACCCCTCCAACCCAGGACTGTACTGAGCTCCACTCTCCCTTCTCGTCTGAAACATGTCAACATCTACATTGATACATCACTTCTAACTACCACCCACCCCTCCAACCCAGGACTGTACTGAGCTCCACTCTCCCTTCTCGTCTGAAACATGTCAACAAGTACATTGATACATCACTGCTAACTACCGTCCACCCCTCCAACACAGGACTGTACTGAGCTCCACTCTCCCTTCTCGTCTGAAACATGTCAACATCTACATTGATACATCACTGCTAACTACCACCAACCCTCCAACCTAGGACTGTACTGAGCTCCACTCTCCCTTCTCGTCTGAAACATGTCAACATCTACATTGATACATCACAGCTAACTACCACCCACCCCTCCAAACCAGGACTGTACTGAGCTCCACTCTCCCTTCTCGTCTGAAACATGTCAACATCTACATTGATACATAACTGCTAACTACCACCAACCCTCCAAACCAGGACTGTACTGAGCTCCACTCTCCCTTCTCGTCTGAAACATGTCAACATCTACATTGATACATCACAGCTAACTACCACCCACCCCTCCAAACCAGGACTGTACTGAGCTCCACTCTCCCTTCTCGTCTGAAACATGTCAACATCTACATTGATACATAACTGCTAACTACCACCACCCCTCCAAACCAGGACTGTACTGAGCTCCACTCTCCCTTCTCGTCTGAAACATGTCAACATCTACATTGATACATCACAGCTAACTACCACCCACCCCTCCAAACCAGGACTGTACTGAGCTCCACTCTCCCTTCTCGTCTGAAACATGTCAACATCTACATTGATACATCACTGCTAACTACCACCCACCCCTCCAACCCAGGACTGTACTGAGCTCCACTCTCCCTTCTCATCTGAAACATGTCAACATCTACATTGATACATCACTGCTAACTACCACCCACCCCTCCAACCAAGGACTGTACTGAGCTTCACTCTCCCTTCTCGTCTGAAACATGTCAACATCTACATTGATACATCACTGCTAACTACCACCCACCCCTCCAACCCAGGACTGTACTGGGCTCCACTCTCCCTTCTCGTCTGAAACATGTCAACATCTACATTGATACATCACTTCTAACTACCACCCACCCCTCCAACCCAGGACTGTACTGGGCTCCACTCTCCCTTCTCGTCTGAAACATGTCAACATCTACATTGATACATCACAGCTAACTACCACCCACCCCTCCAACCCAGGACTGTACTGGGCTCCACTCTCCCTTCTCGTCTGAAACATGTCAACATCAACATTGATACATCACTGCTAACTACCACCCACCCCTCCAACCCAGGATTGTACTGAGCTCCACTCTCCCTTCTCGTCTGAAATATGTCAACATCTACATTGATACATCACTGCTAACTACCACCCACCCCTCCAACCCAGGACTGTACTGAGCTCCACTCTCCCTACTTGTCTGAAACATGTCAACATCTACATTGATACATCACTGCTAACTACCACCCACCCCTCCAACCCAGGACTGTACTGAGCTCCACTCTCCCTTCTCGTCTGAAACATGTCAACAACTACATTGATACATCACTGCTAACTACCACCCACCCCTCCAACCCAGGACTGTACTGGGCTCCACTCTCCCTTCTCGTCTGAAACATGTCAACATCTACATTGATACATCACTTCTAACTACCACCCACCCCTCCAACCCAGGACTGTACTGGGCTCCACTCTCCCTTCTCGTCTGAAACATGTCAACATCTACATTGATACATCACAGCTAACTACCACCCACCCCTCCAACCCAGGACTGTACTGGGCTCCACTCTCCCTTCTCGTCTGAAACATGTCAACATCAACATTGATACATCACTGCTAACTACCACCCACCCCTCCAACCCAGGATTGTACTGAGCTCCACTCTCCCTTCTCGTCTGAAATATGTCAACATCTACATTGATACATCACTGCTAACTACCACCCACCCCTCCAACCCAGGACTGTACTGAGCTCCACTCTCCCTACTTGTCTGAAACATGTCAACATCTACATTGATACATCACTGCTAACTACCACCCACCCCTCCAACCCAGGACTGTACTGAGCTCCACTCTCCCTTCTCGTCTGAAACATGTCAACAACTACATTGATACATCACTGCTAACTACCACCCACCCCTCCAACCCAGGACTGTACTGGGCTCCACTCTCCCTTCTCGTCTGAAACATGTCAACATCTACATTGATACATCACTGCTAACTACCACCCACCCCTCCAACCCAGGACTGTACTGAGCTCCACTCTCCCTTCTCGTCTGAAACATGTCAACAACTACATTGATACATCACTGCTAACTACCACCCACCCCTCCAACCCAGGACTGTACTGGGCTCCACTCTCCTTTCTCGTCTGAAACATGTCAACATCTACATTGATACATCACTACTAACTACCACCCACCCCTCCAACCCAGGACTGTACTGAGCTCCACTCTCCCTTCTCGTCTGAAACATGTCAACATCTACATTGATACATCACTACTAACTACCACCCACCCCTCCAACCCAGGACTGTACTGAGCTCCACTCTCCCTTCTCGTCTGAAACATGTCAACATCTACATTGATACATCACTGCTAACTACCACCCATCCCTCCAACCCAGGACTGTACTGGGCTCCACTCTCCCTTCTCGTCTAAAACATGTCAACATCTACATTGATACATCACTGCTAACTACCACCCATCCCTCCAACCCAGGACTGTACTGAGCTCCACTCTCCCTTCTCGTCTGAAACATGTCAACATCTACATTGATACATCACTGCTAACTACCACCCATCCCTCCAACCCAGGACTGTACTGAGCTCCACTCTCCCTTCTCGTCTGAAACATGTCAACATCTACATTGATACATCACTACTAACTACCACCCACCCCTCCAACCCAGGACTGTACTGAGCTCCACTCTTCCTTCTCGTCTGAAACATGTCAACATCTACATTGATACATCACTGCTAACTACCACCCACCCCTCCAACCCAGGATTGTACTGAGCTCCACTCTCCCTTCTCGTCTGAAACATGTCAACATCTACATTGATACATCACTGCTAACTACCACCCACCCCTCCAACCCAGGACTGTACTGGGCTCCACTCTCCCTTCTCGTCTGAAACATGTCAACATCAACATTGATACATCACTGCTAACTACCACCCACCCCTCCAACACAGGACTGTACTGAGCTCCACTCTCCCTTCTCGTCTGAAACATGTCAACATCAACATTGATACATCACTGCTAACTACCACCCACCCCTCCAACCCAGGACTGTACTGGGCTCCACTCTCCCTTCTCGTCTGAAACATGTCAACATCAACATTGATACATCACTGCTAACTACCACCCACCCCTCCAACCCAGGAATGTACTGAGCTCCACTCTCCATTCTCGTCTGAAATATGTCAACATCTACATTGATACACCACTACTAACTACCACCCACCCTTCAGTGGCAAAAGCAATGAAAGTACAGTCTCTATGGAGATAAATGAAATACACACCATTATGACAGTATAATTTAAAGTAAAAGAAAAACATCAGCTTGGGCAGCACCTAAGATGTTTTGAAATATCTAAATATGAAGCCACATAAAATTTCAAATATTTGTACTTAAAGTATCAAACATAGTTTTCTAATGATTCTTTACTGATTTTTCTTCAATTGAAATTCATATCGGTAGTAATACTTTTTTGTGATTTACAATTTGTTTTACGTTACATGACCATATAAATGCATTGCATCAGTTTTCAATCAGTATAGGAATATATATCAAACAATGGAGATGACGTCACTCTACTGTGTTAAACAATAGGAAACCTCATCATTTTTGTATGTTAGATACGGCAAAAAAAGGCTTCTATAAGGCTGCTCCAACTATCTGCTAAAATCTTTATTTGGTTAAAATTTGTAACATACATGTATGCTAGTCGCAATATTTAAGGCGATTTATAACTGAAAAAGTTCAGATGTTCATTTCAACATACATGGTCATGAAAAGAGAAACTTTTCATATTATCAGTGAACACGCATGATGAGAGAGTAACACGTGCATGTTTATTTGTATCGTTGCAGGTCGTGTGAAGATTCCTGAAGTTCACCATTCATGTGAAATATAGCTACAACCTGCCCTGTGATGATCTTCAGATGTTTATTGTGAGCTACAACATGTCCTGTGAAGATCTTCAGATGTTTACTTAGAACTACAACATGACCTGTAAAGATCTTCAGATGTTTACTTAGAGCTACAACATGACCTGTGAAGGTCTTCAGATGGTATCATTTCTAGGTAAGCTTATTCTTACATTCATATTACAATGCTGTAGAATATATTTCTGTTATCTCAATATTTATGTGATACCTTAACAATGAATGTCACTCAAAAACTTAATTATCTAATAGACAGAAGACGAATTTATTTAGAATAGATCTCAAATGAAATTAATTTGCAAAATACTAACATAAGATAATGAACTGATAACACATCACTTTCCAAAAACAATCAAACGTGCTTTTAAATTGTTTCATATAGTTTGAATGTGTTCACTGTTATTCAAGTTGATAATCAAACATTTGGATACAATACATGAGGGGTTAATTGAAGGTCATTTATTTGTATAAATGTTTATACAGAGAATATATCAATCACTGCTGTTAGGCGTGAACAAGCTTTGAGTACATTACCTACATCTTGATATCTTATATAAAATCCTATAAGTCTTTTTGATCTTTTGCCATCAAGACCACAGGTATATGCTTCTCTGCTTATGTTTCTATAAGAATTTTAGTTGAGGCATTTATAACCCACTTTTCACATCTGCTAAATGCTAATGACATTTAAGTTTTCTATGATGAGAATTAGTTGTACAAAACACCAGACAAAGTGTAAATGTATGATATTAATTAACATACATATCACCAGCCAACATGAATTGATCGAATGTTCATTGAAGGGTGAATCACACTAACATATATCAAAGCAAACACTTCAAAAACACGTGCGAATGAATCACATAAACGCTTTTAGTACAGAATTTGTCCTATTCCTAAGAGCACTCGTCATAACATTCCAGCATATTGGCAGAATTGAATTACTACTCATTAAAACATGTCTAGTAGTAAGTAGACTTGGGGCTACTTTGTAATCGTTTCAACTGATTTTACAATAGCATCTAACTTATATTGAATCTTTATTTTAATTCCACCTTTGGATACAGTCCGTCCGTCCGTATTCATGTAATATTTTGACGTTACCCCGCAAATTACAGTCGATTTCTAAAAAATATGACCATAAGCACATATAATAAAAATAACGAGTATTGCTGTCCATCAGTGATACAGGAAGGTCATCGTGACCAGGGGTCAATCCCAGCATACATCAGAATAACCGATCGGAAGTAGAAACACACTGTCACACTGACAGGTTTGCACTACTGGTATAAACATGTTTGTGAGTGTAGACTCTATCAGTGTCCTTACAGACTCCAACCATATACTATTGGATGTTGTTTGTTCAGTATATGTAAATTCCATCAACATTGTAAAAGATTCCTTTCCGGGGTGTTATCAAGATATTTGGTGTCACCTCAACAAGCATTAATTTTATTTATATATTTTACGATTCAGCAATAAATGAGTCCTGGTAAGATGTTTTCATATTCACAAACATGATACTGAAAAGAAATGCAAATAATCTGATGACATTGACGGAAGCAAGTGTCTTGTCAATGTTGTAACCTTTGAAGATTTGTTTGAATTGAAGATATTTCAAGACATAAACATGATATTATATTCTTGTAATATTTGTGACGTTACCATGCATCAGTCGATTTCTAAAAATGTGACCATGAGCACATATAACAAAAAAAAACCAATTATTTCTGTCCATCAGTGATACAGGAAGGTCATCGTGACCTGGGTTCAATCCCAGCATACATCAGAATCGCCGATATACACGGAAGTAGAAACATACTGTCACACTGGTAGCTTTGTACTACTGTTATAAACATATCGCTCGTGTCTTTAACATAGTATGTCATGGACACTCACATATTACCATCTATGTAATTAGTCAATAAGAATATTGCAAAGCTGTCTGTGTCAAACCTTTTCCATCGAGACATGCAGCTGTGGTTACGTTGATGAAATATTCAAAGACTTCAGTCTCCTTTAGGTGGGAGACTGCACAGAAACAGATTCTAGAATATACTAGAAGATACTAGACTCCCACAGAAACTGAACAATACCACTCATTTCCTTATACTCAAAGTTTTATCATTTGCAATTGACAGAATAACATTTTACTTGCTCCACTACACAACGAATGCTTTACATACTATCCTAAACCATACCAATAATTTGATAAGTGGCCGTCGACATGTTTTGTGTTTCAAGTATTTGAATATTTAAAACATTTTTTGGTTCTTTACCATGAGTTCATGTTAATCAAACTTAACATTTTATCTGATGGGGTGAGTTATAGTCAGCGGATACATTTATTGTTTATAGCATTGTATGTTGCTTTTGTCGTTGTCATGCTATTTCTAAAAATGAATTGACTAATATGTGTTAAAATTACTAATTACATCGATTCAAGGAACCTGCTTTGATTAGATATCTTGTATCATAAATGAAAGGTTTCTAAAAGAAGTATTCTCTGAGTGGTGACACAGACTGAATAAAAATACTTTTTAATCACATATTTCTATAATTTCATACATTATTAGCCCGTTTTCACTAAGCATTCCAACACATTAAACGGTGATATCATTGTTTCATGTCATAGATCAGTCAGCGTGCATAACGGGCTTAAAACTTCAGAGGAAATATTTAGCTTATATTACTCACATGGATATGGTTATCAATAAATGTAAATATTTGTTATATTTTGTTTATCAGTCAGGGTACTGTTTTGTACGTGAAATGAATTTATTAAAAAAAGAAGATAAGATGCATATCTGCGTAAAATACGCATGGACAATTTAGATTTATTTTACGCATGGACAATTTAGATTTACACGTGAATTATGAAATCAATGAGTGACAGATACGCATGACTTTCTGAGAATACGAGTCAGATTTTGTTTACATGCATGCGTAAAGGTAATTGTCAAATATTGTTTTGGTTCAACATTGACGATTTGTTACATCTCGAATAGAATGTTTAGTTTTCACGAAGAGTTTTTTCAAGTTTTCTGAATGAGCCTGCTGCCATTGGTCTTATCATCAATGTTCGGGGAACACTTCTGATTACAGCAAGCCCAGAATAAACGTTACTATCATCCTATCATCAGCAGGTTCAGGGCACAAGTTATGATCCTTAATCGGCAGTAATTCTAAGCAAATTTAAAAAACATGTATTTTGAATTTCATGAGTGAAATACTCCTCACCGTTTTTCATGTGCTATTTTACGCCTCAATCTAAAATTTGATGAGTGAAATACGCATGTGTCAAAATAATTATCCGGAGCCCTGAGGCTGGTATTACATTCGTTTTTGAAATTCTCAATATGCAATAATAATGGCAGCTACGGCATAGAGTAGAATATAATCCATGACTGTGAGGGTTACATGAATATAAGTCTGTTGAATTGAAAAGTAACAAGCAAAAAAGTGAGCGTGGTTCACTAATACCCCCGACCGTGCATCCCTGACTAACTGAATTATTTTTTACTTTCAATGTAGTCATCTCTTGACCCCTAAAGAGGAATTGAGAAAAATGACTAATAAAAAAAATGGAACTTTGTAAAAAAAAACACACAGAAAACCCGTATCAATTTTAGTTTTGATTTGGCACTGCACCGCTTTTAGTAGGGAAGAAGACACGTGCAAAATGTGAAAAGAATCAGATGAAAACTTTTTCCCGTAATAGGATGGGCAAATCTGATATTGGAAAATTACTACCGTATATGTTCAAAATATGGAAATTTGTAAAAAATTGAAATATGAATGAAATTTGTTGCAATTTCGCACCGCACCCCTCCTAGTAGGGAAGAAGACTTGTGCAAAATTTGAAATCAATCGGATGAATAGTTTTCCCGTAATAGGTCGGACAAATCTGATATTGGAAAATGACTAAGTTCAAAACATGGAAATTTGTAAAAAAAATCAAATATTAACGAAATTTGTTGTTACTTTGCACTGCACCCCTCCTAGTAGGGTAGAAGACATGTGCAAAATTTGAAATAAATCGGATGAATAGTTTTCACGTAATAGGTCGGACAAATCTGATTTTGGAAAATGATTAAGTTCAAAACATGGAAATTTGTAAAAAAATTAAATATTAACGAAATTTGTTGTAACTTCGCACTGCACCCCTCCTAGTAGGGTAGAAGACATGTGCACAATTTGAAATTAATCGGATAAATAGTTTTCCCGTTATAGGTCGGACAAAAATTGTCTTCGGACAGACACACACACACATACACACCAACACACACACACGGAATCGTTGGTATTACTAGATACCCCGGACCGTTGGTCGGGGGTATAATAAAGTAACACTGATGCCCCCAACGCAAAGGTCAAGGTCAAAATTTATGACCGCATCTGAAAGTTCTTACCATGATGGATGCACATGTGAAATATCAAATGTCTATTTCTATCCAATCAGAAATTATCGCCAAGGTTAAATTTTTCGAAAAATACTTGCTGCGTCAAGGTCAAGGTCACGATGTAAAAAAATAGGAGCTTTTCTGAAATGTCTTATCATGATATAAGTAAAGTTTGTTGGTAAAAACAGACAGACAGACAGGGCAAAAACAATATACTCCCAGAATGTCCGATTCGGAGGCCTAAAAAGAGTTGATTGCTAAAGTGATGAAACAAAACACCTCAGTTGAAGTTTAAACATGATTGGCACATATCACCCTTTGTATTGGTTGGAAATATACTTCTCAAGATGAATCAAGGAACACTCAATGAGTATTTATCATTTGCAAGCAGCATTATCATCTGCAACGACTTAAAATGTGTGCAGCTCAAACATAAACGTTTTGTTTGAAGATTTATTCATACCGTTATGCATCCCTGACATGCAGTTTTCGTTTTCAGAACATTTGTATAATTTTGTAAAATATTTTCTTTTTTATCCTATATTTATTGGGAAATTGTTTAAACCAGGTTTTCACTTTCTAATCAATAAAATCAACATGACAATATTGCAACGTTTTGAATCTAAACCATCTGACATATTCATTTTGACACAATAAACAAAATCTAATGTTCCTTCAAATCCCAAGTAAAGTATGTATAGCAACACACACACTTTTAGATAGTGAGTTATAAGGAATTATGATGAGTTAGTAGATGATAAATGATAGATTGATTTAATGTGCTAATCACTTTTATTTCGCAATAAATGATCAAAGACCAATCGACTGTATCAATCATCACTATTAACTATGCCATTTCCTTTTTATAAAGTCATGTGATCATTTGACGCGTGGTTGGGTATTTGCTAATTCCAGCAGAGTTTTCAAGAATTTTCAGAAACCTCAAGAAAGGAATAATTGAAGGAAATAAACATCTTAAATCTACCACTTCTGTTGTGATAACCCGCTTTTTTAAAGCAAACAAAATATGAATGATTATAGGCTTCTAACAAGGGCTTTAATAAAAAATTAATTACATACTTATTAGAGAAAAATATAAATGTATTTATGAGGTTTTCTTTATCAACATTCAAACAACGTATGTTTTTGTTTGTTTGAATGAACATACTGTGAACAACCCCTGTAAGGCAAACAATGAATGATTTATTTAATGGGGGTACCTGAGTGGATGTTTTAATTGAATGTTTTAAGCGCAAAGTAATTGTCAACGAATATGCATATATTCCTGGAGAGAAACTCGTAAAGACTTTATTTAAATATAAATGTCAACATATCAACCAATCTAAATAAATTTAGATCAACAGATTTCAACAGATATTTCAAAGCTATTAACCCTCCTCTTATCTTAGTAACTACCAGTTTTTCACAGTCGTTCACTCTCCTCTAAGCTCAGTAACTACCAATATTACACAGTCGTTCACTCTCCTCTAAGCTCAGTAACTACCAGTATTACACAGTCGTTTACTCTCCTCTATGCTCAGTAACTTCCAATATTACACAGTCGTTCACTCTCCTCTAAGCTCAGTAACTACCAGTATTACACAGTCGTTCACTCTCCTCTAAGCTCAGTAACTACCAGTATTACACAGTTGTTCACTCTCCTCTAAGCTCAGTAACTACCAATATTTCACAGCCGTTCACTCTCCTCTAAGCTCAGTAACTACCAGTATTACACAGTCGTTCACTCTCCTCTAAGCTCAGTAACTACCAGTATTACACAGTTGTTCACTCTCCTCTAAGCTCAGTAACTACCAGTATTACACAGCCGTCCACTCTCCTCTAAGCTCAGTAACTACCAGTATTACACAGTCGTTTACTCTCCTCTATGCTCAGTAACTTCCAATATTACACAGTCGTTCACTCTCCTCTAAGCTCAGTAACTACCAGTATTACACAGTCGTTCACTCTCCTCTAAGCTCAGTAACTACCAGTATTACACAGCCGTCCACTCTCCTCTAAGTTCAGTAACTACCAGTATTACACAGCCGTCCACTCTCCTCTAAGTTCAGTAACTACCAGTATTACACAGCCGTTCACTCTCCTCTAAGCTCAGTAACTACCAATATTACAGTCGTTCACTCTCCTCTAAGCTCAGTAACTACCAATATTACACAGTCGTTCACTCTCCTCTAATCTTAGTAACTACCAATATTTCACAACCGTTCACTCTCCTCTAATCTTAGTAACTACCAGTATTTCACAGCTGTTCACTCTCCTATAATCTTAGTAACTACCAGTATTTCAGAACGAAAAAAATGGAAACTGTATCTGTGAAATGCTACTAGAAACAACCAACATATCAACCAATCTAAATAAATTTAGATCAACAGATTTCAACAGATATTTCAAAGCTATTAACCCTCCTCTTATCTTAGTAACTACCAATATTACACAGTCGTTCACTCTCCTCTAAGCTCAGTAACTACCAATATTTCACAGTTGTCTACTCTCCTCGAAGCTCAGTAACTACAAGTATTACACAGTCGTTCACTCTCCTCTAAGCTCAGTAGCTACCAATATTTCACAGGCGTTCACTCTCCTCTAAGCTCAGTAGCTACCAATATTTCACAGTCGTCTACTCTCCTCTAAGCTCAGTAACTACCAATATTTCACAGTCGTCTACTCTCTTCTATGCTCAGTAACTACCAATATTACACTGTCGTTTACTCTCATCTAAGTTCAGTAACTACCAGTATTACACAGTCGTTCACTCTCCTCTAAGCTCAGTAACTACCAATATTTCATAGTCGTCTACTCTCCTCTAAGCTCAGTAATTACCAATATTTCACAGTCGTCTACTCTCCTCTAAGCTCAGTAACTACCAGTATTATACAGTCGTGCACTCTCCTCAAAGCTCAGTAACTACCAATATTACACTGTCGTTTACTCTCCTAAAAGCTCAGTAACTACCAATATTACACAGTCGTCCACTCTCCTCTAACCTCAGTAACTACCAATATTTCACAGTCGTTCACTCTCCTCTAAGCTCAGTAACTACCAATATTACACAGTCGTCAACTCTCCTCTAAGCTCAGTAACTACCAGTATTACACAGTCGTTCACTCTCCTCTAAGCTCAGTAACTACCAGTTTTTCACAGCCGTTCACTCTCCTCTAAGCTCAGTAACTACCAATATTACACAGTCGTTCACTCTCCTCTGGGCTCAGTAACTACCAATATTACACAGTCGTTCACTCTCCTCTAAGCTCAGTAACTACCAATATTACACAGTCGTTCACTCTCCTCTAAGCTCAGTAACTACCAATATTACACTGTCGTTTACTCTCATCTAAGCTCAGTAACAACCAGTATTACACAGTCGTCTACTCTCCTCTAAGCTCAGTAACTACCAATATTTCACAGTCGTCTACTATCTTCTAAGCTCAGTAACTACCAGTATTACACAGTCGTTCACTCTCCTCTAAGCTCAGTAACTACCAATATTTCACAGCCGTTCACTCTCCTCTAAGCTCAGTAACTACCAGTATTATACAGTCGTGCACTCTCCTCAAAGCTCAGTAACTACCAATATTACACTGTCGTTTACTCTCCTAAAAGCTCAGTAACTACCAATATTACACAGTCGTCCACTCTCCTCTAACCTCAGTAACTACCAATATTTCACAGTCGTTCACTCTCCTCTAAGCTCAGTAACTACCAATATTACACAGTCGTCAACTCTCCTCTAAGCTCAGTAACTACCAGTATTACACAGTCGTTCACTCTCCTCAAAGCTCAGTAACTACCAGTTTTTCACAGCCGTTCACTCTCCTCTAAGCTCAGTAACTACCAATATTACACAGTCGTTCACTCTCCTCTGGGCTCAGTAACTACCAATATTACACAGTCGTTCACTCTCCTCTAAGCTCAGTAACTACCAATATTACACAGTCGTTCACTCTCCTCTAAGCTCAGTAACTACCAATATTACACTGTCGTTTACTCTCATCTAAGCTCAGTAACAACCAGTATTACACAGTCGTCTACTCTCCTCTAAGCTCAGTAACTACCAATATTTCACAGTCGTCTACTATCTTCTAAGCTCAGTAACTACCAGTATTACACAGTCGTTCACTCTCCTCTAAGCTCAGTAACTACCAATATTTCACAGCCGTTCACTCTCCTCTAAGCTCAGTAACTACCAATATTTCACAGTCGTCTACTCTCCTCTAAGCTCAGTAACTACCAATATTTCACAGTCGTCTACTCTCTTCTAAGCTCAGAAACTACCAATATTACACTGTCGTTTACTCTCATCTAAGCTCAGTAACTACCAATATTACACAGTCGTTCACTCTCCTCTAATCTTAGTAATTACCAATATTTCACAACCGTTCACTCTCCTCTAATCTTAGTAACTACCAGTATTACACAGTCGTTCACTCTCCTCTAATCTTAGTAACTACCAATATTACACAGTCGTTCACTCTCCTCTAAGCTGAGTAACTACCAATATTACACTGTCGTTTACTCTCATCTAAGCTCAGTAACAACCAGTATTACACAGTCGTCTACTCTCCTCTAAGCTCAGTAACTACCAATATTTCACAGTCGTCTACTATCTTCTAAGCTCAGTAACTACCAGTATTACACAGTCGTTCACTCTCCTCTAAGCTCAGTAACTACCAATATTTCACAGCCGTTCACTCTCCTCTAAGCTCAGTAACTACCAGTATTATACAGTCGTGCACTCTCCTCAAAGCTCAGTAACTACCAATATTACACTGTCGTTTACTCTCCTAAAAGCTCAGTAACTACCAATATTACACAGTCGTCCACTCTCCTCTAACCTCAGTAACTACCAATATTTCACAGTCGTTCACTTTCCTCTAAGCTCAGTAACTACCAATATTACACAGTCGTCAACTCTCCTCTAAGCTCAGTAACTACCAGTATTACACAGTCGTTCACTCTCCTCAAAGCTCAGTAACTACCAGTTTTTCACAGCCGTTCACTCTCCTCTAAGCTCAGTAACTACCAATATTACACAGTCGTTCACTCTCCTCTGGGCTCAGTAACTACCAATATTACACAGTCGTTCACTCTCCTCTAAGCTCAGTAACTACCAATATTACACAGTCGTTCACTCTCCTCTAAGCTCAGTAACTACCAATATTACACTGTCGTTTACTCTCATCTAAGCTCAGTAACAACCAGTATTACACAGTCGTCTACTCTCCTCTAAGCTCAGTAACTACCAATATTTCACAGTCGTCTACTATCTTCTAAGCTCAGTAACTACCAGTATTACACAGTCGTTCACTCTCCTCTAAGCTCAGTAACTACCAATATTTCACAGCCGTTCACTCTCCTCTAATCTCAGTAACTACCAATATTTCACAGTCGTCTACTCTCCTCTAAGCTCAGTAACTACCAATATTTCACAACCGTTCACTCTCCTCTAATCTTAGTAACTACCAATATTTCACAACCGTTCACTCTCCTCTAATCTTAGTAACTACCAGTATTTCACAACCGTTCACTCTCCTCTAATCTTAGTAACTACCAATATTTCACAACCGTTCACTCTCCTCTAATCTTAGTAACTACCAATATTTCACAACCGTTCACTCTCCTCTAATCTTAGTAACTACCAATATTTCACAACCGTTCACTCTCCTCTCATCTTAGTAACTACCAGTATTTCACAACCGTTCACTCTCCTCTAATCTTAGTAACTACCAATATTTCACAACCGTTCACTCTCCTCTAATCTTAGTAACTACCAATATTTCACAACCGTTCACTCTCCTCTAATCTTAGTAACTACCAATATTTCACAACCGTTCACTCTCCTCTAATCTTAGTAACTACCAATATTTCACAACCGTTCACTCTCCTCTAATCTTAGTAACTACCAGTATTACACAGCTCTTCACTCTCCTCTAATCTTTGTAACTACCAGTATTACACAGCTGTTCACTCTCCTATAATCTTAGTAACTACCAGTATTTCAGAACGAAAAAAATGGAAACTGTATCTGTGAAATGCTACTAGAAACAACCAACATATCAACCAATCTAAATAAATTTAGATCAACAGATTTCAACAGATATTTCAAAGCTATTAACCCTCCTCTTTTCTTAGTAACTACCAATATTACACAGTCGTTCACTCTCCTCTAAGCTCAGTAACTACCAATATTTCACAGTTGTCTACTCTCCTCGAAGCTCAGTAACTACCAGTATTACACAGTCGTTCACTCTCCTCTAAGCTCAGTAGCTACCAATATTTCACAGTCGTTCACTCTCCTCTAAGTTCAGTAACTACCAATATTTCACAGTCGTCTACTCTCCTCTAAGCTCAGTAACTACCAATATTTCACAGTCGTCTACTCTCTTCTAAGCTCAGTAACTACCAATATTACACTGTCGTTTACTCTCATCTAAGTTCAGTAACTACCAGTATTACACAGTCGTTCACTCTCCTCTAAGCTCAGTAACTACCAATATTTCACAGTCGTTCACTCTCCTTTAAGCTCAGTAACTACCAGTTTTTCATAGTCGTCTACTCTCCTCTAAGCTCAGTAATTACCAATATTTCACAGTCGTCTACTCTCCTCTAAGCTCAGTAACTACCAGTATTATACAGTCGTGCACTCTCCTCAAAGCTCAGTAACTACCAATATTACACTGTCGTTTACTCTCCTAAAAGCTCAGTAACTACCAATATTACACAGTCGTCTACTCTCCTCTAACCTCAGTAACTACCAATATTTCATAGTCGTTCACTCTCCTCTAAGCTCAGTAACTACCAATATTACACAGTCGTCAACTCTCCTCTAAGCTCAGTAACTACCAGTATTACACAGCCGTTCACTCTCCTCAAAGCTCAGTAACTACCAGTTTTTCACAGCCGTTCACTCTCCTCTAAGCTCAGTAACTACCAATATTTCACAGTCGTTCACTCTCCTCTAAGCTCAGTAACTACCAGTATTACACAGTCGTTTACTCTCCTCTAAGCTCAGTAACTACCAGTATTACACAGCCGTTCACTCTCCTCTAAGTTCAGTAACTACCAGTATTACACAGCCGTTCACTCTCCTCTAAGCTCAGTAACTACCAATATTACACAGTCGTTCACTCTCCTCTAAGCTCAGTAACTACCAATATTACACAGTCGTTCACTCTCCTCTAAGTTCAGTAACTACAAATATTACACAGTCGTTCACTCTCCTCTAAGCTCAGTAACTACCAATATTACACAGATGTTCACCCTCTTCTAAGCTTAGTAACTACCAATATTTCACAACCATTCACTCTCCTCTAATCTTAGTAACTACCAATATTTCACAACCGTTCACTCTCCTCTAATCTTAGTAACTACCAGTATTACACAGCTGTTCACTCTCCTATAATCTTAGTAACTACCAGTATTTCAGAACGAAAAAAATGGAAACTGTAGTGAAGTGGACTTGAAATGGAAAATGAATTTATTTTGGCTGAATATTTAAACCCCGACCATTAATAGCTCTGTTGCTGAAAAGTGCCGTCATTCTATATGATAGACACAAAGCAAGCTGAATTCTCACATATTATTACCATGATTCATTACCACTATAGGACATTTCCCAGGTCAACCTTTTCTCACATGTTCCAATTCACAGTTCACATGTTATCAATTTACATTGCTACACCACTTAAGTATTAAAGCGTTTTTAGATTTATCATCGTTATCACCTGCAGTGGCTATTCATTTTCGTTTATTTCATCTCAACTTTACTATTCATATGTTCTGATAATGTCTAAAAACAGTTTATTAATAGTGTAATTTATAAGATATAAATATCAGATATAGATAATTCGCTGTCTACATTTCATGCAGTATCTTAAGTGCTCACGACTAAATAAATGACGACAACATGAAAATACAACATGCTATCATCATAATGGTTATCTCTTTATTTGAAACAAATACAGTCATGAGCTATGTCATTCATCCGGCTATCTCTATTCTATTATACAAATGGTAACAACAAATCTTACATAAGGATAAAACTGTTACAAAATAAACCATAATAAACAACATGTACACGCAAATCGCATTTACATATATGACAGATTTGAAATAAGGTTTTTAGAAAATACTTGCACATGATAACAATTCACATTTCACATGCTGACAATTTACATTTCACGTGTTATCAATTTACTTTTCACGTGTTATCAGTACACATTGCTACACCACTTAAGTATTAAAGCGTTTTTAGTTTTATCCTCGTTGTCACCTGCAGTGGGTATTCATTTTCGTTTACAACATGATATAATAACAATGGTTATCTCTTTATTTGAAACAAATACAGTCATAAGCTATGTAATTCATCGGGCCATCTTTATTACAATGTACGAATGGTAACAAAAAATATAAATCTGTGACAAAAACAAGCAAAAAAGTCAATATGTACAGGCAGATCGTATTTACATACAGTGCTGATTTGAGATTTAATGTGAGATTACACTTTTGAAATCGAAGCTTATCAAATAATTTATTCGATTTCCCAGTATTTATTGTCTCAATTGAAATTTCATAGTCTCAAACAAAGTCTCATATTGTTTGAAAGTCTCCACAATAAGCGGAATTGTGATGTCCCCAGTTGTAGTCACATCCTCAGAGATTGACCAGTTGAGTTGATGAGAAGGTGACGAGTTGTTGAGAAGGTGCTTTGGCTCCTTGAGGGGGTTGTGGAAGCTACCTCAGAGATTGACGAGTTGTTGACCACAGGAGCAGGTGCTGTGGCTCCTTGAGGGGGTTATTGAAGCTACCTCAGAGATTGAGGAGTTGTGAACGGGGGCCTGTCAGACTACAGGAGCAGGTGCTGTGGCTCCTTGAGGGGGTTATTGAAGCTACCTCAGAGATTGAGGAGTTGGGGGTTCAAAATCAGGTGGCGAGGAACAAGTCCATATTACTTCTTTGAGAGGCATTTACGAATTATAATTGACAATACATCAGATGAAGTTGTTCAACTACAGCAAAAGTTTCACATGCAAGAAACATTTAGGACTCGTTTTAGTGGTCTCGAAATGGATGATCAGCCTGGTAGGGGTTCAAAATCAGGTGGCGAGTCACAAGTCTCATATTGTTTGAAAGTCTCCACAATAAGCTGAATTGTGATGTCTCCAGTTGTAGTCACATCCTTTCAATCTTCCTGCCGATCATGTACATCAACTACTGCAGAGATGAGGAGTTGTTGACCACAGGAGCAGGTGCTTCAGCTCCTTGAGGGGGTTGTGGAAGCTACCTCAGAGATTGAGGAGTTGGGGGTTCAAAATCCAGTTGTAGTCGCATCCTTTCGTTCTTCCTGCTGATCATGTATATCAACTACTGCAGAGATGAGGAGTTGTTGACCACAGGAGCAGGTGATTCAACTCCTTTAGGGGGTTGTGGAAGTGTGGCCATCAGGTCGTCTTGTAGCAGCCTGTCTGGAGGTGGAGCAGCTGCTGCCTCTGGCTCGTCTTGTTGTTGATCAGACATACTGGGAGATAACATGTGTTGTTGAGTTGGTACTGTGTCGTCACTGTGTTGATCAGACACCCTGGGAGATAACATATATTGTTGAGTTGGGACTGTGTTGCCACTGTATTGAGGTTTGATGTAGCTTGCAGGTCTTGCTATGATAAGTGGACGCTCCCCTGATTGTATAATCTTAGATTCATCATCAACTTGTTTGCAACCGGACGAAGCAGATTTGTTTCGGGGCTTGAATGCTGGAAATGGATGATCATAGTTGACCACATCAGGTGGTGGTTCCCAGTCAGGTGACGAGTTACCAGGTTCCGGTGGATCAAAGCACTCTGCTATAAGTGTAATGTTGATGACTTTATCAGTTGCGTGCACATCAGCTACTATAGAGAATGAGGAGTTGTTGACCACAGGAGCAGGTGCTGCAGCTCCTAGAGGGGGTTGTGGAAGGTGGTCCATCAGCTCCTCGTTGATCTCGATGTAGCTTGGCAGGGTATAGCTGCCAGGTCTATCGAATTCATCAGAGCTTCGTTGTAGATCATGTAGTAGTCTGTGTGAAGGAGGAGCAGCTGCCGCCTGTAGCTCGTCTTCCTGTTGATCAGTCACTCCAGCAGAATGCAACTGGGGCTGGACTTGAAGGTTGTGTCCGGAGTCACTGAGTCGAGGTCTGAGGTAGCTGGTTTGTCTGGTCAGTTGGATTGGGCAAACCCTTGGAGGAGTTGCTGACACCTCTTCTTCCAGTTGAATGTGTCCAGGAGCAGGAGCGGGTCGAGCATCCTGTAGCACAGAAGGAGTCCTCCTCCTCCACTTGACGGCTTCATAGACCACGCCGTGCATCCTGCAGGAGAAGATACTACCTGTATCTCAATACTGGATGTGACTTTTTGTATTCAATACATTGGGAAGGATAAGATCTAGTATTCAGTTAGGCCCTCATACCTCGTACGTGACAATTGTTTGTCAACTATCATAATAAAACATTAACCTTCTTTCTCTACAACACAATTATCAAATAACGAAAAGGCTTTGGAAACATATAGACCAATCAAAATTCCTAACTTTAAAATCAAGACATGACTATCTGGATGGTCAAAATGATATTTTTATTGATATTACTTCCCATTTCAAGACATACGCCATAGCAAATACACCAATCATTGATTCTTAAATGACGTTTCATTCCTAATTATAAACTTCTTACTTCTTACTGAAGTCTAGATATTTAGAAATGAGCCAAATCAAAACTGTTATGGCTGTAAATAAAAGCTGTTATCGACCACTTACCGTTTCAAGCGTCTGGACATGTAGAAGCCTACTGCAATGATGATGAGGACGACAACAGTCACGCCCCCTCCAACCCAGGACTGTACTGAGCTCAACTCTCCCTTCTCGTCTGAAACACGTCAACATCAACATTGATACATCCCTGCTAACTACCACCCACCCCTCAAACCCAGGATTGTACTGAGCTCCACTCTCCCTTCCCGTCTGCAACATGTCCACATCAACATTGATACATCACTGCTAACTACCACCCATCCCTCCAACCCAGGACTGTACTCAGCTCCACTCTCCCTTCTCGTCTGAAACATGTCCACATCTACATTGATACATCACTGCTAACTAACACCAATCCCTCCAACCCATGACTGAATTGAGCTCCACTCTCCCTACTTGTCTGAAACATGTCATCATCTACATTGATGCATCACTGCTAACTACCACCCATTCATCCAACCCAAGACTGTACTCAGCTCCGCTCTCCCTTCTCGTCTGAAACATGTCAACATCTACATTGATACATCACTGCTAACTACCACCCATCCCTCCAACCCAGGACTGTATTGAGCTTCACTCTCCCTTCTCGTCTGAAACATGTCAACATCTACATTGATACATCACTGCTAACTACCAACCACCCCTCCAACCCATGACTGTACTGAGCTTCAATCTCCCTTCTCGTCTGAAACATGTCAACATCTACATTAATACATCACTGCTAACTACCACCCATCCCTCCAACCCAGGACTGTACTCAGCTCCACTCTCCCTTTACGTCTGAAACATGTCAACATCTACATTGATACATCACTGCTAACTACCACCCACCCCTCCAACCCAGGACTGTACTGAGCTCCACTCTCCCTTCTCGTCTGAAACATGACAACATCTACATTGATACATCACTGCTTACTACCACCCACCCCTCCAACCCATGACTGAATTGAGCTCCACTCTCCCAACTTGTCTGAAACATGTCATCATCTACATTGATGCATCACTGCTAACTACCACCCATTCATCCAACCCAAGACTGTACTCAGCTCCGCTCTCCCTTCTCGTCTGAAACATGTCAACATCTACATTGATACATCACTGCTAACTACCACCCATCCCTCCAACCCAGGACTGTATTGAGCTTCACTCTCCCTTCTCGTCTGAAACATGTCAACATCTACATTGATACATCACTGCTAACTACCAACCACCCCTCCAACCCATGACTGTACTGAGCTTCACTCTCCCTTCTCGTCTGAAACATGTCAACATCTACATTAATACATCACTGCTAACTACCACCCATCCCTCCAACCCAGGACTGTACTCAGCTCCACTCTCCCTTCTCGTCTGAAACATGTCAACATCTACATTGATACATCACTGCTAACTACCACCCACCCCTCCAACCCAGGACTGTACTGAGCTCCACTCTCCCTTCTCGTCTGAAACATAACAACATCTACATTGATACATCACTGCTTACTACCACCCACCCCTCCAACCCATGACTGAATTGAGCTCCACTCTCCCAACTTGTCTGAAACATGTCATCATCTACATTGATGCATCACTGCTAACTACCACCCATTCATCCAACCCACGACTGTACTCAGCTCCGCTCTCCCTTCTCGTCTGAAACATGTCAACATCTACATTGATACATCACTGCTAACTACCACCCATCCCTCCAACCCAGGACTGTACTGAGCTTCACTCTCCCTTCCCGTCTGAAACATGTCAACATCTACATTAATACATCACTGCTAACTACCACCCATCCCTCCAACCCAGGACTGTACTCAACTCCACTCTCCCTTCTCGTCTGAAACATGTCAACATCTACATTGATACATCACTGCTAACTACCACCCATCCCTCCAACCCAGGACTGTACTCAGCTCCGCTCTCCCTTCTCGTCTGAAACATGTCAACATCTACATTGATACATCACTGCTAACTACCACCCACCCCTCCAACCCATGACTGTACTAAGCTTCACTCTCCCTTCCCGTCTGAAACATGTCAACATCTACATTAATACATCACTGCTAACTACCACCCATCCCTCCAACTCAGGACTGTACTCAACTCCACTCTCCCTTCTCGTCTGAAGCATGTCAACATCTACATTGATACATCACTGCTAACTACCACCCACCCCTCCAACCCATGACTGTACTGAGCTTCACTCTCCCTTCTCGTCTGAAACATGTCAACATCTACATTAATACATCACTGCTAATTACCACCCACCCCTCCAACAAAGGACTGTACTAAGCTCCACTCTCCCTTCTCGTCTAAAACATGTCAACATCTACATTGATACATCACTGCTAACTACCACCCATCCCTCAAACCCAGGACTGTACTGAGCTCCACTCTCCCTTCTCGTCTGCAATATGTCCACATCAACATTGATACATCACTGCTAACTACCACCCATCCCTCCAACCCAGGACTGTACTCAGCTCTACTGTCCCTTCTCATCTAAAACATGTCATCATCTACATTGATACATCACAGATAACTACCACCCCTCCAACCCAGGACTGTACCGAGCTCCACTCTCCCTTGTCGTCTGCAATATGTCCACATCATCATTGAGACATCACTGCTAACTACCACCCACCCCTCCAGCCCAGGACTGTATTGAGCTCCACTCTCTCTACTTGTCTGAAACATGTCCACATCTACATTGATACATCACTGCTAACTACCACCCACCCCTCCAACCCATGACTGTACTGAGCTTCACTCTCCCTTCTCGTCTGAAACATGTCAACATCTACATTAATACATCACTGCTAACTACCACCCACCCCTCCAACCCATGACTGTACTGAGCTTCACTCTCCCTTCTCGTCTGAAACATGTCAACATCTACATTGATACATCACTGCTAACTACCACCCACCCCTCCAACCCATGACTGTATTGAGCTCCACTCTCCCTTCTCGTCTGAAACATGTCAACATTTACATTGATACATCACTGCTAACTACCACCCATCCCTCCAACCCAGGACTGTACTGAGCTCCACTCTCCCTTCTCGTCTGAAACATGTCAACATCTACATTGAAACATCACTGCTAACTACCACCCACCCCTCAAACCCATGACTGTATTGAGCACAACTCTCCCTACTCATCTGAAACATGTCAACATACACATTGATACATCACTACTAACTACCACCCATCCCTCCAACCCAGGACTGTACTGAGCTCCACTCTCCCTTCTCGTCTGAAACATGTCAACATCTACATTGATACATCACTGCTAACTACCACCCCATCCTCCAACCCAGGACTGTACTGAGCTCCACTCTCCCTTGTCGTCTGAAACATATCAACATCTACATTGATACATCACTACTAACTACCACCTATCCCTCCAAACCATGACTGTACTAAGCTCCACTGTCCCTTCTCGTCTGAAACATGTCAACATCTACATTGATACATCACTGTTAACTACCACCCACCCCTCAAACACAAGACTGCACTGAGCTCCACTCTCCCTACTCGTCTGAAACATGTCAACATCTACATTGATACATCACTGCTTACTACCACCCATCCATCAAACCCAGGACTGTACTCATCTCCACTCTCCCTTCTCATCTGAAACATGTCCACATCTACATTGATACATCACTGCTAACTACCAACCACCCTGCAACCGAGGACTGTACTGAGCTCCACTCCAACTTCTCGTCTGAACCATGTCAACATGTACATTGATACATCACTGCTAACTACCACCCACCCCTCCAACACAGGACTGTACTGAGCTTCACTCTCCTTTCTCGTCTAAAACATGTCAACATCTACATTGATACATCACTGCTAACTACCACCCATCCCTCCAACCCAGGACTGTACTGAGCTCCACTCTCCCTACTCGTGTGAAACATGTCATCATCTACATTGATACATCACTGCTAACTACCACCCATCCCTCCAACCCAGGACTGTACTGAGCTTCACACTCCCTTCTCGTCTGAAACATGTCAACATCTACATTGATACATCACTGCTAACTACCACCCACCCCTCCAACCCATGACTGTACTAAGCTCCACTGTTCTTTCTCGTCTGAAACATGTCAACATGTACATTGATACATCACTACTAACTACCACCCACCCCTCCAACCAAGGACTGTACTGAGCTTCACTCTCCTTTCTCGTCTAAAACATGTCAACATCTACATTGATACATCACTGCTAACTAACTCCCATCCCTCCAACCCAGGACTGTACTGAGCTCCACTCTCCCTTCTCGCCTGAAACATGTCAGCATCTACATTGATACATCACTGCTAACTACCACCCCTCCCTCCAACCCAGGACTGTACTGAGCTCCACTCTCCATTCTCGTCTGAAACATGTCAACATCTACATTAATACATCACTGCTAACTACCACCCACCCCTCCAACCCATGACTGTATTGAGCTCCACTCTCCCTTCTCGTCTGAAACATGTCAACATTTACATTGATACATCACTGCTAACTACCACCCATCCCTCCCACCCAGGACTGTACTGAGCTCCACTCTCCCTTCTCGTCTGAAACATGTCAACATCTACATTGAAACATCACTGCTAACTACCACCCACCCCTCAAACCCATGACTGTATTTAGCACCACTCTCCCTACTCGTCTGAAACATGTCAACATACACATTGATACATCACTACTAACTACCACCCATCCCCCCAACCCAGGACCTTACTGAGCTCAACTCTCCCTTCTCGTCTGAAACATGTCAACATCTACATTGATACATCACTACTAACTACCACCCATCCCTCCAACCCAGGACTGTACTGAGCTCCACTCTCCCTTCTCGTCTGAAATATGTCATCATCTACATTGATACACCACTGCTAACTACCACCCATCCCTCCAACCCAGGAATGTTCTGAGCTTCACTCTCCCTTCTCGTCTGCAACACGTCCACATCAACATTGATACATCACTGCTAACTACCACCCCTCCCTCCAACCCAGGACTGTACTGAGCTCCACTCTCCCTTGTCGTCTGAAACATATCAACATCTACATTGATACATCACTACTAACTACCACCTATCCCTCCAAACCAGGACTGTACTAAGCTCCACTGTCCCTTCTCGTCTGAAATATGTCAACATCTACATTGATACATCACTGCTAACTACCACCCACCCCTCAAACACAAGACTGCACTGAGCTCCACTCTCCCTACTCGTCTGAAACATGTCATCATCTACATTGATACATCACTGCTTACTACCACCCATCTCTCCAACCCAGGACTGTACTGAGCTTCACTCTCCCTTCTCGTCTGAAACATGTCAACATCTACATTGATACATCACTGCTTACTACCACCCATCCCTCCAACCCAGGACTGTACTAAGCTCCACTGTCCTTTCTCGTCTGAAACATGTCAACATGTACATTGATACATCACTGCTAACTACCACCCACCCCTCCAACACAGGACTGTACTGAGCTTCACTCTCCTTTCTCGTCTAAAACATGTCAACATCTACATTGATACATCACTGCTAACTACCACCCATCCCTCCAACCCAGGACTGTACTGAGCTCCACTCTCCCTACTCGTCTGAAACATGTCATCATCTACATTGATACATCACTGCTAACTACCACCCATCCCTCCAACCCAGGACTGTACTGAGCTTCACACTCCCTTCTCGTATGAAACATGTCAACATCTACATTGATACATCACTGCTAACTACCACCCACCCCTCCAACCCAGGACTGTACTAAGCTCCACTGTCCTTTCTCGTCTGAAACATGTCAACATGTACATTGATACATCACTACTAACTACCACCCACCCCTCCAACACAGGACTGTACTGAGCTTCACTCTCCTTTCTCGTCTAAAACATGTCAACATCTACATTGATACATCACTGCTAACTACCACCCATCCCTCAAACCCAGGACTGTACTGAGCTCCACTCTCCCTTCTCGTCTGAAACATGTCAGCATCTACATTGATACATCACTGCTAACTACCACCAATCCCTCCAACCCAGGACTGTACTGAGCTCCACTCTCCCTTCTCGTCTGAAACATGTCAGCATCTACATTGATACATCACTGCTAACTACCACCCATCCCTCCAACCCAGGACTGTACTGAGCTCCACTCTCCCTTCTCGTCTGAAACATGTCAGCATCTACATTGAAAACATCACTGCTAACTACCACCCATCCCTCCAACCCAGGACTGTACTGAGCTTCATTCTCCCTTCTCGTCTGCAACATGTCAACATCAACATTGATACATCACTGCTAACTACCACCCATCCCTCCAACCCAGGACTGTACTGAGCTCCACTCTCCCTTCTCGTCTGAAACATGTCAGCATCTACATTGATACATCACTGCTAACTACCACCCATCCCTCCAACCCAGGACTGTACTGAGCTTCACTCTCCCTTCTCGTCTGCAACAAGTCCACATCAACATTGATACACCACTGCTAACTACCACCCATCCCTCCAACCCAGGACTGTACTGAGCTCCACTCTCCATTCTCGTCTAAAACATGTCAACATCTACATTGATACATCACTGCTAACTACCACCCACCCCTCCAACCCATGACTGTATTGAGCTCCACTCTCCCTTCTCGTCTGAAACATGTCAACATTTACATTGATACATCACTGCTAACTACCACCCATCCCTCCAACCCAGGACTGTACTGAGCTCCACTCTCCCTTCTCGTCTGAAACATGTCAACATCTACATTGAAACATCACTGCTAACTACCACCCACCCCTCCAACCCATGACTGTATTGAGCACCACTCTCCTTACTCGTCTGAAACATGTCAACATACACATTAATACATCACTACTAACTACCACCCATCCCTCCAACCCAGGACTGTACTGAGCTCCACTCTCCCTTCTCGTCTGAAACATGTCAACATCTACATTGATACATCACTACTAACTACCACCCATCCCTCCAACCCAGGACTGTACTGAGCTCCACTCTCCCTTCTCGTCTGAAATATGTCATCATCTACATTGATACACCACTGCTAACTACCACCCATCCCTCCAACCCAGGAATGTACTGAGCTTCACTCTCCCTTCTGGTCTGCAACATGTCCACATCAACATTAATACATCACTGCTAACTACCACCCCTCCCGCCAACCCAGGACTGTACTGAGCTCCACTCTCCCTTGTCGTCTGAAACATATCAACATCTACATTGATACATCACTACTAACTACAACCCATCCCTCCAAACCAGGACTGTACTAAGCTCCACTGTCCCTTCTCGTTTGAAACATGTCAACATCTACATTGATACATCACTGCTAACTACCACCCACCCCTCAAACACAGGACTGCACTGAGCTCCACTCTCCCTACTCGTCTGAAACATGTCATCATCTACATTGATACATCACTGCTAACTACCATCCATCCCTCCAACCCAGGACTGTACTGAGCTTCACTCTCCCTTCTCGTCTGAAACATGTCAACATCTACATTGATACATCACTGCTAACTACCACCCACCCCTCCAACCCAGGACTGTACTAAGCTCCACTGTCCTTTCTCGTCTGAAACATGTCAACATGTACATTGATACATCACTGCTAACTACCACCCACCCCTCCAACAGAGGACTGTACTGAGCTTCACTCTCCTTTCTCGTCTAAAACATGTCAACATCTACATTGATACATCACTGCTAACTACCACCCATCCCTCCAACCCAGGACTGTACTGAGCTCCACTCTCCCTTCTCGTCTGAAACATGTCAGCATCTACATTGATACATCACTGCTAACTACCACCCATCCCTCCAACCCAGGACTGTACTGAGCTCCACTCTCCCTTCTCGTCTGAAACATGTCAGCATCTACATTGATACATCACTGCTAACTACCACCCATTCCTCCAACCCAGGTCTGTACTGAGCTCCACTCTCCCTTCTCGTCTGAAACATGTCAGCATCTACATTGAAAACATCACTGCTAACTACCACCCATCCCTCCAACCCAGGACTGTACTGAGCTTCACTCTCCCTTCTCGTCTGCAACATGTCCACATCAACATTGATACATCACTGCTAACTACCACCCATCCCTCCAACCCAGGACTGTACTGAGCTCCACTCTCCCTTCTCGTCTGAAACATATCAACATCTACATTGATACATCACTACTAACTACCACCCACCCCTCCAACCGAGAACTGTACTCAGCTTCACTCTCCTTTCTCGTCTAAAACATGTCAACATCCACTATACATCACTGCTAACTACCACCCATCCCTCGAACCCAGGACTGTACTGAGCTCCACTCTTCCTTCTCGTCTGAAACATGTCAGCATCTACATTGATACATCACTGGTAACTACCACCCATCCGTCCAACCCAGGACTGTACTGAGCTTCACTCTCCCTCCTCGTCTGCAAGATGTCCACATCAACATTGATACATCACTGCTAACTACCACACATCCCTCCAACCCAGGCTGTACTCAGCTCCACTCTCCCTTCTCATCTGAAACATGTCAACATCTACATTGATATATCACTGCTAACTACCACCCATCCCTCCAACCCAGGACTGTACTGAGATCCACTCTCCCTTCTCGTCTGAACCATGTCAACATCTACATTGATACATCACTGCTAACTACCACCCATCCCTCCAACCCAGGACTGTACTCAGATCCACTCTCCCTTCTCCTCTGAAACATGTCAACATCTACATTGATACATCACTGCTAACTACCACCCACTCCTCCAACCTAGGACTGTACTGAGCTCCACTCTCCCTACTCGTCTAAAACATGTCAACATCTACATTGATACATCACTGCTAACTACCACCCATCCATCCAAACCAGGACTGTACTGAGCTTCACCCTCCCTTCTCGTCTGCAACATGTCCACATCAACATTGATACATCACTGCTAACTACCAACCACCCTCCAACCAAGGACTGTACTGAGCTCCACTTCAACTTCTCGTCTGAAACATGTCAACATCTACATTGATACATCAATGCTAACTACCAAACACCCCTCAAACCAAGGACTGTACTAAGCTCCACTCTCCCTTCTCGTCTAAAACATGTTAACATCTACATTGATACATCACTGCTAACTACCACCCATCCCTCCAACTCAGGACTGTACTGAGCTTTACTCTCCCTTCTCGTCTGCAACATGTCCACATCTACATTGATACATCACTGCTAACTACCACCCATCCCTCCAACCCAGGACTGTACTCAGCTCTACTCTCCTTTTCTCGTCTGCAACATGTCCACATCAACATTGATACATCACTGCTAACTACCACCCATCCCTCCAACCCAGGACTGGACTGAGCTTCACTCTCCCTTCTCGTCTGAAACATGTCCACATAAACATTAATACATCACTGCTAACTACCACCCACCCCTCCAACCCAGGACTGTACTGAGCTCCACTCTCCCTTCTCGTCTGCAACATGTCCACATCAACATTGATACATCACTGCATACTACCACCCACCCCTCAAACCCAGGACTCAACTTAGCTCCACTCTCCCTACTCGTCTGAAACATGTCATCATCTACATTGATACATCACTGCTAACTACCATCCATCCCTCCAACCCAGGACTGTACTCAGCTCCACTCTCCCTTCTCGTCTGAAACATGTCAACATCTACATTGATACATCACTGCTAACTACCACCCATCCCTCCAACCCAGGACTGTACTGAGCTTCACTCTCCCTTCTCGTCTGCAACATGTCCACATCTACATTGATACATCACTGCTAACTACCACCCATCCCTCCAACCGAGAACTGTACTCAGCTTCACTCTCCATTCTCGTCTGAAAAATGTCAACATCTACATTAATATATCACTGCTAACTACCACCCATCCCTCCAACCCAGGACTGAACTCAGCTCCACTCTCCCTTCTCGTCTGAAACATGTCAACATCTACATTGATACATCACTGCTAACTACCACCCATCCCTCCAACCCAGGACTGTACTCAGCTCCGCTCTCCCTTCTCGTCTGAAACATGTCAACATCTACATTGATACATCACTGCTAACTACCACCCACCCTCCAACCCAGGACTGTACTCAGCTCCACTCTCCCTTCTCGTCTGCAACATGTCAACATCTACATTGATACATCACTGCTAACTACCACCCACCCCTCCAACCCATGACTGTACTGAGCTTCACTCTCCCTTCTCGTCTGAAACATGTCAACATCTACATTAATACATCACTGCTAACTACCACCCATCCCTCCAACCCATGACTGTACTCAGCTCCACTCTCCCTTCTCGTCTGAAACATGTCAACATCTACATTGATACATCACTGCTAACTACCACCCACCCCTCAAACCCAGGACTGTACTCAGCTCCACTCTCCCTTCTCGTCTGCAACATGTCAACATCTACATTAATACATCACTGCTAACTACCACCCATCCCTCCAACCCATGACTGTACTCAGCTCCACTCTCCCTTCTCGTCTGAAACATGTCAACATCTACATTGATACATCACTGCTAACTACCACCCATCCCTCCAAACCAGGACTGTACTGAGTTTCACTCTCCCTTCTCGTCTGAAACATGTCAACATCTACATTGATACATCACTGCTAACTACCACCCACCCCTCCAACCCAGGACTGTACTAAGCTCCACTCTCCCTTCTCGTCTGCAACATGTCCACATCTACATTGATACATCACTGCTAACTACCACCCATCCCTCCAACCAAGGACTGTACTGAGCTCCACTCTCCCTTCTCGTCTGCAATATGTCCACATCAACATTGATACACCACTGCTAACTACCACCCACCCCACCAACACAGGACTGTACTGAGCTCTACTGTCCCTTCTCGTCTAAAACATGTCATCATCTACATCACAGATAACTACCACCCCTCGTCTGAAACATGTCCACATAAACATTAATACATCACTGATAACTACCACCCACCCCTCCAACCCAGGACTGTACTGAGCTCCACTCTCCCTTCTCGTCTGAAACATGTCAACATCTACATTGATACATGACTACTAACTACCACCCACCCCTCCAACTCAGGGCTGTACTGAGCTCCACTCTACCTTCTCGTCTGAAACATGTCAACATCTACATTGATACATCACTGCTAACTACCACCCATCCCTCAAACCCAGGACTGTACTGAGCTCCACTCTCCCTTCTCGTCTGCAATATGTCCACATCAACATTGATACATCACTGCTAACTACCACCCACCCCTCCAACACAGGACTGTACTGAGCTCCACTCTCCCTACTCGTCTGAAACATGTCATCATCTACATTGATACATCACTGCTAACTACCACACATCCCTCCAACCCAGGACTGTACTGAGCTTCACACTCCCTTCTCGTCTGAAACATGTCAACATCTACATTGATACATCACTGCTAACTACCACACACCCCTGCAACCCAGGACTGTACTAAGCTCCACTGTCCTTTCTCGTCTGAAACATGTCAACATGTACATTGATACATCACTACTAACTACCACCCACCCCTCCAACACAGGACTGTACTGAGCTTCACTCACCTTTCTCGTCTAAAACATGTCAACATCTACATTGATACATCACTGCTAACTACCACCCATCCCTCAAACCCAGGACTGTACTGAGCTCCACTCTCCCTTCTCGTCTGAAACATGTCAGCATCTACATTGATACATCACAGATAACTACCACCCCTCCAACCCAGGACTGTACCGAGTCCACTCTCGCTTCTCGTCTGAAACATGTCAACATCTACATTGATACATCACTGCTAACTACCACCAACCCCTCCAACCCATGACTGTATTGAGCTCCACTCTCCCTTGTCGTCTGAAACATGTCAACATCTACATTGATACATCACTGCTAACTACCACCCACCCCTCCAACCCAGGACTGTATTGAGCTCCACTCTCCCTACTTGTCTGAAACATGTCAACATCTACATTGATACATCACTGCTAACTACCACCCATCCCTCAAACCCAGGACTGTACTGAGCTTCACTCTCCCTTCTCGTCTGCAATATGTCCACATCAACATTGATACATCACTGCTAACTACCACCCACCCCTCCAACACAGGACTGTACTGAGCTCTACTGTCCCTTCTCGTCTAAAACATGTTATCATCTACATCACAGATAACTACCACCCCTCCAACCCAGGACTGTATTGAGCTCCACTCTCCCTTGTCGTCTGAAACATGTCAACATCTACATTGATACATCACTGCTAACTGCCACCAACCCCTCCAACCCATGACTGTATTGAGCTCCACTCTCCCTTGTCGTCTGAAACATGTCAACATCTACATTGATACATCACTGCTAACTACCACCCACCCCTCCAACCCAGGACTGTATTGAGCTCCACTCTCCCTACTTGTCTGAAACATGTCAACATATACATTGATACATCACTACTAACTACCACCCATCCCTCCAACCCAGGACTGTACTGAGCTCCACTCTCCCTTCTTGTCTGAAACATGTCAATATCTACATTGATACATCACTGCTAACTACCACCCATCCCTCCAACCCAGGACTGTACTGAGCTCCACTCTCCCTACTCGTCTGAAACATGTCAGCATCTACATTGATACATCACTGCTAACTACCACCCATCCCTCCAACACAGGACTGTACTGAGCTCCACTCTCCCTTCTTGTCTGAAACATGTCAATATCTACATTGATACATCACTGCTAACTACCACCCATCCCTCCAACACAGGACTGTACTGAGCTCCACTCTCCCTTCTTGTCTGAAACATGTCAACATCTACATTGATACATCACTGCTAACTACCACCCATCCCTCCAACCCAGGACTGTACTGAGCTCCACTCTCCCTACTCGTCTGAAACATGTCAGCATCTACATTGATACATCACTGCTAACTACCACCCGCGCCTCCAACCAAGGACTGTACTCAGCTCCACTCTCCCTTCTCATCTGAAACATGTCCACATCTAAATTGATACATCACTGCTAACTACCACCCATCCCTCAAACCCAGGACTGTACTGAGCTCCAGTCTCCCTTCTCGTCTGCAATATGTCCACATCAACATTGATACATCACTGCTAACTACCAACCACCCTCCAACCAAGGACTGTACTGAGCTCCACTTCAACTTCTCGTCTGAAACATGTCAACATCTACATTGAAACATCAATGCTAACTACCACCCACCCCTCCAACCCATGACTGTACTAAGCTCCACTCTCCCTTCTCGTCTAAAACATGTCAACATCTACATTGATACATCACTGCTAACTACCACCCATCCCTCCAACCCAGGACTGTACTGAGCGTCACTCTCCCTTCTCGTCTGAAACATGTCAACATCTACATTAATACATCACTGCTAACTACCACCCATCCCTCCAACCACTGACTGTACTCAGCTCCACTCTCCCTTCTCGTCTGAAACATGTCAACATCTACATTGATACATCACTGCTAACTACCACCCACCCCTCCAACCAAGGACTGTACTAAGCTCCACTCTCCCTTCTCGTCTAAAACATGTCAACATCTACATTGATACATCACTGCTAACTACCACCCATCCCTCCAACACAGGACTGTACTGAGCTCTACTGTCCCTTCTCGTCTAAAACATGTTATCATCTACATCACAGATAACTACCACCCCTCCAACCCAGGACTGTACCGAGTCCACTCTCGCTTCTCGTCTGAAACATGTCAACATCTACATTGATACATCACTGCTAACTACCACCAACCCCTCCAACACATGACTGTATTGAGCTCCACTCTCCCTTGTCGTCTGAAACATGTCAACATCTACATTGATACATCACTGCTAACTACCACCCACCCCTCCAACCCAGGACTGTATTGAGCTCCACTCTCCCTACTTGTCTGAAACATGTCAACATATACATTGATACATCACTACTAACTACCACCCACCCTCCAACCCATGACTGTATTGAGCTCCACTCTCCCTTCTCGTCTGCAACATGTCAACATCTACATTGATACATCACTACTAACTACCACCCATCCCTCCAACCCAGGACTGTACCGAGTCCACTCTCGCTTCTCGTCTGAAACATGTCAACATCTACATTGATACATCACTGCTAACTACCACCAACCCCTCCAACCCATGACTGTATTGAGCTCCACTCTCCCTTGTCGTCTGAAACATGTCAACATCTACATTGATACATCACTGCTAACTACCACCCACCCCTCCAACCCAGGACTGTATTGAGCTCCACTCTCCCTACTTGTCTGAAACATGTCAACATATACATTGATACATCACTACTAACTACCACCCATCCCTCCAACCCAGGACTGTACTCAGCTTCACTCTCCCTTCTCGTCTGAAACATGTCAACATCTACATTGATACATCACTGCTAACTTCCACCCATCCCTCCAACCCAGGACTGTACTGAGCTTCACTCTCCTTTCTCGTCTGAAACATGTCAACATCAACATTTATACATCACTGCTAACTACCACCCATCCCTCCAACACAGGACTGTACTGAGCTCCACTCTCCCTTCTTGTCTAAAACATGTCAACATCTACATTGATACATCACTGCTAACTACCACCCACCCCTCCAACCCAGGACTGTATTGAGCTCCACTCTCCCTACCTGTCTGAAACATGTCAACATATACATTGATACATCACTACTAACTACCACCCATTCCTCCAATCCAGGACTGTACTCAGCTTCACTCTCCCTTCTCGTCTGAAACATGTCAACATCTACATTGATACATCACTGCTAACTACCACCCATCCCTCCAACCCAGGACTGTACTGAGCTTCACTCTCCTTTCTCGTCTGAAACATGTCAACATCTACATTGATACATCACTGCTAACTACCACCCACCCCTCCAACCCAGGACTGTATTGAGCTCCACTCTCCCTACTTGTCTGAAACATGTCAACATATACATTGATACATCACTACTAACTACCACCCACCCTCCAACCCATGACTGTATTGAGCTCCACTCTCCCTTCTCGTCTGCAACATGTCAACATCTACATTGATACATCACTACTAACTACCACCCATCCCTCCAACCCAGGACTGTACCGAGTCCACTCTCGCTTCTCGTCTGAAACATGTCAACATCTACATTGATACATCACTGCTAACTACCACCAACCCCTCCAACCCATGACTGTATTGAGCTCCACTCTCCCTTGTCGTCTGAAACATGTCAACATCTACATTGATACATCACTGCTAACTACCACCCACCCCTCCAACCCAGGACTGTATTGAGCTCCACTCTCCCTACTTGTCTGAAACATGTCAACATATACATTGATACATCACTACTAACTACCACCCATCCCTCCAACCCAGGACTGTACTCAGCTTCACTCTCCCTTCTCGTCTGAAACATGTCAACATCTACATTGATACATCACTGCTAACTACCACCCATCCCTCCAACCCAGGACTGTACTGAGCTTCACTCTCCTTTCTCGTCTGAAACATGTCAACATCAACATTTATACATCACTGCTAACTACCACCCATCTCTCCAACACAGGACTGTACTGAGCTCCACTCTCCCTTCTTGTCTAAAACATGTCAACATCTACATTGATACATCACTGCTAACTACCACCCACCCCTCCAACCCAGGACTGTATTGAGCTCCACTCTCCCTACCTGTCTGAAACATGTCAACATATACATTGATACATCACTACTAACTACCACCCATTCCTCCAATCCAGGACTGTACTCAGCTTCACTCTCCCTTCTCGTCTGAAACATGTCAACATCTACATTGATACATCACTGCTAACTACCACCCATCCCTCCAACCCAGGACTGTACTGAGCTTCACTCTCCTTTCTCGTCTGAAACATGTCAACATCTACATTGATACATCACTGCTAACTACCACCCATCCCTCCAACCCAGGACTGTATTGAGCTCCACTCTCCCTACTTGTCTGAAACATGTCAACATATACATTGATACATCACTGCTAACTACCACCCACCCTCCAACCCATGACTGTATTGAGCTCCACTCTCCCTTCTCGTCTGCAACATGTCAACATCTACATTGATACATCACTACTAACTACCACCCATCCCTCAAACCCAGGACTGTACTGAGCTTAACTCTCCCTTCTCGTCTGCAATATGTCCACATCAACATTGATACATCACTGCTAACTACCACCCACCCCTCCAACACAGGACTGTACTGAGCTCTACTGTCCCTTCTCGTCTAAAACATGTTATCATCTACATCACAGATAACTACCACCCCTCCAACCCAGGACTGTACCGAGTCCACTCTCGCTTCTCGTCTGAAACATGTCAACATCTACATTGATACATCACTGCTAACTACCACCAACCCCTCCAACCCATGACTGTATTGAGCTCCACTCTCCCTTGTCGTCTGAAACATGTCAACATCTACATTGATACATCACTGCTAACTACCACCCACCCCTCCAACCCAGGACTGTATTGAGCTCCACTCTCCCTACTTGTCTGAAACATGTCAACATATACATTGATACATCACTGCTAACTACCACCCACCCCTCCAACCCAGGACTGTATTGAGCTTCACTCTCCTTTCTCGTCTGAAACATGTCAACATCTACATTGATACATCACTGCTAACTACCACCCATCCCTCCAACCCAGGACTGTATTGAGCTTCACTCTCCTTTCTCGTCTGAAACATGTCAACATATACATTGATACATCACTGCTAACTACCACCCACCCTCCAACCCATGACTGTATTGAGCTCCACTCTCCCTTCTCGTCTGAAACATGTCAACATCTACATTGATACATCACTGCTAACTACCACCCACCCCTCCAACCCAGGACTGTACTGAGCTCCACTCTCCCTTCTTGTCTGAAACATGTCAACATCTACATTGATACATCACTGCTAACTACCACCCATCCCTCCAACCCAGAACTGTACTGAGCTCCACTCTCCCTACTCGTCTGAAACATGTCAGCATCTACATTGATACATCACTGCTAACTACCACCCGCGCCTCCAACCAAGGACTGTACTCAGCTCCACTCTCCCTTCTCATCTGAAACATGTCCACATCTACATTTATACATCACTGCTAACTACCACCCATCCCTCAAACCCAGGACTGTACTGAGCTCCAGTCTCCCTTCTCGTCTGCAATATGTCCACATCAACATTGATACATCACTGCTAACTACCAACCACCCTCCAACCAAGGACTGTACTGAGCTCCACTTCAACTTCTCGTCTGAAACATGTCAACATCTACATTGAAACATCAATGCTAACTACCACCCACCCCTCCAACCAAGGACTGTACTAAGCTCCACTCTCCCTTCTCGTCTAAAACATGTCAACATCTACATTGATACATCACTGCTAACTACCACCCATCCCAGCAACCCAGGACTGTACTGAGCGTCACTCTCCCTTCTCGTCTGAAACATGTCAACATCTACATTGATACATCACTGCTAACTACCACCCATCCCTCAAACCCAGGACTGTACTGAGCTCCACTCTCCCTTCTCGTCTGCAATATGTGCACATCAACATTGATACATCACTGCTAACTACCACCCACCCCTCCAACCAAGGACTGTACTAAGCTCCACTCTCCCTTCTCGTCTAAAACATGTCAACATCTACATTGATACATCACTGCTAACTACCACCCACCCCTCCAACCCAGGACTGTACCGAGCTCCACTCTCGCTTCTCGTCTGAAACATGTCAACATCTACATTGATACATCACTGCTAACTACCACCCACCCCTCCAACCCATGACTGTATTGAGCTCCACTCTCCCTTGTCGTCTGAAACATGTCAACATCTACATTGATACATCACTGCTAACTACCACCCATCCCTCAAACCCAGGACTGTACTGAGCTTCACTCTCCTTTCTCGTCTGAAACATGTCAACATCTACATTGATACATCACTGCTAACTACCACCCATCCCTCCAACACAGGACTGTACTGAGCTCCACTCTCCCTTCTTGTCTGAAACATGTCAACATCTACATTGATACATCACTGCTAACTACCACCCATCCCTCCAACCCAGAACTGTACTGAGCTCCACTCTCCCTACTCGTCTGAAACATGTCAGCATCTACATTGATACATCACTGCTAACTACCACCCGCGCCTCCAACCAAGGACTGTACTCAGCTCCACTCTCCCTTCTCATCTGAAACATGTCCACATCTACATTGATACATCACTGCTAACTACCACCCATCCCTCAAACCCAGGACTGTACTGAGCTCCAGTCTCCCTTCTCGTCTGCAATATGTCCACTTCAACATTGATACATCACTGCTAACTACCAACCACCCTCCAACCAAGGACTGTACTGAGCTCCACTTCAACTTCTCGTCTGAAACATGTCAACATCTACATTGAAACATCAATGCTAACTACCACCCACCCCTCCAACCAAGGACTGTACTAAGCTCCACTCTCCCTTCTCGTCTAAAACATGTCAACATCTACATTGATACATCACTGCTAACTACCACCCATCCCTCCAACCCAGGACTGTACTGAGCGTCACTCTCCCTTCTCGTCTGAAACATGTCAACATCTACATTGATACATCACTGCTAACTACCACCCATCCCTCAAACCCAGGATTGTACTGAGCTCCACTCTCCCTTCTCGTCTGCAATATGTCCACATCAACATTGATACATCACTGCTAACTACCACCCATCCCTCCAACCAAGGACTGTACTAAGCTCCACTCTCCCTTCTCGTCTAAAACATGTCAACATCTACATTGATACATCACTGCTAACTACCACCCACCCCTCCAACCCATGACTGTACTCAGCTGCACTCTCCCTTCTCGTCTGAAACATGTCAACATCTACATTGGTACATCACTGCTAACTACCACCCACCCCTCCAACCCATGACTGTACTGAGCTTCACTCTCCCTTCTCGTCTGAAACATGTCAACATCTACATTGATACATCACTGCTAACTACCACCCACCCCTCCAACCAAGGACTGTACTAAGCTCCACTCTCCCTTCTCGTCTAAAACATGTCAACATCTACATTGATACATCACTGCTAACTACCACCCATCCCTCCAACACAGGACTGTACTGAGCTCTACTGTCTCTTCTCGTCTAAAACATGTTATCATCTACATCACAGATAACTACCACCCCTCCAACCCAGGACTGTACCGAGTCCACTCTCGCTTCTCGTCTGAAACATGTCAACATCTACATTGATACATCACTGCTAACTACCACCAACCCCTCCAACCCATGACTGTATTGAGCTCCACTCTCCCTTGTCGTCTGAAACATGTCAACATCTACATTGATACATCACTGCTAACTACCACCCACCCCTCCAACCCAGGACTGTATTGAGCTCCACTCTCCCTACTTGTCTGAAACATGTCAACATATACATTGATACATCACTACTAACTACCACCCATCCCTCCAACCCAGGACTGTACTCAGCTACACTCTCCCTTCTCGTCTGAAACATGTCAACATCTACATTGATACATCACTGCTAACTACCACCCATCCCTCCAACCCAGGACTGTACTGAGCTTCAGTCTCCTTTCTCGTCTGAAACATGTCAACATCAACATTTATACATCACTGCTAACTACCACCCATCCCTCCAACACAGGACTGTACTGAGCTCCACTCTCCCTTCTTGTCTAAAACATGTCAACATCTACATTGATACATCACTGCTAACTACCACCCACCCCTCCAACCCAGGACTGTATTGAGCTCCACTCTCCCTACTTGTCTGAAACATGTCAACATATACATTGATACATCACTACTAACTACCACCCATTCCTCCAATCCAGGACTGTACTCAGCTTCACTCTCCCTTCTCGTCTGAAACATGTCAACATCTACATTGATACATCACTGCTAACTACCACCCATCCCTCCAACCCAGGACTGTACTGAGCTTCACTCTCCTTTCTCGTCTGAAACATGTCAACATCTACATTGATACATCACTGCTAACTACCACCCATCCCTCCAACACAGGACTGTACTGAGCTCCACTCTCCCTTCTCGTCTGAAACATGTCAACATCTACATTGATACATCACTGCTAACTACCACCCATCCCTCCAACCCAGGACTGTACTGAGCTCCACTCTCCCTACTCGTCTGAAACTCTCCCTTCTCATCTGAAACATGTCCACATCTACATTGATACATCACTGCTAACTACCACCCATCCCTCAAACCCAGGACTGTACTGAGCTCCAGTCTCCCTTCTCGTCTGCAATATGTCCACATCAACATTGATACATCACTGCTTACTACCAACCACCCTCCAACCAAGGACTGTACTGAGCTCCACTTCAACTTCTCGTCTGAAACATGTCAACATCTACATTGATACATCAATGCTAACTACCACCCATCCCTCCAACCAAGGACTGTACTAAGCTCCACTCTCCCTTCTCGTCTAAAACATGTCAAAATCTACATTGATACATCACTGCTAACTACCACCCATCCCTCCAACCCAGGACTGTACTGAGCGTCACTCTCACTTCTCGTCTGAAACATGTCAACATCTACATTGATACATCACTGCTAACTACCACCCACCCCTCCAACCCATGACTGTATTGAGCTCCACTCTCCCTTGTCGTCTGAAACATGTCAACATCTACATTGATACATCACTACTAACTACCACCCATCCCTCCAACCCAGGACTGTACTCAGCTGCACTCTCCCTTCTCGTCTGAAACATGTCAACATCTACATTAATTCATCACTGCTAACTACCACCCATCCCTCAAACCCATGACTGTATTGAGCTCCACTCTCCCTTGTCGTCTGAAACATGTCAACATCTACATTGATACATCACTGCTAACTACCACCCATCCATCCCTCCGACCCAGGACTGTACTGAGCTCCACTCTCCCTTCTCGTCTGAAACATGTCAACATCTACATGGATACATCACTGCTAACTACCACCCACCCCTCCAACCCAGGACTGTACTGAGCTTCACTCTCCTTTCTCGTCTGAAACATGTCAACATCTACATTGATACATCACTGCTAACTACCACCCATCCCTCCAACCAAGGACTGTACTGAGCTCCACTCTCCCTTCTCGTCTGCAATATGTCCACATCAACATTGATACATCACTGCTAACTACCACCCACCCCTCCAACACAGGACTGTACTGAGCTCTACTGTCCCTTCTCGTCTAAAACATGTTATCATCTACATCACAGATAACTACCACCCCTCCAACCCAGGACTGTACTCAGCTCCACTCTCCCTTCACGTCTGAAACATGTCAACATCTACATTGATACATCACTGCTAACTACCACCCATCCCTCCAACCCAGGACTGTACTCAGCTCCACTCTCCCTACTCATCTGAAACATGTCAGCATCTACATTGATACATCACTGCTAACTACCACCCACGCCTACAACCAAGGACTGTACTCAGCTCCACTCTCCCTTCTCATCTGAAACATGTCCACATCTACATTGATACATCAATGCTAACTACCACCCACCCCTCCAACCCAGGACTGTACTGAGCTTCACTCTCCCTTCTCGTCTGAAACATGTCAACATCTACATTGATACATCACTGCTAACTACCACCCATCCCTCCAACCCAGGACTGTACTGAGCTTCACTCTCCCTTCTCGTCTGAAACATGTCAACATCTACATTGATACATCACTGCTAACTACCACCCATCCCTCCAACCCAGGACTTTACTGAGCTCCACTCTCCCTACTCGTCTGAAACATGTCGGCATCTACATTGATACATCACTACTAACTACCACCCACGCCTCCAACCAAGGACTGTACTCATCTCCACTCTCCCTTCTCATCTGAAACATGTCCACATCTACAGTGATACATCACTGCTAACTACCAACCACCCTGCAACCGAGGACTGTACTGAGCTCCACTCCAACTTCTCGTCTGAACCATGTCAACATCTACATTGATACATCAATGCTAACTACCACCCACCCCTCCAACCTAGGACTTTACTGAGCTCCACTCTCCCTTCTCATCTGAAACATGTCCACATCTACATTGATACATCACTGCTAACTACCACCCACCCATCAACCCATGACTGTATTGAGCTCCACTCTCCCTACTCATCTGAAACATGTCAACATATACATTGATACATCACTACTTACAACCACCCATCACTCAAACCCAGGACTGTACTGAGCTTCACTCTCCCTTCTCGTCTGCAACATGTCAACATATACATTGATACATCACTACTAACTACCACCCATCCCTCCAACCCAGGACTGTACTGAGCTCCACTCTCCCTTCTCGTCTGAAACATGTCAACATCTACATTGATACATCACTGCTAACTACCACCCACCCTCCAACCCATGACTGTATTGAGCTCCACTCTCCCTTCTCGTCTGCAACATGTCAACATCTACATTGATACATCACTACTAACTACCACCCATCCCTCCAAACCAGGACTGTACTAAGCTCCACTGTCCCTTCTCGTCTGAAACATGTCAACATCTACATTGATACATCACTGCTAACTACCACCCACCCCTCAAACACAGGACTTGACTGAGCTCCACTCTCCCTTTTCCTCTGAAACATTTCAACTTCTACATTGATACATCACTGCTAACTACCACCCATCCCTCCAACCCAGGACTGTACTGAGCTTCACTCTCCCTTCTCGTCTGAAACATGTCAACATCTACATTGATACATCACTGCTAACTACCACCCACCCCTCCAACCCAGGACTGTACTAAGCTCCACTGTCCTTTCTCGTCTGAAACATGTCAACATCTACATTGATACATCAATGCTAACTACCACCCACCCCTCCAACCCAGGACTGTACTGAGCTCCACTCTCCCTTCTCGTCTGAAACATGGCAACATCTACATTGATACATCACTGCTAACTACCACCCATCCCTCCAACCCAGGACTGTACTGAGCTTCACTCTCCCTTCTCGTCTGCAACATGTCCACATCAACATTGATACATCACTGCTAAATACCACCCATCCCTCCAACCCAGGACTGTACTCAGCTCCACTCTCCCTTCTCGTCTGAAACATGTCAACATCTACATTGATACATCACTACTAACTACCACCCACCCCTCCAACACAGGACTGTACTGAGCTTCACTCTCCTTTCTCGTCTAAAACATGTCAACATCAACATTGATACATCACTACTAACTACCACCCATCCCTCCAACCCAGGACTGTACTGAGCTCCACTCTCCCTTCTCATCTGAAACATGTCCACATCTACATTGATACATCACTGCTAACTACCACCCATCCCTCCAACCCAGGACTTTACTGAGCTCCACTCTCCCTACTCGTCTGAAACATGTCGGCATCTACATTGATACATCACTACTAACTACCACCCACGCCTCCAACCAAGGACTGTACTCATCTCCACTCTCCCTTCTCATCTGAAACATGTCCACATATACAGTGATACATCACTGCTAACTACCAACCACCCTGCAACCGAGGACTGTACTGAGCTCCACTCCAACTTCTCGTCTGAACCATGTCAACATCTACATTGATACATCAATGCTAACTACCACCCACCCCTCCAACCTTTGACTTTACTGAGCTCCACTCTCCCTTCTCATCTGAAACATGTCCACATCTACATTGATACATCACTGCTAACTACCACCCACCCATCAACCCATGACTGTATTGAGCTCCACTCTCCCTACTCATCTGAAACATGTCAACATATACATTGATACATCACTACTTACTACCACCCATCACTCAAACCCAGGACTGTACTGAGCTTCACTCTCCCTTCTCGTCTGCAACATGTCAACATATACATTGATACATCACTACTAACTACCACCCATCCCTCCAACCCAGGACTGTACTGAGCTCCACTCTCCCTTCTCGTCTGAAACATGTCAACATCTACATTGATACATCACTGCTAACTACCACCCACCCTCCAACCCATGACTGTATTGAGCTCCACTCTCCCTTCTCGTATGCAACATGTCAACATCTACATTGATACATCACTACTAACTACCACCCATCCCTCCAAACCAGGACTGTACTAAGCTCCACTGTCCCTTCTCGTCTGAAACATGTCAACATCTACATTGATACATCACTGCTAACTACCACCCACCCCTCCAACCCAGGACTGTACTGAGCTCCACTCTCCCTTCTCGTCTGAAACATGTCAACATCTACATTGATACATCACTGCTAACTACCACCCATCCCTCCAACCCAGGACTTGACTGAGCTCCACTCTCCCTTCTCGTCTGAAACATTTCAACTTCTACATTGATACATCACTGCTAACTACCACCCATCCCTCCAACCCAGGACTGTACTGAGCTTCACTCTCCCTTCTCGTCTGAAACATGTCAACATCTACATTGATACATCACTGCTAACTACCACCCACCCCTCCAACCCAGGACTGTACTAAGCTCCACTGTCCTTTCTCGTCTGAAACATGTCAACATCTACATTGATACATCAATGCTAACTACCACCCACCCCTCCAACCCAGGACTGTACTGAGCTCCACTCTCCCTTCTCGTCTGAAACATGGCAACATCTACATTGATACATCACTGCTAACTACCACCCATCCCTCCAACCCAGGACTGTACTCAGCTCCACTCTCCCTTCTCGTCTGAAACATGTCAACATCTACATTGATACATCACTACTAACTACCACCCACCCCTCCAACACAGGACTGTACTGAGCTTCACTCTCCTTTCTCGTCTAAAACATGTCAACATCAACATTGATACATCACTACTAACTACCACCCATCCCTCCAACCCAGGACTGTACTGAGCTCCACTCTCCCTTCTCATCTGAAACATGTCCACATCTACATTGATACATCACTGCTAACTACCACCCATCCCTCCAACCCAGGACTTTACTGAGCTCCACTCTCCCTACTCGTCTGAAACATGTCGGCATCTACATTGATACATCACTACTAACTACCACCCACGCCTCCAACCAAGGACTGTACTCATCTCCACTCTCCCTTCTCATCTGAAACATGTCCACATCTACAGTGATACATCACTGCTAACTACCAACCACCCTGCAACCGAGGACTGTACTGAGCTCCACTCCAACTTCTCGTCTGAACCATGTCAACATCTACATTGATACATCAATGCTAACTACCACCCACCCCTCCAACCTAGGACTTTACTGAGCTCCACTCTCCCTTCTCATCTGAAACATGTCCACATCTACATTGATACATCACTGCTAACTACCACCCACCCATCAACCCATGACTGTATTGAGCTCCACTCTCCCTACTCATCTGAAACATGTCAACATATACATTGATACATCACTACTTACTACCACCCATCACTCAAACCCAGGACTGTACTGAGCTTCACTCTCCCTTCTCGTCTGCAACATGTCAACATATACATTGATACATCACTACTAACTACCACCCATCCCTCCAACCCAGGACTGTACTGAGCTCCACTCTCCCTTCTCGTCTGAAACATGTCAACATCTACATTGATACATCACTGCTAACTACCACCCACCCTCCAACCAATGACTGTATTGAGCTCCACTCTCCCTTCTCGTCTGAAACATGTCAACATCTACATTGATACATCACTACTAACTACCACCCACCCTCCAACCCATGACTGTATTGAGCTCCACTCTCCCTTCTCGTCTGAAACATGTCAACATCTACATTGATACATCACTGCTAACTACCACCCACCCCTCAAACACAGGACTTGACTGAGCTTCACTCTCCCTTCTCGTCTGCAACATGTCCACATCAACATTATTACATCACTGCTAACTAACACCCATCCATCCAACCCAGGACTGTACTGAGCTTCACTCTCCCTTCTCGTCTGAAACATGTCCACATAAACATTATTACATCACTGCTAACTACCACCCATCCCTCCAACCCAGGACTGTACTGAGCTCCACTCTCCCTTCTCGTCTGAAACATGTCAACATCTACATTGATACATCACTGCTAACTACCACCCATCCCTCCAACCCAGGACTGTACTGAGCTCCACTCTCCCTTCTCGTCTGAAACATGTCAACATCTACATTGATACATCACTGCTAACTACCACCCACCCCTCCAACCCAGGACTGTACTGAGCTCCACTCTCCCTTGTCGTCTGAAACATATCAACATCTACATTGATACATCACTGCTAACTACCACCCATCCCTCCAACCCAGGACTGTACTGAGCTCCACTCTCCCTTCTCGTCTGAAACATGTCAACATCTACATTGATACATCACTACTAACTACCACCCATCCGTCCAACCCAGGACTGTACTGAGCTCCACTCTCCATTCTCGTCTGAAACATGGCAACATCTACATTGATACATCACTACTAACTACCACCCACCCCTCCAACACAGGACAGTACTGAGCGTCACTCTCCTTTCTCGTTTAAAACATGTCAACATCTACATTGATACATCACTGCTAACTACCACCCATCCCTCCAACCCAGGTGTGTACTGAGCTCCACTCTCCCTTCTCGTCTGAAACATGTCAGCAACTACATTGATACATCACTGCTAACTACCACCCATCCCTCCAACCCAGGACTGTACTGAGCTTCACTCTCCCTTCTCGTCTGCAACATGTCCACATCAACATTGATACATCACTGCTAACTACCACCCACCCCTCCAACACAGGACTGTACTGAGCTTCACTCTCCTTTCTCGTCTAAAACATGTCAACATCTACATTGATACATCACTGCTAACTACCACCCATCCCTCCAACCCAGGACTGTACTCAGCTCCACTCTCCCTTCTCGTCTGAAACATGTCAACATCTACATTGATACATCACTGCTAACTACCAACCATCCCTCCAACCCAGGACTGTACTGAGCTCCACTCTCCCTTCTCGTCTGAAACATGTCAACATCTACATTGATACATCACTGCTAACTACCACCCACCCCTCCAACCCAGGACTGTACTGAGCTTCACTCTCCCTTCTCGTCTGCAACATGTCCACATAAACATTATTACATCACTGCTAACTACCACCCACCCCTCCAACCCAGGACTGTACTGAGCTCCACTCTCCCTTGTCGTCTGAAACATGTCAACATCTACATTGATACATCACTGCTAACTACCACCCACCCCTCAAACACAGGACTTTACTGAGCTCCACTCACCCTTCTCGTCTGAAACATGTCAACTTCTACATTGATACATCACTGCTAACTACCACCCATCCCTCCAACCCAGGACTGCACTGAGCTCCACTCTCCCTACTCGTCTGAAACATGTCATCATCTACATTGATACATCACTGCTAACTACCACCCATCCCTCCAACCCAGGACTGTACTGAGCTTCACTCTCCCTTCTCGTCTGAAACATGTCAACATCTACATTGATACATCACTGCTAACTACCACCCACCCCTCCAACCCAGGACTGTACTGAGTTCCAATCTCCCTTATCGTCTGAAACATGTCAACATCAACATTGATATATCACTGCTAACTACCACCCACCCCTCCAACCCAGGATTGTACTGAGCTCCACTCTCCCTTGTCGTCTGAAACATATCAACATCTACATTGATACATCACTGCTAACTACCACCCATCCCTCCAACCCAGGACTGTACTGAGCTCCACTCTCCCTTCTCGTCTGAAACATGTCAACATCTACATTGATACATCACTACTAACTACCACCCATCCCTCCAACCCAGGACTGTACTGAGCTCCACTCTCCATTCTCGTCTGAAACATGGCAACATCTACATTGATACATCACTACTAACTACCACCCACCCCTCCAACACAGGACAGTACTGAGCGTCACTCTCCTTTCTCGTTTAAAACATGTCAACATCTACATTGATACATCACTGCTAACTACCACCCATCCCTCCAACCCAGGTGTGTACTGAGCTCCACTCTCCCTTCTCGTCTGAAACATGTCAGCAACTACATTGATACATCACTGCTAACTACCACCAATCCCTCCAACCCAGGACTGTACTGAGCTTCACTCTCCCTTCTCGTCTGCAACATGTCCACATCAACATTGATACATCACTGCTAACTACCACCCATCCCTCCAACCCAGGACTGTACTCAGCTCCACTCTCCCTTCTCGTCTGAAACATGTCAACATCTACATTGATACATCACTACTAACTACCACCCACCCCTCCAACACAGGACTGTACTGAGCTTCACTCTCCTTTCTCGTCTTAAACATGTCAACATCTACATTGATACATCACTGCTAACTACCACCCATCCCTCCAACCCAGGACTGTACTGAGCTCCACTCTCCCTTCTCGTCTGAAACATGTCAACATCTACATTGATACATCACTGCTAACTACCACCCATCCCTCCAACCCAGGACTGTACTGAGCTCCACTCTCCCTTCTCGTCTGAAACATGTCAACATCTACATTGATACATCACTGCTAACTACCACCCACCCCTCCAACCCAGGACTGTACTGAGCTTCACTCTCCCTTCTCGTCTGCAACATGTCCACATAAACATTATTACATCACTGCTAACTACCACCCACCCCTCCAACCCAGGACTGTACTGAGCTCCACTCTCCCTTGTCGTCTGAAACATGTCAACATCTACATTGATACATCACTGCTAACTACCACCCACCCCTCAAACACAGGACTTTACTGAGCTCCACTCTCCCTTCTCGTCTAAAACATGTCAACTTCTACATTGATACATCACTGCAAATACCACCCATCCCTCCAACCCAGGACTGCACTGAGCTCCACTCTCCCTACTCGTCTGAAACATGTCATAATCTACATTGATACATCACTGCTAACTACCACCCATCCCTCCAATCCAGGACTGTACTGAGCTCCACTGTCCTTTCTCGTCTGAAACATGTCAACATCTACATTGATACATCACTGCTAACTACCACCCATCCCTCCAACACAGGACTGTACTGAGCTTCACTCTCCTTTCTCGTTTAAAACATGTCAACATCTACATTGATACATCACTGCTAACTACCACCCATCCCTCCAACCCAGGACTGTACTGAGCTCCACTCTCCCTTCTCGTCTGAAACATGTCAACATCTACATTGATACATCACTGCTAACTACCACCCACCCCTCCAACCCAGGACTGTACTAAGCTCCACTCTCCCTTGTCGTCTGCAACATGTCCACATCAACATTGATACATCACTGCTAACTACCACCCATCCCTCCAACCCAGGACTGAACTGAGCTTCACTCTCCCTTCTCGTCTGAAACATGTCCACATAAACATTATTACATCACTGCTAACTACCACCCACCCCTCCAACCCAGGACTGTACTGAGCTCCACTCTCCCTTCTCGTCTGCAACATGTCCACATCAACATTGATACATCACTGCATACTACCACCCACCCCTCAAACCCAGGACTGTACTTAGCTCCACTCTCCCTACTCGTCTGAAACATGTCATCATCTACATTGATACATCACTGCTAACTACCAACCACTCCTCCAACCCAGGACTGTACTGAGCTTCACTCTCCCTACTCGTCTGAAACATATCATCATCTACATTGATACATCACTGCTAACTACCACCCACCCCTCAAACACAGGACTTTACTGAGCTCCACTCTCCCTTCTCGTCTGAAACATGTCAACTTCTACATTGATACATCACTGCTAACTACCACCCATCCCTCCAACCCAGGACTGCACTGAGCTCCACTCTCCCTACTCGTCTGAAACATGTCATCATCTACATTGATACATCACTGCTAACTACCACCCATCCCTCCAACCCAGGACTGTACTGAGCTTCACTCTCCCTTCTCGTCTGAAACATGTCAACATCTACATTGATACATCACTGCTAACTACCACCCACCCCTCCAACCCAGGACTGTACTGAGCTCCACTGTCCTTTCTCGTCTGAAACATGTCAACATCTACATTGATACATCAATGCTAACTACCACCCACCCCTCCAACCCAGGACTGTACTGAGCTTCACTCTCCCTACTCGTCTGAAACATGTCATCATCTACATTGATACATCACTGCTAACTACAACCAATCCCTCCAACCCAGGACTGTACTCAGCTCCACTCTCCCTTCTCGTCTGAAACATGTCAACATCTACATTGATACATCACTACTAACTACCACCCACCCCTCCAACACAGGACTGTACTGAGCTTCACTCTCCTTTCTCGTCTAAAACATGTCAACATCTACATTGATACATCACTGCTAACTACCACCCATCCCTCCAACCCAGGACTATACTGAGCTCCACTCTCCCTTCTCGTCTGAAACATGTCAGCATCTACATTGATACATCACTGCTAACTACCACCCATCCCTCCAACCCAGGACTGTACTCAGCTCCACTCTCCCTTCTCGTCTGCAACATGTCCACATCTACATTGATACATCACTGCTAACTACCAGCCATCCCTCCAACCCAGGACTGTACTGAGCTTCACTCTCCCTTCTCGTCTGAAACATGTCAACATCTACATTGATACATCACTGCTAACTACCACCCATCCCTCCAACCCAGGACTGTACTGAGCTTCACTCTCCCTTCTCGTCTGAAACATGTCAACATCTACATTGATACATCACTGCTAACTACCACCCATCCCTCCAACCGAGGACTGTACTCAGCTCCACTCTCCCTTCTCATCTGAAACATGTCAACATCTACATTGATACATCACTGCTAACTACCACCCACTCCTCCAACACAGGACTGTACTGAGCTCAACTCTCCCTTCTTGTCTGAAACATGTCAACTTCTACATTGATACATCACTGCTAACTGACACTAACACCTCCAAAACAGGACTGTACTGAGCTCAACTCTCCCTTCTCATCTGAAACATGTCAACATCTACATTGATACATCACTGCTAACTACCACCCACTCCTCCAACACAGGACTGTACTGAGCTCAACTCTCCCTTCTTGTCTGAAACATGTCAACATCTACATTGATACATCACTGCTAACTACCACCCACTCCTCCAACACAGGACTGTACTGAGCTCAACTCTCCCTTCTCGTCTGAAACATGTCAACATTTACATTGATACCTCACTACTAACTACCACCCATCCCTCCAACCCAGGACTGTACTGAGCTCCACTCTCCCTTCTCGTCTGAAACATGTCAACATCTACATTGATACATCACTGCTAACTACCACCCACCCCTCCAACCCAGGAATGTACTAAGCTCTACTCTCCCTTCTCGTCTGAAACATGTCAACATCTACATTGATACATCACTGCTAACTACCATCAACCCCTCCAACCCAGAAAGTATTTAAGAGTAAAACTATTCATCTGTAGGTCTTCAAGATATTCATATTTTAGAAAAAGATAAAGATATAATGAAAAATGAAAATGATTAAATTCAATTATAGCCACTTTCAAATCTAACACAAGAGGGGTAGCCATTCTGTATAACAATAGTATTGAAATCTAAATTAATAAACCTTTTATTGATGAAAATGACAATTACATTATTACTGACATAACAGTAGATGGATATAAGATCACACTTGCTAACTTATATGGCCTAAACACAAATGATCCTATTTTTTACTCAGTTATTCATTGTGGCATAGTGAAAATTGGTCATGAATCAATCATCATTTGTGGAGACTAGAATCAAGTTTTTAACCCTTCAGTTGATCTTGAAAATGTCAAAAATGTACGTAATTCAAAGGCATGAAATGTGTTTTTAGAACACAATGGTAGAATGGAATTTAATAGATATTTGAAAAGGACGACACTATACTGAAAAAAGTTTTACTGGCGGAAACGAAATCTTAAAAAACAAGCTAGACTTGTGTTTCTCAAGACTTGTCTAATATATCAAATGAAACTGACATTGTCCCAGGATATATATCTGATCATTTACCAATTACACTATCAATTTCAAATCATCTAAGCAATGAGAGGGCCGCGGGTTTTGGAATTTAAACCTCACTTTTACTGGATGACGAAAAAAACAACTTGAACAACTTAACGAAGAAGAAAAAAAAAGAGTTAATTTTTTTAACGAATCAAATGGTATCAAGAAGGTGAAAACCCAACAATTTTTTCCTGCCATCTTGAAACAGGAATTAAACCAGTAAACTTATCAATAGCATTGTAAAATATAATGGAGACTTGACTACAGGTGGTGGTTGTATCTAGATGAACTTAAACAGTAAATTGAATACTGATATACAACATCATGAAGAAGCAGAATTGAATAATGACCTTAGCATCCTGAACATCCCAAAAATAAGCAATGAAGTATTTGACATGTTAGAAAAAGAAATAAGCCTTAAAGTGACACAGAGTATCTTTCTTAAATGTTATTTGGTTTTGATAAGCTATACAATATCTAATATGCTATCCATTTATGCATTAATCCCGACTTTGAATGGCCGTATTTTCGCTCTAATGTACTGATTGACCTTTAACTTGTTATTTTCAGTAACAGTTAGTGGTTCCAGATGTAATAACATCGTTTTCAAAATGTGACATGTGTGATCCAATCAACATACTCTGTGTCTCTTTAATGAGATCGGTAAAGCAGTTTTTTTTAAAGAAAATTGATAAAAGGCCAGAAATTTATGGCCATCCCATTGAGCTTTTAAAGTTGTGTCATGCCTGTCATGTAAACTATTCCCATTCACATTTGCATATCTAAAACCGACAAGACATCAAAGGATTACCTGCACATTTGCCGCTGTTCCTGTCACACTCTCGTCCATTGCAGTTCTGGCACCTCAGATTACAAAAGGATCCATATAATCCACTTTGACACCCTACAGTACAAGTGCCACTGTTCCTGTCACACTCGCCCCTATAGCAGTTATGGCATGTCTGATTACAAAAGGATCCATATGATCCACTCTGACAACCCGTAGTACATTTGCCTGTGTTCTGATCGCATGCTCTGTCAGTACAAGAACTATGACAAGCTTCGTTACACAAATGTCGAAAGTATCCAATCTTACAGTCACTACAGGTTCCATTGTGATCACACTCATCGCCGAAACATTGAAGCGGACAGATCAGCTCGCATTTTTCTCCATATCGGCCCTGCACACAACCTCTAGTACACGTCCCGTCTCTGCCACAGTCTCTGTTGGTCCCTGCGCACTCATCACTGCACTGGTACTCACAGGTTGAACCATACCGACCCGCTACACACTGGACACAGTGTCCTGTCAGCTGTTCACACCCAGACACACAGTGCGGGGAACACTTCAATTCACACGTCTCTGTGTATGACCCGACTCTGCAGCCATCAACACACGTCCCGTTCCTCTCACAGTTCTTGTCCACACAACCCGCACTACAGGGAGACTCACAATCTTCTCCATACCACCCCGGGATACAGCTCGTACATGTTCCAGAAGCTTTCGCACAGAGACAATTAGCAGAGCACGATTGCTTACAAAATTTCCCGTACCATCCAGGTTTGCAGCCCTCCAAACATTCCTGTCTACCAGCTGATAGGCATTTGTTATTCAAGCAGTTGTTATTGGATTCGCATGTAGTACCTGTTGACAATACAATGACAAACAAAGTTTAGTATTAGGTAGCCTCGTTTATATTTGAATTTCAAAATGCAATCTAGCTCCCCTCTCAACATCTTTCATCCACAAAGCGGGAACGTGCTCTGTCCGTTCATTCATCAAACTATGTTTTTATCCCCCGCAACAACGAAGTTGCGGGGGGTATTAAAATGGGTACCGTCCGTCCGTCCTTCCGTCCGTCCATCCGTCCGTTACACTTTGTGTCCGGCTCATAACTTTCTAACTAATCAACCATTTCAATTCAAATTCGTCATGGGCATGAAGAAACATGTAATAATGTGTCATGAGAAACAATTTTCTGAAAATCTACATAAAATATTAGGATTTTGGAGAAAAAGCTGTAAATTTTGTAAGAAATCTGTTACAAGTCCTGTCCGGCTCACAACTTCTAAACTCATCATCACATATTGATAAAATTTGATATGAAGATACATAATCATCTGAAGGTGTGTCATGAAGAACAATTTTGGAAATATTTTAATAAATTTTGCCTTTTTTGGCAAAAAATGAGGACTCTGTTGGAAAACTGTTACAAGTCCTGTCCGGCTCATAACATCTAAACTAATCATCACATATTGATAAAATTTGATATGGAGTATATAATCATATGAAGGTGTGTCATGAAGAACAATTTTGAAAAATATGTTTGTTTTAATATGATCAAATTGATTTTGGAGATCCAAATACATAAATTCATTCATTTGATTTTAATTTTGTCAGTTAACTCGAATTATGCCCAACAGTGAACATAAAGTTGGTATGATTTAGTTTTTTTATTAGAATAGTTTCTTTCATATCCTGGAAAAATTGTGTTATTTTGTGCGACAAAAATTAATCAGCAATATGATAAGGAAAACCTATACATATTGTGCAATTTGCGGGGGATATAGCTCGACCATGTCAGCTGCTTGTTTGAAAATGTGATCATTTGAGACTGAATCACCCAACCTTTATGAAGAAATTGGTTAACCTTTGCGTTTTGATATTACAATCTTTCAAGAATTAGCCCAGAAAAGTCGTGAAAATCAATAAAGAAGTTGTTTTCCATAACATTTATCTTGTATCAAACGTTCATGTATTCATAATCTCAAATATTTCACTGGTGTTTAATAGGGTAAGATTACCGGATACCTGAACATGTATTTTTACGATTTTGCATCAGACTTACAATCATGAAAAGTAAAGAACTCTTGATTATTTCGCTAAGGAAATAACTATAAGAATATAAACTATAAAAAATTCAACAGGCATTTTTGGCTCATTTGGCCTGTACGGGCTAATGGCATGGCATGGTGTCCGGCGTGCTTCCGTCCATCCGTCCGTAAACTTTGTGCATGTTCGACTAATGTTCGAGTAATGTTCACATAAGGCCTAGAAAGCTGAAACTTTGTGGAAATACTTCCTGATAGTGAGGACTAAAAATTGTACCTTTGGTGACCCTATGATCCATAATAAGGGGCCACGCACTTAAAACATATTTACATCATCTTCATCTGAGACAAAAGGCTTAGAAAGCTGAAACTTTGTGTCCATACTTCTTGACTAGTGGGGATTATAATTGATATCTTTGGTGACCCTGTGGCCCAAAATAAGGGCTTCAGGGGCCAGACGCTTAAAACCTATTTTCATCTTTCCAGAAACAAAAGGCCTAGAAAGCTGAAACTTTGTGTACAGACTCCTTGGCTAGTGAGGATTTATAGATTTTGTGGCCCTGTGGTCCCACAGGGGCATACCCTTAAAACCCATTTTCATTTTCTTCTCTAGAGGTATAAGGCCTAGAAAACTGATATCATTGTCTATGTACTTAATTTTACAAATGGGGAACCACATAAGCCACACTCTACTGGATAATTGAATATGAAGCCTGATGAGCTACGGAGACAATGGATCTATTTTCAGGACATATATTGTCAAATGCATTGTATGATTTAAATGTAGTTATGTCTTTATGTATTTGGATCGTAATATCCTTTATTTGGAAAAAACAAAACTCCCAGAATATAATGTCTAACACTTACGCAGGCCACTTGCCTCAAAACACACTAACTTGATAATCTTTATATATCAACACAATTTTTTTAAAATTGAAAATATCAAGGCTGGCAAGAGATATTTCCCTTTTTAACAATGAGTGGTGGTATATTTTTTCTGGAAAGTTTGAAAATACATCTTGACTCTACTCAATGCGAATACAAATGTAGGGATTCATGATTATGATGATATAGTTTGCAATGTATGAGGGGCGAGTGAAACTGTTATTTTACAGTTTATTATTGCTAAGGTACCTGTGCTTGGATAACAAGAACCTGTGTTGAAGGTGTATCCAGGTCTACAGGTACAAGAACCGTCTCTCTGCTGACATGTCTCACCCTCACAGTTGACGTCACACGTCATGGTACACGTGTCTCCATGGTAACCAGGAACACAACCTCGAGAGCAGACTCCTGTGTCTGTGTTACACGTGGGACTGTCCTGGTTCTTCCATGGCTTACAGGTCTTTGGACAGGGTCGTGATCCTGCAATAAAGTACCCATTTTCACTGATACTCTCAGACCGAACACTGATGCTGCCTTGTTACATTTCTGGCACTATTCTACATGTATATGACCGGTTCTATCATTGAAGATATCATTGTGAGAGGCCATTAACTTAACATATACAAACTAGTGTCCAAAGAAAAGCTAAACCACAAATTGCAGGATAATTCAATCCAATTCAAATTAGTATATATTAGTTATATTATTTTTCAAGAAGTCAGCTTACTTCTATGCAAGAAACTTAAACATTATCTGTTCATGTTTGCGAGAAACACGCATTTAAACAAATCTTCATCAATTTGGAACTCTTTAACTAGGCAAGATATCAAAGAAAATTAGGACGTTATTGCTTGTTTTAAAACGTTCTAAAGTATTGACGTAGTTACTGGTGAAGATGGCGATAGACATCAATCTGCTTCCAAAGCACTTGTTGATATGTTAGCTAGTTTGTCATAATATACCATATGGATTGTGCATAGATCAAATATATCACCATAGGTACGGCCTATTTTCAACTTTGTATGACAACGACAACCAACATTAACCGTTTGTATTCTTTACACTCAAACTCAAACTCTTTATTCTCTGAAAACCGCCAACGGTGGTACATGAGATAAACATATATACATTTACATATAAACAAGACAGCAGCTTACTTTCTGAAACATCGTTCGTTCATCCATGGCTACCGCCATCATGAGCTGTGACGTCACAGGCTATAGTCCGTTTTATAGTCTTTTTGTAGTCTTATTCCTTAATCTTTTAAAATTAAGGTTCTCAGTTAACGATTTCCCAAATCCGACTTTTGGAGAAGTTCCTTTTCCAGGCTATAGCTCAAAAACTATTACTTATTGTTTAACTTAACTTGGTATGTTGTAGGATCTAGAGTGGAGTGGTGCCTTTTGCTACTTTGATTATTCTGAATTTTTGGAGGGTTTTTTTGAGGTTTTTTCATGGAAACAATTGAACTTAGTACACAAGGGGGTTAGGGTTGTTTTCTTATTAAAAGTTTGTATGGGGGACATCACAGTGCATCACATGTACATATTTCTAGTTTTATTATCATGTAGATTAGATTAGTAGATTTTAAGTAAAGTAAATATTTAGATGACAGGCTATACTGTATTATAAATAAATTTTGATAACTTATAAACACAAACTTGTTCCAGCGTGGAATTGAAATTGCAACTGTCGCTAAATTCTACCTTAATGCATTTTCTTTAGCCTTAAGTAAAGTGCTATAGAGCGTGATACCAGCCTTGCGTTCAGTAACACGAAATTTCCCGGAATGTTCGCGAGCGAGAGATGCACACCCACCGCCGCCACACCCTTATACCCTAATTTCACCTTCTTCTTCAAGGGGCATGAGACCACAGGGGCCACGCCCTGAAAACCTATTTTCTTTTTCTTCTCCAGGAGCAAAAGGCCCAGGAAGCTGAAACCGTGTGTAATACATATTGGCTAGTGGGAATTATTACTTGTAGCGTTGGTGGCCCTGTGGCCTCTGATAAGGGCCTCAGGGGCCACAACCTTAAAACCTATTTTCATCTTCTTCTTCAGAGGCATAATGCCTAGAAAGCTGAAACTGTGTGTGCAGACTCCTTGACTAGTGAAGATTTTAAATTGTAGCTTTGGTGGTCCTGTGGCCACACCCTTATATCATCTTTTTCTCAAGAAGCATCAGCCCTAGAAAGCTGTAACTTTGTGTGCAGACTCATAAGTTAGATAAGGAGGATTCCAAATTGTACATTTGGTGACCCTGTGGCCCCATGTAAGGGGGGAACAACATTTGCCACACCTTAAAGCAAAATTGATATGAATCCCGATGAGCTACAGAGCCACTGGCTCTATTTTGTTTTTGTCATAAAGAAATAGTCGACAAAACATTTGATTCCAATTCCGTGAGTACTACAAATCATAATGAGTCATTGACTACATGAATATGAAGTAGAACTAGCTAATACTTATGAACACAACTGAAGTTGAAGAATCATACATACCAGAGACCACCCAGATAAAAAGCAACACGACTCCTCCTGATAGCTTCATCGTTGACTGCAGAGAGACTTAGGCCAGCTGATTTAACTAATTAATGTTTCCTCCTCATGACTAATAATGAAACCTCTCTGCATTAAATGTGTGTTATTTATAAGTACAAAGATTGCTTTATTTGCCAACAATACAGTATTGACAATTTTACATAAAAAATCGTCGATGGGAAAGCAATATTCATTGTTCAGATTTCTGATATGAAGATGATTATTATGTGCTTTTTAAGTTTAATTGGTATGCAAAATCGTTTTTGAAATGCCTTGATTTAGATGATAACATGTAAAGTTATTGGTAAGGATACCACTTTTGGGATAAAGCACCTGCATTTTTGCCTGCTGTGTATCAACAAGCTTTCTTTTCTTTCAATTTAATTTTTCTTAATGTAATGAGCATAACAATGACAGGACTGAAATAAATTTCTGGTTTTTATGTTAGTTTAATTTTTAGCTCATCTAGCCTGGCAAGGCATGGTGTCCATCCGTCCGTAAGCTTTGTGCATTTTCGTCTTCTTCTCCAGAAGCATAATGGCTAGAAAGCTGAAACTTTGTGTACAGACTCCTTGATTGGTGAGAATTATAATTTATAGCTTTGGTGACCCTGGAACCCCTTATAAGCACTACAGGTGCCACGCCCTGAAAACCTATTTTCATCTTCTCCAGAAGCGAAAGGCCCAGAAAGCTGAAATCTTGTGTACAGACCCCTTGTCTAGTGAGGATTATAAATTGTAGCTTTGGTGGCTCTGTGGCCCCTAATAAAGGCAACAGGAACGTCCTTCAAATCTATTTTCATCTTCTTCTCCTGAAGTATAAGGCCTAGAAATCTGAAACTTGTCGCCTTTATACTTAATTTTATGATTGGTGCCCCTGTGGCCTCTACAAACCTATTTTCTTTTTCTTATCCAGGAACCGAAATGCCCAGAAAACTGAAACATTGTGTACGGACTCATTGGCTAGTGAGGATTATAAATTATAGATTTGGTGGCCCTGTGGCCCCTTTTAATGGCCTCAGGGACCACGCCCTTAAAAACCTATGTTCATCTTCGTCTTCACCATGTGGACATACTCTTTGAATAGTGAGAATTATAATGTTTAGTTTTTGTGGCCCTATGGTCCCTTAACAGGGCCTCAGGGGCTACACCTTTAAAACCTATTTCTTTTCTTTTTTCCAGAAGCATAAGACCTAGAAAGCTGAATTGACTAGTGTGGATTTTACTTTATAGCTTTGGTGGCCCTGTAGCCACTTACAAGGCCCACACCCTTATAACCTAATTTCGCCTTTTTATCTCCAGAAGCATCAGGCCTAGAAAGCTGAAACTTTGTGTGCAGACTCCAAAGCTAGATAAGGAGGAATCCGATTTGTACATTTGGTGACCCTGTGGCCTCATGTAAGGGAGAACCACATTTGCCAAAACCCTAAAGCAAAATTGATATGAATCCTGATGAGCTACAGGGCTACTGGCTCTAATTTTCATATGATCTTGAACAATAGTACAAGGGTAATTAAAATGACCACAGAATATTAACATATAAAATTCAATGTTTTTTCAAGGTTGTCTTATTCTGCTGGCCAGTCTCCCGTTTGCCTCAGGACTGTGTTCAACGTGTCTGGAAGAACGTTGCTATGACAACGGAGAGTGCATCATTGGATGTGTACCTGGGTATGTCGGTGAATACTGTAATGAAGCTTGTCCGTCCGGGTGCTTGAACAATGCATGTCACTTAGATATAAACGACGGATCAGTCACGTGCACAGATGGGTGTATTCAAGGTTACTGTGACATACAATGTGCAGTGCACTGCCCAAGAGACTGTGCGACTTGTGACAGACAGTGTGACTCCTGCAATGTGACTCTCTGTCCTGAACGTCGGTATGGAGCTGACTGCAGCAGGATATGCAGTCTTAGGTACGGGAAATGTGACCGGGAAACAGGACAGTGCATCATCTGCAGACGAGGATATTTCGGGGACGAGTGTAGACAGGAGTGCACGGCTTGTTTCACTCGAGCAGACACCATAAGAGACACGTGTCTGTCAGGTTGTGACATGTGTCAGTCAAAAGGTAATGATACTGTTTGCTTAACACATACAAACTATTGTTCTTCGAGACCCATTAGATTTTAGATAAACTACTGTTCAAAAGACAGCATACACTGAGTTTAACCAAACATTGAGAACAGAATTAAACATGTATAGATTCATATTTGATTTATATTACAAGATAATTCATTTTCACTGAAAATGACTACAAAAGGATTCAGTATCAAGTTGTAATGGTTGTTTGAATGACACAATGGTCGTTATCACACGTGACTGACTACTCTTTAGTCTGTCTGCTGTATGATCAGTATTTCTGAGTCTTTGCAGTAGTTGCATAAAAGTTTCTCTTTCATAGGCGAAGGGTTTGGAAATAAAGGTGGTGTAATCTCCTTGGCCTTATTGGTAACTGTCTTTCTTATAAATAGGGTCAAAACTGGTAAATAAAATTTAGCTTTTTATTACTTGGCTGCTAAGGAGTCCTGTTTACTATCGTATACCATGAACTTTTTTTTGTGACATCCGAAAACTGCAATTACGGATTATACGTTAACGTGAAGTCAAACTTGATCGATAGAAAAGATTTGATATTACTTGTGTAACATTGCTCACTATGGTATTTTACTTCATTCAATTCTTTTTCAAATTAAGCTAATTTTCATAGTGTATACTTTCTTTGGATCACCAGTTTACTTACTTTTCATTAATGATAAAAAAGGGTATGGGTATTAAGCCTACAAAGGAATACACGTTTTAAAATTTACTTATTTTGTCATATTTGTGAACGCAATATTTTGTCAATGGTAATTTACTTATGTTTGTTTCTTGTCAGATGTTGGGAGAATAGACTTTAGCGTCGAGATTGATCTTCCTTAAAACTTGACATTCAAAGAAATACAATTTGTTTCATGTTAAGATATTCTTATACAGGATCATGTTCTGCCGGTTATCATGGCAACGCCTGTGAATTTCCATGTTCCAATGGCTGTGATAAACCAAAACGTGGATGCAACAAAGCAACAGGAGAATGTTCTACTGGGTGTGTGTCTGGATATCACGGGCTGACCTGTAACTCCATGTGCAGTGAACACTGTCTGTCTCGGAGATGCAACAGAGCAACAGGAGAATGTTCTAATGGGTGTGTGTCTGGATATCACGGATTGACCTGTAACAACACGTGTAGCAGATTCTGTGTGGGCGGGGTCTGTAACCAACACGACGGGGTCTGTACATCTGGATGCATCAGTGGATACAAAGCCAACTTCAATGTCTGTGAACCAATCGGTAAGAATGTTAAATCTAAAAATCTGAATATTAGTCAAGAATTAAATAAAGAGAAGGATTTTGTTTGAGTGTCCATGACATTGAATGGTTGACATTGTTTTGAGGTTGACTGTCAAATAGTATTCGCTTTACATTGTGATTACCTAATCAATGGTTATCAATGTGAACACTCTTTTGTATTACCAATGTACTATGTTCAATAACAAAGAATCGACATTCTTATGATTAGGATAGACAGGGTTTTCAGGTCATGTATTTTGGAACTTAGTGCTTCAGAATGACAAATCCAAAAACCTCTCTCTTTAACCTAATTAACGTCTAAAGAATTTCATCTAGATTCATGGACTCAACCTTTAGCTTGATAACATGGCACTTATGTCTACTAAGCTTCTGAGGGCTTGATTTGTCAAATTGAAACACGGACGAACCCATTTCAAGCATGTCTATATAAGATAAGTTGGCACTATTTATGATCAAACCCATCAAACATCAAAGTCGGCCTTTTTACCTGTCTCGTTTGCAGTTTCATTCATTCGCACAAAACTTGCACCATATCCTAAAAATCACCAGACCCATTTCGTTGAAACTTGGTTTATAAACAATCAGTTAATGTACAGTCTAAATATACCTAGCCTCAGTAATACTTGCTACATTCTAATATCCAGTCTAACGACATGAAGTTACAGTTACAATTATCGCGTGTACCATGCAATGCTTGTTGGGGGTTTGATGTAAATTTAGACACTAGACGGGTAACAATTTGGAGAATACACTACTTCTGTGTAGACATTATAGCTGGTTCGTCTGACCTTCGAGTAACGATCGTGTGGTCATACGAATGTCACACGAAGCTTGCACGACGTCGTGAAGACTTCCTATAATATTCGTGTGACCATGAAGAGCCATTTTCAATAAAAATATTGCGTTTCGTATAAGCTTCGTGTTATCATCGTGACCTTCGGGTAGACTTCGTATATAGTCTAAGTACCTTCGTGACGCCGTCGGTTCTAACTTCCTCCGGGATCACAATCGGAACACCTCCGGAAGTAAATTTGAATTTTAACATTCGTATGATGTTCGGGATATTGGGTTGGGAATGTCTGACGCAGGCATAAGGGCTTGCAACTTCTTTCAATTTCTTCCCATTTCCTTGCTAATTCCTTGACTTCTTCCTACATATAGTTTGGGCCGTATATTTGTGCTATATTTTGCTTTTTCTATGATAAAATATATGTTTATTCCATAAGTCAGAAAGCCTTTGGCCGATATGACATACATTTGAATTAAAATATTACAAAATAATTACAAAACCAAACGTACATGACAGTAGACAGTATAGTAACATCCACTAGATACATGTGGGTACAAACATGGGTACACATACACACTCACAGAAATACATACACACACATGCAAGCATACATACACATGCATGCATACATACACATGTATGCATACATGCACATGCATGCATAAATATATATAAACATAACAGCCGTAAGCAACCAAAAAACTTGAGCAAAATATTTACTAGTTCCAAGTTTGACTCAGTTGATGTTATCCCCAAAGTCTCAAAATGTGGAGATTTACGATGTCACACTTGTGAAAGTATTATTGAAGGGTACTCAATTGACATTTCACCAAATGAAACATTTGTTAAGCAAAACATGAATTGTGATTCTGAAAAGGTTATATATGTAATCACGTGTTCTGGGTGTAATGAGAAGTTTATCGGGAAAACGGATAAAAAATTAAAGAGAAGAATGAATCTTCATCGATCTCACATTAACAGAACCATTCCTCTTAGTGAATATTTAGCAGCTTTATCCGTTATATTATCCGTTTCACTCCTATACTGAGTCTAGAAACGCATAGTAGAGGGTCGCGTCAGCCGACATTTCTGCGACCTATGACCCTCCAAGGTTATACGTGCGAAGGCAGACTATTGCTGCTTGGTAAGATGATTTCTGATTTGTCAATCGATACGTGGGCTGACGCGACCCTCTACTAGGCTTCTAGACTCAGTATAGGAGTAAAACGAATAATATTGAGGCTAGGTTTACTTAGACTGGAACATTTAGATAAATGTGGAAAGGGAAAATTCAAAATTGAATGACAAAACGTGATAAATTAACAACGTGAACAATTAAGAAATAAATTTGGGTGCAATACAAATTTCCTTGATGTTACGGAGTTAATAGAAGCTATATACTATTACAGTAAGTCAATAAACGTTCAAATTGAAAAGAAAATACCACTGCCAATTTTACCCTCCTTTTTACAAATATGAACGGCGATCCAAAAGGTTGTAGAGATTTATATGACATATTCATAAACAGCAAAAGATATATAGCAAAAAGATTTTGAATGAATTTATTAACGAAAATACATGGAGAACCATAGAAAGATTAACGTTTAAGTCCTACAATAGTGTTAAACATTCATAGCTCCAATATAGTATATTGCATAGATTTATTCCAACAAATGAACTTCTAACAAAAATGAGATACAAAGAATCAAACAAAAACACATTTTGCAAAACAGAGAATGAGTCAATTTTACATGTTCTATTATTGAACGTTTATCAAAACTATATGGAAAAAGGGGATAAATGGACACTCGAAAAAAACAGAAACTTATATCATATTTTCTAAAAAGAATATCATCTAAGGATATTCTGATAAGCGAAACTATGTTCTGAATTTTCTGACAAAATTGTGAAATACAATATATCTAAAATGTAACAAAACGAGAAAATCCCAAATTTTAAACTTGTAAAAGAGGAAATTAAAACTACATTTTTGTTGACCGATATAACGCCTACACAAACTGTAAATATGACAGCTTTATGAATTTCTGGTCTCTTTTCTGTCATAAACTTTATTAGATCAGTTTTTAATAATCAACCATTTTCCACCCAATGTCAGGATGAACTTTGAATATAAAATTGCCTATTCGTCAGTGTATCTTTTGCACAACGTGGACCTTAGGTTCAATCCAATATGCCTTTCTGTTTCGATTGTTATTTTATGACATAAAACACAGTGTCTAGTTACATAAAGTCATACATGGGTATAGATCGAGAATGATTTCGAGGTATTACATTCGTTAGTTCTAGTTGACTTGCCTCTTAAGGCTCCTTGCTTGGTTGTCAAGTATAATCTGCAAAAAGTTGAACATCGGAATTATGTCAATGCGTGACGAACAGTCAATAAGGCGTTGTTTTAAATAGGAGGGAATTTTTTTTGTATTCACAACATCTTGAGCTATATCCGACAGTATCTGAATCCATGTTCAAAGAGAGTCTTTCACATAGGTTACACAAAGGTTACAATTGATACACGGTTGTCTTCATCTCGATTCAATAGCATGTTATTTGTTTGTTTTGACAGACGTTTGTGATCTATCCTTGTTAGCTTTATCCAGTATTAGATACATTTCATGGTGTTGTTAACATACAGTAGCTGTCGTCCTGTTTCACCTAATGTTTTCCATGAAAAGACATAAATGATATTACTTGAACCGAATATTAAATTATTAATTCAGAGTACAACAGAGCTATGATGTTAATGAATTATCTTGTGTAAACAAAGTCACAACAAAACATCGGGGCCTCCTTTCACAAAGCAACCTTTACTAAGGTTGACCTTAACTCCCATTCTTTAACATTGCACTAAGGCTACCTTATGGACTTACGATCACCTTAGGGCTTTGTGAAAGGGGGACCTGGGCCCCTATTCTCGAAATCAGCCCTAGGATATCTTAACTTTGATCCTAATGATAGGGTCCAAATAAATAATAGGTTTGAGGATTAAATGAAATTACACTTTCATATAAACACATTTGTTTGCTTGTTAACAAAGTGAATTGTAGGAAATATGTTGAGAAAACAATAAAACACAGTGTCTAGTTACATGAAGTCATACATGGGTATAGATCGAGAAAGATTTCGAAGTATTGCATTCGTTAGTTCTAGTTAAATTGCCTCTTCAGGCTCCTTGCTTGGTTGTCAAGTATAATCTGCAAAAAGTTGGAACAATTCGGAAATTCGTTCCCATTACATGAAATCACGGCATGACTTTATACATTTTATGAGCGCTTTAGTCAATATAGAACGCGAAGCAAACGAAGCTCAAGGAAGGTAAAATGGCATGTATTTATAATACTATTTTGGAGTTGTTTATGTGTTCAATTTTACGGTCAAGTATCGATGTCTAGAGTTATGAAATCAATATCAAACTCTCTTCTAGTATTGTTCCCGTAAAGATCAAGGGCGCCGCCCACCCTCACATAAAATTGCCCTAACAATCATGTGTTTTGCAACAAAGTATAGTTTTGCCCTGAACTATTATAGTTAAAGCATGAGGCCGAAGGCTAGAGTTACTCTATTACTTTTCTAATATGTTGATTTTTATTCGTTTAAGTTATTTCTACTCCAAATATAAACATATTTTGTAAATCACGTCCGGCATCAAATTGAAAATCCTCGATCAGGGATATATCTAATGACGTCATAGCTGATTGTTATTGTCACTCATTTGGACAGTTATATTTCGGTTGATAAACAGTGAAAACCCTGAATAGCTCCATGGAAACACTAGCTTCAGTCCAGTTTCCTGGGGAGAGGTGTAACAAGAGCAGAATGCACCTGAGGATGTTTGAGATTCCTGTGTCGGATTGTGTAGAATCATTACAGTGTTTGAATAACTTTTTAGAATTGTAAACTTAGTGATGTTAATCAGTTTTTGAAGTGTATTCTTACAGAAATAAGGTGATTCATATCATCAAAACAAAGGATCATCTGATGTAGTGGCTCTTTGTTTCGTTTGTATGATATAGACTTTATATTTGGCGGATTTATAAAACTTTTGTTGCGGCTTTGCCAATATGAAAATCTCTTGAACTGTTGCAATGTCTCTAGATTTGATAACGGCTCACATTTGGGAAATGCAGATATTGACATCACTTTTGATATCTGATTTTACTTCATATGATAGAAAACGCATATTTTATCCAAATGTGTTATACGTGTATCAGACGTGTTCACCACTATCATATCATGCAATATTTGAAAAACTATTTTCAAAGATTTCCTATTAAATTTAAAAAAAACAGCAAATGTCTCCTAAATGTTACAATTGCCAATATGGTCTCAAAGAATGTTTACCACTGATTCACTTAGAGGACAAATGGTTTGTGAGGAAGGTCATCCTGCTGATTTATAGCCAGCCTAGCCAGACACTGATATCAATCACGCCAAAATCCTCATTTCGCTGTAACCAGTAAATGAAATGATTGGTATAGCGAACTAACTACACCATCCAACTAACCACACCATCAAGTGGAAAGATCATGAGTTCATGAGTTCATGAGTTCATGATTATGATTCGTTTAAACCAATGAGAGCACTATCTCAGGCGATACATTACCGCTATCCTTGAAAGAAGCTTTCTTTATCATATCTACAAGAGCAAATGATAGATATTGGTGAGAGTAATTCCATATAGTTTGTTCCGTCCCATTGGTTTATTAGCAGATAACAACAGACTAAATACAATGTTTAGTAACTTCACCAGGGTGGAAGGGTTTCGCTAGATTGGTATCAGAGTCTGTGTAGGAGCACAATGGTGGAAGGGTTTCATTAGCTGTGTATCAGAGTCTGTGTAGGAGCAAGATGGAGGAAGGGTTATGTTAGATGTGTATCAGAGTCTGTGTAGGAGCAAGATGGAGGAAGGGTTTCATTAGATGTGTATCAGAGTCTGTGTAGGAGCAAGATGGAGGAAGGGTTTCATTAGATGTGTAGCAGAGTCTGTGTAGGAGCAAGATGGAGGAAGGGTTTCATTAGATGTGTATCAGAGTCTGTGTAGGAGCAAGATGGAGGAAGGGTTTCATTAGATGTGTATCAGAGTCTGTGTAGGAGCAAGATGGAGGAAGGGTTTCATTAGATGTGTATCAGAGTCTGTGTAGGAGCAAGATGGAGGAAGGGTTTCATTAGATGTGTATCAGAGTCTGTGTAGGAGCAAGATGGAGGAAGGGTTTCATTAGCTGTGTATCAGAGTCTGTGTAGGAGCAAGATGGAGGAAGGGTTATGTTAGATGTGTATCAGAGTCTGTGTAGGAGCAAGATGGAGGAAGGGTTTCATTAGATGTGTAGCAGAGTCTGTGTAGGAGCAAGATGGAGGAAGGGTTATGTTAGATGTGTATCAGAGTCTGTGTAGGAGCACAATGGTGGAAGGGTTTCATTAGCTGTGTAGCAGAGTCTGTGTAGGAGCAAGATGGAGGAAGGGTTTCATTAGATGTGTAGCAGAGTCTGTGTAGGAGCAAGATGGAGGAAGGGTTTTGTTAGATGTGTATCAGAGTCTGTGTAGGAGCAAGATGGAGGAAGGGTTATGTTAGATGTGTATCAGAGTCTGTGTAGGAGCAAGATGGAGGAAGGGTTTCATTAGCTGTGTATCAGAGTCTGTGTAGGAGCAAGATGGAGGAAGGGTTATGTTAGATGTGTATCAGAGTCTGTGTAGGAGCACAATGGAGGAAGGGTTATGTTAGATGTGTATCAGAGTCTGTGTAGGAGCAAGATGGAGGAAGGGTTATGTTAGATGTGTATCAGAGTCTGTGTAGGAGCAAGATGGAGGAAGGGTTATGTTAGATGTGTATCAGAGTCTGTGTAGGAGCAAGATGGAGGAAGGGTTTCATTAGATGTGTAGCAGAGTCTGTGTAGGAGCAAGATGGAGGAAGGGTTATTTTAGATGTGTATCAGAGTCTGTGTAGGAGCACAATGGTGGAAGGGTTTCATTAGCTGTGTAGCAGAGTCTGTGTAGGAGCAAGATGGAGGAAGGGTTTCATTAGATGTGTAGCAGAGTCTGTGTAGGAGCAAGATGGAGGAAGGGTTATGTTAGATGTGTATCAGAGTCTGTGTAGGAGCAAGATGGAGGAAGGGTTATGTTAGATGTGTAGCAGAGTCTGTGTAGGAGCAAGATGGAGGAAGGGTTATGTTAGATGTGTATCAGAGTCTGTGTAGGAGCACAACGGAGGAAGGGTTATGTTAGCTGTGTATCAGAGTTGTAGGAGCAAGATGGAGGAAGGGTTATGTTAGATGTGTATCAGAGTCTGTGTAGGAGCAAGATGGAGGAAGGGTTTTGTTAGATGTGTAGCAGAGTCTGTGTAGGAGCACAATGGTGGAAGGGTTTCATTAGATGTGTATCAGAGTCTGTGTAGGAGCAAGATGGAGGAAGGGTTTCATTAGATGTGTATCAGAGTCTGTGTAGGAGCAAGATGGAGGAAGGGTTTTGTTAGATGTGTATCAGAGTCTGTGTAGGAGCAAGATGGAGGAAGGGTTTTGTTAGATGTGTAGCAGAGTCTGTGTAGGAGCACAATGGTGGAAGGGTTTCATTAGATGTGTAGCAGAGTCTGTGTAGGAGCAAGATGGAGGAAGGGTTTCATTAGATGTGTATCAGAGTCTGTGTAGGAGCAAGATGGAGGAAGGGTTTCATTAGATGTGTATCAGAGTCTGTGTAGGAGCAAGATGGAGGAAGGGTTTCATTAGATGTGTATCAGAGTCTGTGTAGGAGCAAGATGGTGGAAGGGTTTCATTAGATGTGTAGCAGAGTCTGTGTAGGAGCAAGATGGAGGAAGGGTTATGTTAGATGTGTATCAGAGTCTGTGTAGGAGCAAGATGGAGGAAGGGTTATGTTAGATGTGTATCAGAGTCTGTGTAGGAGCAAGATGGAGGAAGGGTTATGTTAGATGTGTATCAGAGTCTGTGTAGGAGCAAGATGGAGGAAGGGTTATGTTAGATGTGTAGCAGAGTCTGTGTAGGAGCAAGATGGAGGAAGGGTTATGTTAGCTGTGTATCAGAGTCTGTGTAGGAGCACAATGGAGGAAGGGTTATGTTAGATGTGTATCAGAGTCTGTGTAGGAGCAAGATGGAGGAAGGGTTATGTTAGATGTGTATCAGAGTCTGTGTAGGAGCAAGATGGAGGAAGGGTTATGTTAGATGTGTAGCAGAGTCTGTGTAGGAGCAAGATGGAGGAAGGGTTTCATTAGATGTGTATCAGAGTCTGTGTAGGAGCAAGATGGAGGAAGGGTTATGTTAGATGTGTATCAGAGTCTGTGTAGGAGCACAATGGTGGAAGGGTTTCATTAGATGTGTATCAGAGTCTGTGTAGGAGCAAGATGGAGGAAGGGTTTTGTTAGATGTGTATCAGAGTCTGTGTAGGAGCACAATGGTGGAAGGGTTTCATTAGATGTGTATCAGAGTCTGTGTAGGAGCAAGATGGAGGAAGGGTTTCATTAGATGTGTATCAGAGTCTGTGTAGGAGCACAATGGTGGAAGGGTTTCATTAGCTGTGTATCAGAGTCTGTGTAGGAGCAAGATGGAGGAAGGGTTATGTTAGATGTGTATCAGAGTCTGTGTAGGAGCAAGATGGAGGAAGGGTTATGTTAGATGTGTAGCAGAGTCTGTGTAGGAGCAAGATGGAGGAAGGGTTATGTTAGATGTGTATCAGAGTCTGTGTAGGAGCAAGATGGAGGAAGGGTTTCATTAGATGTGTAGCAGAGTCTGTGTAGGAGCAAGATGGAGGAAGGGTTTCATTAGATTGGTATCAGAGTCTGTGTAGGAGCAAGATGGAGGAAGGGTTTCATTAGATGTGTATCAGAGTCTGTGTAGGAGCAAGATGGAGGAAGGGTTTCATTAGATGTGTAGCAGAGTCTGTGTAGGAGCAAGATGGAGGAAGGGTTATGTTAGATGTGTAGCAGAGTCTGTGTAGGAGCAAGATGGAGGAAGGGTTATGTTAGATGTGTATCAGAGTCTGTGTAGGAGCAAGATGGAGGAAGGGTTATGTTAGATGTGTATCAGAGTCTGTGTAGGAGCAAGATGGAGGAAGGGTTATGTTAGATGTGTAGCAGAGTCTGTGTAGGAGCAAGATGGAGGAAGCTTTCTTCATGTGATACATCACTTCCTTCTCTGAAGATATATTGTTGTGTTTTTCCTTGGTTTTAGGATCCAACAAGGCTGTGGCTATTGCTGTTCCAATCATTCTAGTCTGGTGAGTTGAATGTTTGTGAATGTGACGATATATATGCACACTATCGTTAGGTAGACCTGACTGAAAATGAATGTTATAGGACGAGCAGGAATCTTATAAACTTAATATAAATATTAATCTTATAAAAGATATGTTTTGGATACAACTATTGACTTATATTCATTTAATGAATTTGATTGGAGTAAAAAAGCTCCCCAAAGCGATGTGTTCATCAGTTAAGTGTTTAGTTAACTGAAACATGACATTCAACTTTGATCAGAATTTTTGTTAGTGAGACCTCTCATGTTGTCACGTATGGACCTTTCTTTTGAATATAACTTTACCTTTCCTTACTGGTATCAAATATTCGTGTTCTCTGTTCAACCACATGAGTTTCTTACATTACTGGAATGTATAAATTTTGCAGTCTAGTTGCTGTGATGGTGACTGCTGCTGTCATCTGGAGGAGACGTCGATACAGAAGGTAGTGATTACTCTCAGAACATTGAATTGTCAGTTGGTCTCAAAATGTGATTGTTCTCTCGCTATTACCGACTTGAAAGTTTATACTTGTTAAATCATCATGTAAGTTGGGATGTATTTTAGACATCACAGCATGTCGTTAAAGAAACATTCACTAACACGTTTACATTCATCGTACCTTAACATAAATGTACATCATACCTCACAACAGGGGTCAGAATTTTGAAAGTGTTTTATTTGTCTACAAACTCCTTATAAAGGATATATAGCTTTTATGTCATACCACAAGTCATATCTGTTGCTTTGCACTTAATCAATGTTACAGTTGTTACTGTTTTATCGGAGAGTAGTAAGGGAATAATTCTATCAAAATTGAGATAAGCACTATTGTTTTACCCCGTCCCTCTATTTGACACATTGTTATCCTCAGTTATTTACTTGAGGTCTAAACCAATCTTTATGATATATTATATTTGCACTAGCACTAGCAAGTGGACAAGCTTAAGGTACACATGTGTTTATTGAATATTGTTTTAATCAAAGATGGATAATTGAAATACTTTAAAGATATATCACCTCATAGGGCATTTATGTTAGTATCAAAGCAAAACGATATTATAATGTTATTCATCAAGTGTTTCCATATTGGCCCAGTTACAGGTCCGAGGTCTGTTGTTTTGAATCAAAGATGGATAGATGAAATACGTTGAAGTAATATAACCTCGTAGGGCATTAATGTTCGTATCAAAGCAAAACAATATTGTCTGATAACCATGGATTGACTATGTTACATGTCAAATATAACAAATTGAATCCAATCTATTCCAGATCAAACACAGCCGAGACAGAACCTGTTGGAGATGGTAAGTATGGGTCTGCAGTTTATCTAAACTTTAACTAATCTAACATTTAATGTGATGCATGTCTTGTTAAATAAAATATTTTTGTAGAGAGCCTTAAGATGGTAAAGGGTAAGATAGAACTTTCATAACAACTTAAAATGTGATCTTAAAACGATCAGAGAGTAAGGACAAACATGTTGATCTTCCGAGAGTTATATGAGCAACAATATACATCAGGTATATTCATTCTGTCAGCTTAGCTTAATTCCACCAGCGATGCTTCTGGATAAAGCTCAATATATGTATCATCGAGTCATGGATGATTATTTAAAAGTATTTATATTGTCTAGTTCATGAGATACAATGAATATTGAATTTGTTTAGGAAATAAAAATGTTGTTCTACTTTTCATGATACATGTATCAAATAGTAATTTATTTACAGAAATCGGATAACATTTATGTTGAATGTTCGCACCAATATATGATGTCATGATAGTGTCTTTATGCATGCATAGACTAATGATGTAAGAACGGTAACGTTGTTGTCATTTGTATGTCAAATAGAGCTTATAAAGCACATAATTATCATTTATAGTTCTGACGTTTCACCTATATAATAAGAACAGCTATTCATTACATGCAGTGAGTATTCTACGTATCTTCTGGATGATTAACTCTGAAAACCTTGTTTCTAAAACCTGACATACTTCGACAGGCCCAGAGACTGTCCCGATGCTGCCTCAAGAAGCCAGACAAATAAAAGCTCTTGCAGGTGAGGCCTTTCTTCTTTGTTCAGTGGTTTGTGTTTGATAGATGACTACATGTGTAACATTTGTACGTGAGATCTTTCTTCTTTGTTCAGTGATTTGTGTTTGATTCATGACGGCATTTATGTTGAATTGTCTCAACAAGAATATATGATGTCATGAGCGTGTCATTTCATTCATGCATAGACTGATGATGTAAGAGCTTTAATACTGTTTTTAATCATTTGTATGTCAATGGGAACTGATAACACCTTTTATTATCATTTATAGTTCTCTCGTTTCATCTATATAATAAGAACAGCTATTCATTACATGCAGTGAGTACTTTACATATCTTCTAGATGATTAACTCTAAAAACATTGTTTCTAAAACCTGACATACTTCGACAGGCGGAGAGAGTGTCCCGATGCTGCCTCAAGAAGTCAGACAAATAGAAGCTCTTGCAGATGAGGTCTTGCTTCTTTGTGATTTGTGTTTGATAGATGACTACATGTGTAACATTTGTGTTCGATAGATGACTACATGTGTAACATTTGTGTTTGATTCATGACTACATGTGTAACATCTGTGTTTGATTCATGACTACATGTGTAACATTTGTGTGTGATCATGACTACATGTGTAACATTTGTGTTTGACTCATGACGACATGTGTATCATTTGTGTTTGATTCATGACTACATGTGTAACATTTGTGTTTGATTCATGACTACATGTCTAACATCTGTGTTTGATTCATGACTACAAGTGTAGCATTTGTGCTTGATTCATGACTACAAGTGTAACATTTGTGTTTGATTCATGACTACATGTGTAACATTTGTGTTTGAAACATGACTACATGTGTAACATTTGTGTTTGATTCATGACTACATCTGTAACATTTGTGTTTGATAGATGACTACATGTGTAACATTTGTGTTTGATTCATGACTACAAGTGTAACATTTGTGTTTGATTCATGACTACATGTGTAACATTTGTGTTTGATACATGACTACAAGTGTAACATCTGTGTTTGATTCATGACTACATGTGTAACATTTGTGTTTGATTCATGACTACATGTGTAACATTTGTGTTTGATTCATGACTACAAGTGTACTAAAACTTCTGTAGAAGTATTTCTGTTAAAGGTGATAAAATACTATCATATCTTGAATGAAGAAATTGATCATACTTAGCCATTACTAATTTGTAAGAAAATCTTTCAAATATTTCAGCTAGAACCAAGGATGAAATAGAGTCCATCACAGCTGGGATGTTTCGAGTGTCTGCTGTGGACATTGTTCTAAAGAAACTGAGGGAAAGTCAGCGTTGGATCACAATTACAGGGAATGCTGGGGACGGCAAGACGGTTCTCGGTTACCTGGTGCTGAAGGAGTTCCTGAACAAGAAAGTCAACGTCTTCACCGTCGATAAACCTGAAGAGTATCATCACATAGCAAAGATGAAGGGAAAAAAAGTCATTTTGTTTGATGATAGGTTCGGTGCATTTCTTGCAGATCAACAGCTGATAAAGAGCTGGTTAGATGTAATAAGAAAATTATTGAGCTTCAATGAACCTGATAAAATCAAAAGCAGTGTCATCTTTCTAAGCAGAAAGAACGTTGTGAATGAATCTAAGATGTATCTTGGAAAATTTACTGATGAGATGTTTGATCCAAATTGTGTTGTTGACCTGAGTTTGAGAAAAGTAACAGAAGAACGCCTGATTATCCTTGAATATCATCTGCACCATGAGAATGTGACTGTCAAACATGAACTCAAAAAGAAAGTTGCTGACAAAGACATTGCTCATGGTTTTCCACATTGTTGCAAGATGTATTCCAAGCTTAGGTCAAATAGATTTGATGTAGACATTGAAGAGTTCTTTGAATCTCCTTTGAAGTTTCTGGACATGACCACAAAGGTTCTGTACAAGGACAACTGTAAGGAATTGTTCCAGCTGTTGGTCAAGAATGATGGAAAGTTCAATGTTTACAACATAACGGATGAAGACAAGAGACAGGAACTTCTTCAAGTAGAGAAGGAGCAAGAAGGCAGCTACATCACAGTGTGGGAGGACGGAATCTGTAGGTTTGCCCATCCATCAGTGTATGAGAGCGTACTGAATGTCATCAATGACATTGACCCTATATACTGTGTTCAGTATGCAACTCTCTCTGTTATACGACAGAAGATGATCATCACAACATCTGATGAAGAAAACAGCAGCAGAGCTCCGTGTTACATCATTGTGAACCCAATCCCTGCTACAATGAAGGCTTTAGCTGAGAGGTTTTCCCAAGAGGAGATACTCAAGGGAGACTACTCTGTATTCAAACACAGACTTTGTAAGAGCAGGGAGTTCAGTGAAGCTCTTGTCACCTGTGTTACTTCACATGAAGAAGAGGTAGGTAATATCTGAACTATTTTACCGATGTTTTTAAATATAATTGATAATTCATTTTGATTAACGTGTCCACAAATAATATAAATTGTCTGTCTGTGTATTAATCATAACATGTCAATTATCAATAATCTTCCTTCTTCGGTTCTAATGACTGATGTTTGATTTTACTGTGAATACATGAAATATTGTTTTGAATATTACAAAGTTTTCAGAAGAAGCTCATAGCTTTCGATCTTAATAACTGCTCCTTGTTTCATTTTCAAAGGAAAGTGAAATGACTGTAAAATTGTCCATTGATATACATGTATTTTCATTAATTACAACAAGAGAAAGTGGGTTAATGTATAGTATTGTATTATACAATTTGTTTGAAAAGGAACTTGAACACAATACATTGTATTATGTTAATGTACAACAATGATCATATCACTTTTTAATTATATAAAAATATACATGACTGCAGTGTTCAATTATAAAATCTGATAAAAAAGGGATAATAGTATAAAGTAAAATCTATCATACGTCTTATTCAAAATAATTGTGTGTGAAGAGAATTTTGAAGGTTTTTATTACCATTCCAGAATGGATCAAAACAATTGATCAACCAACCAGGGAAGGGAGGATACACCATGATGTTGACAGCTGCGAGGAGTGGACACATGGCTGCTGTACAGAGTTTAGTGAAGGCTGGAGCCGATGTGGACATACCAGATGAGAGAGGGAAAACAACCCTGCATTATATGTGTCAGTTCTTTAACTCTCTAACTGATCATGAAGACACAATACAATCGATCATCACTGAAGGAAGAGGGGACGTGAATAAACCTGATCAGTATGGACGGACTCCACTTCACTGTCTGTGTCAGGTGAGGAGCTCTGCTGATGGACATGATGATCTTAAACTACAGAAAATGCTCAGCTGCGTTAAATTCATCATCACTGAAGGAAGAGGGGACGTCAATCTGTCTGATAAGTATGGTCAGACACCTTTGCATCATCTTTTCAAATGCCAAGCACAATCCAGTGAAGAAGTCAAGTGGATCATCACTGAAGGAAGAGGAGATGTGAATAAACCTGATCAGTATGGACAGACTCCACTTCACTATCTGTGTCAGGTGATGAGCTCTGCTGATGGACATGATGATCGTAAACCTCAGAGAGTGTTCAGCTGCGTTAAATTCATCATCACTGAAAAAAGAGTGGACGTTAATATGGCTGATATATATGGTCAGACACCTTTGCATTATCTTTTCAAATGCCAAGTACTTTCCAGTGAAGAAGTCAAGTGGATCATCACTGAAGGAAGAGGGGATGTGAATAAACCGGATCAGTATGGACAGACTCCTTTGCATTATCTTTTCAAATGCCAAGTACTTTCCAGTGAAGAAGTCAAGTGGATCATCACTGAAGGAAGAGGGGATGTGAATAAATGTTATCAGTATGGACAGACTCCTTTGCATTATCTTTTCAAATGCCAAGTACTTTCCAGTGAAGAAGTCAAGTGGATCATCACTGAAGGAAGAGGGGATGTGAATAAATGTGATCAGTATGGACAGACTCCTTTGCATTATCTTTTCAAATGCCAAGTACTTTCCAGTGAAGAAGTCAATTGGATCATCACTAAAGGAAGAGGGGATGTGAATAAACCTGATCAGTATGGACAGACTCCACTTCACTACCTGTGTCAGGTGAGGAGCTCTGCTGATGGACATGATGATCGTAAACTACAGACAGTGCTCAGCTGCGTGCAGTTCATCATTACAAAAGGAAGAGGGGACGTCAATATCTCTGATTTATATGGTCAGACACCTTTGCATTATCTCTTCAAATCTCAAGCACTTTCAAGCGAGGAAATCAAGTGGATCATCACTGACGCTGAAGGTGATCTTAACCAATATGAACAACACAAGAGTACCCCACTGCACTATCTCTGTGCGTTCTCAGGCCTTCAACTGGACACTGTAGATCTTGTGATCAATGAAGGTAAAGGTGACTTCAATACAGGTGATGAACATGGAACTACACCACTTCACTACCTTAGTGGAAATGAAAATGTTGAACTTGATGTAATCCTTCGAATTGTTAACACAGCAAGGGGAGACCTCAACAAACAAGATGACAATGGAATAACTCCGCTACATGTTCTCTGCAAGGGATCACTTCAGGTGAAGGATGTTCTAACATTGATCAACAAGGGAGACAAGGCCGACAGTTACAAGAACACTCCACTGCACTTCCTGTGTAGGAGGCGAGGAATCAGTGATGATGAAGTACAACAGCTGAAGCAGCTCCCTGAATCAAACATGAAGAAACAAAACAAGCTCGGGTACACACCACTGGACTACCTCAACAATCAAGGTAATAATCAGCATGTTGTTATACAATGAAGGATAGACCAAATTTTTTTACAAAGTAGATGCAATAAGTCTCACTTCCTTAGAAAATATCACTTTTTTAAGGGAAAACCTTAATTATTTCATTGTTAAAATGTATATGTTTCTTTTATTTATTCCTGAAGATTAAATTCGGACATAACTATCAGTATATTACGAGTCCTAAACTTCGTAGTAAACTATTTAACAAAACATTTTGACTATTCATACCTCAAATGGTAAGTAAACACGATTCTAAACTCTTCTCCAGTAGTTGAAAGTTCTAAATTTACACAAGAATAGGACAGATGTACAGAAAGATAGAATGTGCCATTCGATTTTATGTCACAATAATCCTGATAAGTTTAAGCATATTAAATTATATTGAGTCTAATCAATACATCACTTTTTAGAGAATCTATGGAATTCCTTACTTTATTATTACATTTCAATCTTTCAATTTTGCAGATGACAGTCTACCCTGGACAGACGGGATGATAGCCAGATCTGCTGCTGACCTGGTGCTGTGTAGGGTGAAACATGGGGACACGTCGACCCTTGTACTTGGTAAGATATGTTGTCAACTTTATTTTGATCAACAGCATAAAAACATCCATAATAGTCACATAAATGATCATTTAGATGTTTTGTTGATGTTTCCTTGTAACGACTGTGTCATTGTACAGTTGTGGCAGTTGGTCCTACACATGTGTCAGTTGACTCAAATGATTGGTACCCGGTTTATAGCTGTATTGAAGGGCGATTGCCTGCTTAGCTGAAACATGAGTAGTATTTTATAACCCGCTAAGATTTTAGAGGGGTATATAATGGTAATAACATCCGTCAAAACCGTTAGTTCTACAACAACCAAACGTTTCACACTTGTTACCCACAACCTTGTCAAGAGTTTACACGTAATATATTTTACTTGAATTCAAGCGTTTGTTGATAATGGTTACAATAAAGAACATTTTCCACAGAAACTATTACCCATACAAAAGTGACAATTTAGCTTGGTCTCTCTTTTATCGCGGCACATGAAAACATCGTAAATGCGGAAATACCGCGACCCCTATCGGCTGTCAACAAGTTTCGCCAGCTCGGTAGACAAGTAATTCTCACCGTAATGTATCATTAGATCGTAGAAATAGTCCAATATTGACATTACTACGATATCATGGATCCCTTTGAAAATCGCCGGACCCCTGCCATTGTTTATATCATCATGGAAAAAATAAACCATTCTTCAGGTAATCATTCGACCAGCAAAAGGTCGTCTGCATCCATAAGTTTCTAAAAATAGATCCGGAAGTGACGTTTCTCACATTATTTGTGAAGTTACAGTATTCTGTTTTATGGCAAAAAGGTCATTATACGTCCTTATCCTTCCATTTTTAGGGGCACCTGTTTATTTTTGTTTTGTTTATCTGAACTTAAAAATTCAGACCAATTTCTCTTCGGCTGTATTGAGAATGAATTTATATTGAATTCTATATGCTATTTTAAAATATTCTCGTTTGTTTCAATTTAATTCTTATTTTTCCTCAAATGATATATTTTCAAAATTGTAATTTTTTTAAATTATCCACCATCTTAATGTTTCATTAATTATTAATATTTATAAACCTTGTTTTTAAAGAATTTTAACATACATTTATATAAATTTTCATCCTAAATCAAAATAAAAAAGAATTATGTCTGAAGACACCTTAAAGTTCGAAAGTAATTTCCTAAATAGCAATGGCTCTTATTTGTGTAATTGGACAATTGGAAAGCGATTAATTATAACAGGTTTAAAGCTCTAATTGGGACAAGTTTTCTCAGACACTATTACACCTAGATGAATGAAATTTTGGTTTTAATAGTTATGCCTTTTATTAATATGTAATTGGGCATTTAGCAGAATGGGGGGGGGGGGGGGGGGGGGATGAGTGGGGGGTAGATTTCTTTTGACATTAATGACACTGTCACGAACCCTGCACTTACCAAGAAAGTTTCTTTTGGAAGTATATTTTTCAACAAAATATATTTTTTGTAGAATGTTTTGATAGTTGCTCAGTTTTGGAATTATATTTTTATGTTCCATTTTTTGGCAGAGAGAAGGATTTGATTCATCAAAATATTATTTATTTCAAGAAACCAAATCAAGTATTTCGAAATAATTATTTGGGATTGTAATTGCCTTTTTATCCGAATTTCAAGTTCATTCCAAAAAGTTTTGGTTACACTGCAATCCCAATATACATGACAAATATTCTCAGGAGTCTCCTTACAGATAGCACACAGATCATTGTCAACAAGATGCATCTTCAACAATTCTTATTTGGTATATATAACTCTTTTCAAAAATCTATATTGAAAATCAAGGAGTTTTACATCTTTCAAGCCATGTCTGTATGAATTGAAAATGTTATTCCAGTCCAAGTCATAGTCATTAAATATCACTTCCCATTTTTTACAAAGCTTAAGTTTAACATTATTGGAAAGTTGGTTTGATGTCATAGATGTGTCCATTTGGAGGTTGTTACTTTGTGAACCTGATAAAGTCTATATTTCTCGGTTGATGAAGTGATATTTATTAGAGCGGCTATGAAACAAAATCGGCATCCCAGCGGAGACATGAAAAAAAGTTTGACAATCTCATTGAAATAAGATTAAAAGCAGCAGCGTACCTCACTAGTTTCTGGAGGGTTTACATCATGCAAACAAACAGACTGTGCTGTCATCTCAGTTTGTATTCTGAGTTCATTCGTGTCCCGAGATCAAGCGTTGAATGTTTTGTTCCGTAATTATGTTATTCCGTTATTCTATAATTCTTTTTTTTTAGCTGTTTTTTTAAATTTGTTCTGACATAGCTGACAATAAGCTGAGGTGATGGATACATTTCAGGACGGGGTCATTACAGTTCATCACATGCAGATATGTCTAGTTATCTTTGTAGTTTGTAATGTTTGACAATAGAAAACATCAGATACATTTCAGGGCGAGGTCATTACAGTTCATCACATGCAGATATGTCTAGTTATCTTTGTAGTTTGTAATCTTTGACAATAGAACACTTCAGATACATTTCAGGGCGGGGTCATTACAGTGCATCACATGCAGATATGTCTAGTTATCTTTGTAGTTTGTAATCTTAGACAATAGAAAACATCAGATACATTTGTCATCACACATTTTGTAAATGTTCTTTTTTATCAATAGACTACATTTCAGAGGTTTTAGTACAGATGTAATGATGGACGTTTGCAGTGTAAATACACCTGAATTAAACACAAGAAGTAAAATAACCTCCTGTTTAAATAACCTGTGTGATATCAATAATTGATACTTGATTGGTAAGGTTAAACAGATATTAAAGTTTTGACGGCTCTGAAGTTCAACATACTTCAGTTATTCAGTTATTACCCAGTTCAATCATCGACAAACTACCCTAACTTAAATGTAAGTATGATAGGGACGACAGTGAATGACAACACTGATGCTTTTTGTGAGAAATCTTACTTTCCAAGTAACCTAGTTTGATATATTCAAGTTTCACTTATTTTCAAATGTTTCACTTACTTTCAAATGTTAATTGCCTTTGTCAATGTATAAATGGCATGTGCGACAATGGAGAGTGCGGAGGCTTATCAGAAGCAGCCAGTAGAAGAATCAGAAGTTGAACGTATTAGATTTGCATGGATGTCAGTATTAATCGTATGTTTGCCATCTGGGGTTGCACGATTTAGATGTTTCTATTTCATGTTACAACATTTGGCTTTACGGTTCTCATCAAATAATATCATGATGATAAGGGAACGGCTCTTAAATTGTTCCTTGTTACCGTTTAAAACAGTGAAAGTTTCTGAAATGGTTACATAAATACATGTGCAGTTTTATCTATCTAAGTATATTTCCTAACTTGTGCAAAAGTATATACGTAAGTAAAGTGGGTGGGTAAATAATTATAATGACAAAAAATAATCAACTGTACAAAGATAACTCAAAGGTATGTTGCTAACGTATATACTTATATTAACTCCATATTATATGAAGCGTAGTGTAAACATGTCTTCTGATAACTTACATGTAACTTTTGTAATGTACTTTTGTGGCTAATAATACTTTATAATTGCATCACTTCTATAAACAATCACACTACACGTTAAACATTGGAAAAACACAATGAATTTATATTACTTTTGCAATAGAGGCCAGGCCCAGTCTTTGAAAATCAGAGACATTATGAAATCAACAATGTATACAGACAGACAGACAGACAGACATTTTTATTCAGTAACAGGCCTCTGGCCCAAAATACATTTACATCTATACTTGTATAATATATATGTGCATCACACTTTTTATATAGATCTGTGTTTCTTGTCAATATAATATAAAAATAGACACACATACTTAATTTTATTTACATTTTTACTCTGTAAACTTGAGACAAGATTAATAATAGTCGGGCAATTGCTGAGATATTTTGTTATATACTTATTTCTTATTTCTGAGTATTTTATGTATAAATCATATGTGATTCCGATTTTTGACTATTGTTGTGACATTTGGGACAACTGTACAAATGATCAAAATCTTCTTCTTGAAAGACTACATTTAGATGCCCTTTGTACCATACGCGGTGCAGTTCGAGGCAAAAGCCATGAAAAATTATACTTTTAAACTAACTTTAAACCTTTAATTGAAAGGCGCAATATCAAGCTGATCAATTATTACAAAATGTACAAACACCTCGCCCCGGATTACTTATGCGACTAAGGCCGTGTTCACATGCCATCAAATACTTATACAAGTATATTTGCTCACATAAGCAAATTTGCTCATATGAGAAAAAGCAAATATACTATGCGTTCACATGGATAAATAGTGTAAGGTGTAAAACACATTTGCTTATATAAGTATTTGGATTTAGTTGTCCTATGAAAGAATTTGGTCCATTTGGGAGATGGAGGGACATGTCTAATTTGCAGTATCAAGTGTCCGTATCCGTCTAACAATATCTTCGACTAGTGTTGGGAAGAAAGGGGACGCTTTAACGCCAGTTTAAATCAGAAATCACAGCTTTTTTGAAACTGCACTGAGTTTTGCTGACAGACTTCCTAAAATCTTGTACCTTATACCTTGATTCTAAGGACCTGATATGCTTCACTGTTTCAGAAACTTAGAGAAGCTATCATGCTAAAGCGGGTACGGGATAGCTCAGTCGGCAAGAGCGCCGGTCTCACGTTGCTGGGGTCCGGGGTTCGAATCCCATACAGGCCAAGGTGTAAAAACCTAGAGTTCACCTCTGTTAGAACTCTATAAGTGTCACCCTGGAGCCCTAGTGTGTAGTGCAACAAAAACTGCGCACTTATAAGATTCCACGTATTCATGTCAGTGGCTGAATGAAGGTTACATGAACACGTGCATACGCCGAGCTGTCGGTTAGCAGCGCTCAGAAGTGTTTGACCAACTGCTGTGGCTATGTGTCTCAGTTCACCCAGCTGTGAGGCATAGAATGGTCCCTAACCTGAGCGCCACATATGGATGCTGGTTGAATACTCCCCAGGGAGTTGAATTGGAAAAATGATCGGACGGTGAAAGAATGCCATTGACTAGGGGACAAAATGTAAGCGCCTTGAGCAACTACGAGTGGTTGGATATGCGCGCTATATAAATATCCATATAATAATGATAATAAGAGCGACTTGATATGATTATCAACTTTCGTCCTCATTCTATCAGATAAAGCTATCCCTAACTCCCGTGCAACACCAATATTTTCCTCAGCCTCTTTCTCACCCTCCTTCAAACTCTTTCGAATCACAGAGTCATTTGATAGAGAGATACATATTTTTTATCAATCTAAATAAATTTAGATCAACAGGTTTTATATTTGGTCATACTGTTGATCTAAGATTGACCAGTGTGAGAGGTCGTTCTGGTGACCTTTCGTATGCAAATAACGAATTCGCGATTTGATCAATCAAATTCGACGTCACAAACAGTTCATAGTCGCTCATTCAATGTGTGAACGGAAGAAACATATGATAGCTTATGGTCTGTTCTCAATAACAGTGTGCGTTGTGAAAAATAGATCTTGTTTTTGATACTGATAGTAAAAATATCAATAGGTTGGCTTTATTTTGGTTGTATGAAACATTTTTCGATTTATGATTGACAAAAAAAGCACTATTTTTAAATTATTTGGATGGAAACGAAAGAAATTAGTACAAACGAGTTTAATAAAAAAAGGAGTTACCTCCCCTTGCATGAGGAGTTTCGTAAATATTGACATTTATCATGCTCTAACGTTGTGACTATAGTCTGTCATCCAGATCCTAAAGCAAAAATATTTCATTGATGACCAACCAAGTCTAGAAAAGTATAGCAAGTCTACATCGCTCAGCTTTTTCTGAAGTTGAAGCATCTTCGAGGCTCCATTTTGTTATAATACATGATTTGTTTAAAAATATTGTCAATATTGAAGAAAATACTTCTGAGACAAAATGTTAGTCTATTGTGATTAGTATTCGCCACGTTAGTATCTGTGCGATGTGCAATCATCATTTGTCATTGACAACTAGCAAATACGCTAATCATTTTTAAAATGAAAAAATATATTCTATTAATACATCCAAGCAATCGGATTGTTCATAGAAATGGTCGCTCTGCTCCACTCCGAACGACAGAGCTCCGAACATCATCCATTTCAAAAGATGTGCTGCTGAGTTTTTTTAACTTCCAGCGAGCTAGAGCAACTTTTCTGATTGGCCGAGCGTCTGATTTCAGAGGTCAGCGGGATAGAGCTTCTTCTTCTTTTGACTAGAGCTCCTTTTTGAAAACATGTCATACTGTCTGACTTTAAAGCCCCACTGTCATACTTGCATGCGGTTCGTGATGAAAATTAGCATGAGAAAAGAAATACATCACTCTGTAGAAACATCTTCCGTCGAAAGTTTGATATCATATCTACATGTTTTATCAACAATAAAATACTTGATTCGACGTCCAATGTACAGTCCCCCCTGCAAAAGTGTCATAGTTTTTAACGAACCCGCTTCAGTGACATCAGCATTATGTGTGTAGGTTTTACACCACGTCTCCGTTACCTCAATTGTGTACGATGGGTATCAACTTTGGCGGCAACTAGTGCCTGATAAGGAGAACAAGAAAAGAAAATCGAGTCATGTGCTGCAAAGATGGCTTTCAAGCGTATATTTAGGAACCGGAAATTGAGAGATGGTCACACTTGACTGCCTTCATGTCGACATGCCAGGGCTTACGTCTCTGTCATTTTGGTGAAATGTCTCCTATTAATGAATTTTGGTCAGATATTCTCATGGTTGCTCACAACTATTGCTAAAAATACAACAAATACAGTAAAAATAGTTTTTAAAATATTGCAAGTATGTCATTGGGGCTTTAAGAAATTATAATTCCATTTTGCTCATATGAGAAAAGACATTTTGCGTTCACATGCCACAAATACTTATGTAGCAAACTTGCTTCTGCTATACCTCTGGAGGTGAAGTAAATTTACTACGGTAGCAAATTTGCTTATATAGGTAAACGCGTTCACATACCCAATTTACTCATTAGGAGTAAATTTACTCATATAAGTATTTGGTGGAATGTGAACACGGAATTAGTTCCACAAATTGTCTCTGAAAATAGTCAATACAACCCGTGAAATAGCTCTAAGATAAAAACTATAAATTGCAGGACAAAACTTTAATGAAAACAATTAAAATGTGGAATTAGTTACCTGATCACGTCCCAAATGCCAACACCATCGGTGAATTCAAATCTCTTTTGACCAGAGTTCAATCAGTTAATTATCTAGATTTAAATTACGGCAGCAGATTCTGCCAGATTGTTCACAGCAGTATCGTCTCAAAAGACGGAATTCCCAAAAGACAGAAAGCTTTAAACAACACTTTCACGGTTGACAAATGATGCGTAACATGGGCTCTATCCTTTAAAATAATGGAACAAGCCAGGTAAAAGAAGACAGAATTCCCAAAAGACAGAAAAGACACTATTAGGATAAATTGTTATTAATATTTTCATTTGATGCACCACTGAGGAAGAGGGACAGAGAAGAGTTGTCTCTATTGACACATATAAACATATATATGGGTCATTTTTAAAATCTGTGCGAATTTCATAAGGATAAAAATGACAGACACGTTTCCCTATAATTCTCCTAAGTTGCCATTTCTTAAACAACAAAAAACCTCATAATTTTTCCCATGTTAATTGGTAAATATGTACAGAAAACATTGTCAACTTCAAAAAACACCAAAAAACGTTTTCATCGGTCCTCTAATAACAAAGATATCGCCCTTCAAAGTGCGAAAATTTTAGGCTTCTCAATTTGACAGTCTGAAAAGGGATTCTACCGAGTGAACGAAATTGCCTTTACTGCGCATGCGAGAAAGGGCGATGTGATGTGGCAGGTTATGATAGGCTGAGAGAAGTTTTACAGATTGTGTATTATTACATCATATACAGAACGGAAATGGGCCTAATCAATGTAAATATAACAGACAATGGTGGTAAATAAACAGAATAAACATCTTTTAGCACGATTTAGAAGCTTCATCTGTCCGGCAATAAAACAGAGTAGTAATTAAACAGTTATGGCACATCGTAACTGATTATGTAATTACAGGCCTAGGGAGTCGCGTTTGGGATATTTCACACTCTTTGACAATGTTGTTTCAAGAATTAGGGGATGTTGTTTTAGAGATCAAGCATGTCTGCCCATCTATGACACGCCCAGTTGTCAAAGCACTAGTCATCCATTGGTCAACAATAAGACGAACTAGATCCAATCCAAAATTAAACATTTAGAATTTATCATATGCATTGTTTCTGTCTTAAGATGAACACATACAGTACACATGAGATGGAGTATTTTGCGTTTACAGTGACTTCAATAAGGTAGGCTTTGGTCACATGATATGTAAACTAAACTTTGTGCATTCAAACTTATATGTATACATATTTGTTATTCCAGGCAGTTGTTTGCGTTAGAAGTTTACAAATATTTAAAATTTAAAATAACATTATCTCAAACAAAGATATAGAAGGGTATTTATTTTACGCTGATAAGTTGTCTCTTTGTAAACTAACATTGTTTCTTTATTTGATTGAGAAACGCTCAAGACATGATGAAACATGGTGTCAAAAGGTGAATATCCTGAATATCCTTGTATTGCGAACTTAATACAATTTCATGACATGATGCCTCAATGACTCTCTTTCCGATTATTTCGTAGTGTGTATATAGCAAAACCTCATTCAGATTATATAAAATTACTTCAGGATTATTCATAAGTTCCTTAAAACATTTCACTAACTTGTTTAATTTGTCTTCAATTTTATCTGGCCACTCATCACAAAATGTAAACTTAGAACTACTAAATTCAAAACATAACTATACCGTAATATCTAAGAGGTTTTCAAAACATGATTGAATATTAAGATTTTGCCTTGATGAAATATCTTAATGTTTATACCATTAATGAAGATATAACCTTAGCATTTAATTGTTGTATGTTTACGAAAATCGTTGTTTCAATACTGTCACTGTATATGATATGTGTACTGATCTGTCCATGTTTACGTTACGTCACTATTTTGTTTCTTTTTTAAAAATAGATATGCGAAACATAGTTCTATGACAGGGCTATGACATACCATGTAGTCTCATTGATGAATTGACGACTTTAGATCCCTCTGTAGAAGCCGTGATTAAGCTATCAACAGTCAAAAAGATTCCACCAAAATTAGTAAATGTCTTCATTATATGTCTCACTAACTAACCATCATACTGGAAAGTTGTTTTCTTTGTTTGTATAGTAATTATACGTAAGTAAGTAAGTGACCGCTTGACTCAATACTGTAAACAATAGCAATAGCCTGACCAGTTTGGCGAGAAAGGGCGATGTGATGTGGCAGGTTATGATTGGCTGAGAGAAGTTTTACAGACTGAAAATATGATGTTTGTTTTCAAAGTCATTAAATGACTATTTTGCGTATGTTTTTGAACAAACAAAATATCAATGTTATCTCAAGATATCTTTATGTATCCATTTCTGCATTGTGTTCCCCCTCGGGGTTACATGTTGTTTAAAGTATTTTTTAATTTTTTATATTTTAACAAAGCATTAATCTCACAAACTTATAAAAACATAATAGGTTTAAGTGAATCTATTTGTTTTGAAAAATGTTCAGAAAAAATATAACATGTCCACAAACTCTGATCTATCAAGGCATACTTTCTTTCCTGTTACCAAATGTTTTAGAAGGATAAGAAGATAATAAACGAGTAGATGTTAGAAAATATTTTTTTTAGATATTCTCAGAAGAAAAGGATGCAAATAGGTAATATATCTGTGAAACCATCTATTTTTGTAAAAGCCTATTTTTTATATACATTTTGACTTAGTTTCTATCCTGTTATCCAAACTTTCTTTCCTGTTACCAATGTTGTCAAGAAAATGAGGTTTATGAAATTATTTGCTTTTTTTCAAATTAAATACATATCTGAAACGAAGTAAAAGTTTATGATATAATTATCTATTTCCCTTGTTGTTGCCTCAAATTATTTTAAAACTATTTTATATATATATCAAAGATGACAACATTTCTGTCCTGTTACCAATATTTTCTTTCCTGTTACTGAACATAAGGTAACACATGACACCAGCCTCATATTCAAGAACGGGAGGAATCATTGTGCTTTTTTCAGTTTTAGTTCATGGTAACAGGATGGGAAAAAATATGTGACACAATAAAAGAAGCTCTGAAATTTTCAAATTATTATCTTAAAGAATGATGCTATATTGTGTATAAATACTATGTAAAATATTACATATTTTGAAAATTATTAGTATGCTTTAAATCAAGATTCAAATTGCGCTTGCACTGCGGTATCTTACACGGGCGTGTAATAAAAGTAAAATATCCTGGCAAGCCTTGGATATTTGTTACTTTTATCAACTTGTGTTGATATATTTGATATCAGAAGAAACTTGGGTGAGATTCTCTATATAACCTACTACATACTCCTGAGTTTATCGCTGTGAATGTTATTTTTGCTACTGATTCCCGTCTGAGTTGAATAGACTTTTACTCGACGATCTTTGTTTACAAACTCACACGTGCTTTCTATTTTTAGCCATAGGTCACTGCTGAACCGGAAGTAAATTAGAAACCGGATGTTTACTACTAATCCTGTGCTATAGTGCTTAGCACACATGTGTTTTTCACTTCGTGTTGAGTAAGGTATATATATGAAGTAAGTTTTCAGTTATTTATATGAACTCTATTAACACCTTTCCATGATTTTTATGGACTGCAAAGACTCAATCAGAAATAATTGAATAAGGCGACGGTGACAATATGTCGTTCATTTAGAACATCGGCAATATGATGCCATCAACAATTATTATCTTTGTTTATTTATGATGAAGGACAATGTTATTTCATGTTAGATAACTATCCTCCTGGGAAGACACAATATCGCAATCCCATCCTTTTCTTTGCTTTTCTTTTTTCTTTCTTTTATCTTTTCTTTTTTGACAAAATTATGTTCCCATTTCATCTTTTAAATGACATACTTTTATCTCATATAGCAGTCACAAGACAGACTTCCATGATACTTGCAGCATATTGCCTATTACCATATTTTCTACCTTAGTTATGAATCTACTTAAAACACTATACCTTTATTAATATAGATATGGGTATTGGCGGGTAACATAAAGAAAATTAGAATGATTTCAGCAAACTGTATAGGGGATTAACAGATAAGAATAAAAGAAGGAAGTAATTAATATTACAGAAAAAAAATCATTTTCTATAATCTGTTTTCAAGATATACATATTGTCAAGGAACATGTAGACATAATGAAGAATGAATGGGGTTTGCAGAGTATAATTGCACCTTTTAGACCTAATTGCAGAGGAGTGGCTATACTTTTAATAATAACATTGATGTTACTATACATAGAACATTGGAAGATGAGAATGGAAATTATATTGAGCTGACATAACCGTTGAAGAAAAAAGATTTACACTCGCAAATATTTATGGACCAAACAATGATGACCCTAAATTTTATGTAAACCTATTTGAAAATATTTGGATTTGGAAAATGAATCTATAGCTATTGTTGGAGATTGGAATCTGGTTATTAACCCATCAGTTGATTTGGAGAACTATAAAAAACAATAATAATCCTAAAGCCAGAAATATAGTATTAGAGCAGATTGAATCACTTGACCTTGTTGATGTTTGGAGACTTAAATCAAGATATAAGAAAATTCACATGGTGGAAACACAAACCAAGACAACAAGCAAGATTAGATTTCTTTTTAATATCTCAGGATTTATTGGATCTTACACTTGACGCTGCTATTTTGCCTGGCTATAAAACTGATCATTCAGCTGTTAGTCTGACTTTCTCGAACTCATTAAACCAAGAAAGAGGGCGGGGTTACTGGAAATTTAATTACTTTTAAATATTGAATATACAGATCTGGTCAGGAAGATTTTAACGGAAACAATTGAAGAATATTCAAATGACACTAATGAAGAAATTAATGATGATGCTGACGTCAATCTCAAAATTAATGACAGTCTATTTTTTAAAACTCTTTTGATGAAAGTAAGAGGTAAATCAATCTACTATTTGTCTTTTCTTAAAGAGACACAGTATGTTGATAGGATCACATATGTCAAATTTTGAAATCGATGTTACTACATCGGGTACCACTAACTGTTACTGAAAAAAACAAGTTAAAGGTCAATCAGTACATTAGTGTGAAAATACGGCTATTCAAAGCCGGGATTTTGATCGAAAACCGGACAATGTGGCTCGAGTGGCACGCGCAAATTCGCCAAACGTAATTTTGAAACCTTGTCATAAGCTGACAGGAAAATATATTCGATTCGCTAGTGTTTATTAGGTATTGTAACTAATAGGTAGATTAATTGGATGCATAATTTGGAATATTAAACGTAATTGAGATGTTTTCTTGAGTTTTGCATAAAATCAAGCATTTTAGAGATATTATGCATAACTGGATATAATTGCAAGTCAAGTGATGAGATATGAACTTCAATCAGCATATTAGATATTTTGTAGCTTATCAAAACCGATTCAAATTTTAAGAAAGATACTCTGTGTCACTTTAAAAAGAAAACAAGAGATAAATCTAAAGAATTAGAAATCAAGATAAAAGATTGTGAGGATACAATAAGAAGAGATTTTCAAAATATTGATGAACCTTTACTTGCAGAACTAACAAAATCAAAATTAGAATTGCAGCAGATTAAAGAAGAAATAAGAAGAATTCAGTTGAGAAATAAAATTCTATGGTATGAAGAAGGAGAAAAACCTACAAAATATTTCTGTCATCTAGAAAATAGGAATTATGTAAACAAATCAATAAATAAAATTATCACAAACAAAAATGAGGAAATAACAGATGGTGACTCAATTTTATATGGGGTTAAGCAATTTTACAAAAAAACTTTATTCTTCAGACAGAAATTTTGAAGCTTACTGTAACTTAGACAATATTATAACTCTGGTCTTAAGTGGAGAACTCAAAGAAAAATTGGAAAGGGAAATAGACATAAATGAAGTTGCAATTGCTGTAAAACAACATGAAAAATAACGAGCCCTGGAATAGATGGTTTTCCAATAGATTTTTTCAAATTCTTTTGGAAAGAACTTAAAGTTTGGGTTTTCAGATTTATTAAAGATGTTTATGATAGAAACATGATGTCTGTTACAATGAAGAGAGGTGTTATCACCTGTATCCCAAAAGCTAATAAAGATAGAACTCAATTAAAGTATTGGAGGGCAATTACTTTATTAAATGCTCTTTATAAAATTTTAGGTGCCTGTATAGCTAACAGATTAAAAAGAAGTTTAGACTTCTAAATACATGATAATCAGACAGGGTTTATGCCAGGCAGAACTCTAAGTGAAAATACAAGATTACTTTATGACATTATGTTCGAAACAAGGAAAAGAAATTTGAGAGGCCTTTTGATTTTAATTGATTTTGAAAGTTTCTAAAGATTTCATTAATTCTGTCTTGACAAAATTGATTTGGTCCTGAGATTTTGTTCGCTGAATTAATATATTGACTTATGAAACCACCTCATGTGTCATTCAGAATGGACATCTATCTGATTTCTTTCCCAATGAACGGGGCTGTAGGCAAGGTGATCCATTATCACCATATTTGTTTTTATTTGTAGCTGAAATCCTTGGATGTATGATCAGACAAAATGATGAAATAACAGGTATTGTTATTGGTTATCAAGAATATAAGTTAGGCCAATATACGGATGATACTGAATTATTTGTATATGGCTCAGATGATAGTTTGTATGCTGCTATTGACACACTAAATACTTTCTACAATATGTCAGGGTTGAAAATGAATATTGATAAGACTAAGGCAACCTGGATTGGCTCAAAATCAGATAGCAATGATACATTGTGTCAAGATTTAGACATAGAATGGCAAAGAAAGGAATTTGAAGTTTTGGGGATTAGATTTACTCCTACATTGCAAGATCTATGGGTTATCAACACAAGAAAAAGACTAGAAGATATAAACAGACTACTGGGAGCATGGAGGAAAAGAAATATGACATTGATTGGCAAAATTACTGTTATCAAAACACTAGCCCTTTCTAAACTAGTTCATATTTTCAATAGTTTACGAAACCCTCCTGAAGAATTTATAACCTCCCTTTTTTCTTTTTTTTTAGATTTATTTGGAATGATAAGATAGATATAATAGCCGTCTCTTTATATTGATGCATAGCGGTGACCTAGATATCAAAACGAGGCTAAGTTCGCAAGCTTCTAGAATGGATGACGGCCATTGCCGTTTTTCAAGTCGGTGTCAGTTGCAGTATTTCGTGACTAGCGTGAATGTAACATCATGAAAATATGTATACATTTGCAAATAGGTCATGTGCCGTTTTGACAAGGTTTTGAGGTTAAACTTGTAAACGATTATTAAAGTTTTCATTCATCACACTCCTCGCTCAAAAGCAACAACATCGCGGAACGTGGATTTGCTGAGAGGGGCATTCATCGAATATTTTCCGTTTTTACAAATTTTACAAACACATTTTTCTTTTCCTTAGTAAATTTAAAACTCCTAAAACAATCGATGGCTATCCTATCAACAGTAATTTTTAATACTTTGATTTCTTGTGTCATCTCGAACAGTCGATCAACATCCGGGAGGGTTGGAATCTGTCTGTGACATGTCTCATTTTAAACTTTTTCATCAGTCAGATTTCGTTTATCGTGCAAGACATAATGATACTCATCGGATATATTGTATTTACCTCGTATAGTATCTTCATGAGATAACCTTGCAGAATGACAGACCGGATATATTTACGAGCCAGTAGATTCATAGTAGAATCAACCAAGACTCCTTACCTTTCTCTGCAGGCCGTCAACATAATGTGCTATAGATAATTTATCAAGGGTTATATTATATATTGATTGTATAGGCATATTTTCATCAACAATGTAGTAACAAACCCATACTTCAAATGTAACCACTGCTCCAAAAATAAAAGTAAGGGCTTTTCATTTCATAAATGTGATTTGTTGAAATTAATTTTATAATGAAACTTTCTATAAAAATGTTTTATCATACTCAATTACGACTTGAATTACATATGTTAATCTGTAATTTTTTTAAAAATTAAACCAGAAAGTTATTTCTATTCATGCAAACTTATTCCTGATTTAAGAACAGATGATGTCCCACTCTAAAATTATATTCCCTTATATTGCAAAATCATAAGGCTTAATCTGTGTAAAAAATTACATAGAAATTAAAATAAATTGTTTATGGTATATTGTTTTTCAAGGGTCCGTCTGTCCGTCCGTCTGTCCGTCCGTCTGTCCGTCTGTCCGTTTGTCCACAAAAACTTTAACCTTGGTCATAACTTTTGATTGGTCAGAGTTAGGTCTTTGATACTTGACATATGGATCCCTTGTGATGAGACCTTTCAGATGACACCATGACATTTGACCTTCTGACCTTGACCTTGGCTATAGTTTCTATACTGTCAGTGCTAGGTCTTTGATACTTGACATGTGTATCCCTTGTGATGAGACCTTTCAGATGACACTATGATATTTGACCTTTTCCGTCCGTCCGTCCGTCTGTCTGTTTGTCCACAAAAACTTTAACCTTGGTCATAGCTTTTGATTGGTCAGAGCTAGCTCTTTGATACTTGATATATGGATCCCTTGTGATGATACCTTTCAGATGACACCATGACAGTTGACCTTGTGACCTTTGACCTTGACACAGCGAGCAGGATGTATCCGGGGGCATTCGTGTTTCACAAACACATCTTGTTTTTTTTTTGTTAGGGACTATAGTAAATGTCCATAGTAAAAAGGGTAATCCAATTTGAATTATCAAAATTATTTTTAGCAGCCCCGTCTAAGGACGGGGCTGCTATCAGGTTTTGTGCAGTTTCCGCCGCGCACATACTAATGGCTATAACTTTTTTCTACTAAGGTTTCCAGAACTTGTATTCATACCTTACTGGTTATACCTCGGGGGAACGATTTTGACATGTTCACTTTCAAGGTCAAAGGTCAAGGTCACGAGCTATAAAATCACTAAAAAATTCCTTGTAAACGCGATAACTTGAAAAGTTTTTGTGCTATGAAGCTCTAACTTGGTATGTATCATCCTTGGAAGAGTATAAAATTTTGAAAAGGTTTTCGCTACAATCTGTTCAAGGTCAAGGTCACAGCAAGGTCATGACTTTAGCATGGTTTTGCGAAAATGCTTTATTTTAATTATGAACACTTTTAATCAATAGATGATTGTTTTACTCAATGAAAAGTGTTCATAGGTTGTGTAACCTTGAAGGTCAAAGGTCAAGGTCATGAGATTTGTGTTATTTAAATGTGCAACTAATTTGGATATAACTTAATCCCGTTAAGCTTTTCAGAACTCAAAAACATGTGTAATAGTTTACACCTCTGGGGACTTAAAATGACATGTTCACTTTCAAGGTCAAGGTCATGAACTATAAAATCACAAAAAAATTCCTTGTAAACGCGTTAACTTGAAAAGTTTTTGCGCTATGAAGTTTAAATTTTGTATATATTATCTCTTTAGAAGTACAAAATTTTGGAAAGGTTTTGGGTACGAACTGTCAAAGGTCAAGATCACAGCAAGGTCAATAAATATTGAGAAAATGGATTCTTTTAACTTTAAACACTTTAATTCGATCCATTAATGTTATTTTCAATGAAATGTGTTCATTGATTGCGTGACCTTGAGTGTCAAACGTCAAGGTCACAAGAAAATGCCCAATATGCTGAGGCTTGTAGAAGGCGGAACAGGGTAAGGCGAAACCCCAAGTTTCGGGGCTGCTCTGTTTTTGCGGTGTCCCGCAAACACTAATCTAGTTTAATAATGAATTAATGTTATCAATGTAGGTATGATCAGTTATGCTTTTCAAAATTGCATTGATATCTGACAAAACAACAATATTTTTATGTGGTTGTCTTTTTTTCAACACTGGTCCTCTTTTCATAATCATTAATAAATTTTAGAGGTATTTGTTTCTACTATTGGTCAAATTAAATGTAAAGATGTAATCATACTTATAGAGAGTTCAAGACATGATTATTAAAATTATGATGAATTTTTTGCATTCTGAATATAGCTCAATATCATAATAATGTCAGTCTGGAATTAATGTTTTGATTAAGAATTTTGTATACTTTTATGTTTATCACTAAAGGTATAAACTTTACCTTTTCAATATTTTGAAAAATTTTGTTTATTTGATTTGATTTGATTTGAAAGCTTTCAATTTATAATAAACATACTTTAAAAATAAAATTTCACACTCAATGATTCTAAATCAACATCAGTAAAATGCAAATTATACCTTCTGATTGTGGATTGAGAGTGATATGCAAAATGGTTGATTTATTGACAAGATGTACTTGCATAGTAACAAGAATAATTATGATATGGTATCAAGAAAAACTTACACAATGAATTATCTAAACTGTTTTGACCTATGTTTGTCATATCTGTAATACATACATAATATTTTAAAGCATGGTTAATTCTATAATTTAAAGAAATTTATACATTAATCATACTACAAATCATTCATATGAAAGCAAATATTGATTCAATATATTAGACATGAAATTGGTTCTCATTGGTAGATACAACATGTACTTTTATGATTACTATTATCTCATTATCTGGAAAAAATATATTTTGAAAATGTCTTCTATTTAGTAATGACAAATGAATATCATGCTTTATTATATTCTAATCATGTCCTTTGGAATTGAATTTGATAGCTTTACAATTTTGCTCTAACAATTATTTTATTTATATATTATATTATTAAATATTTCTTAAAATTACTTACCTTGTTTGATATATTTGTTTATTTGAAAAAATATTCAAATGTCATTTCAGTTGCCAAATTGAATTATCTGGGTGTGACTGATATATAACTTTCACTATATTATTCATCTTGTAGGCAGACTTCGATTTTCTAACTAGCTAAGTAGACATTTTTTTAACATAATATTGATGTATATCATATATTTCAGCTTGGAAAACTTCTCCTCAGTAACAACTTTCACTCAAACAAGTCAGTCTCAGAATTATGCAATGGGGTCACTAGGTCCATGACTATCAAAATCAACTGTTACCGAAGGCATGCGGTTTGAATAACTGTAAACAAAGATACATCGGGGGAAAATCCAAAAGTTATTAGTCCAAGTCATCATTTGATAAATCTTTTAAAAAATGATGATGCTTATGTTGAAAAGAAATCAGCAATGAAGTTTCGAAGATACACAATCGGACTCCGATGTCACGCTTTTAAAAAGACAATAAAGATTTTGCTTTAGATTATGTTAAATCTTTATCTAGAAATAAATGTTCCAAAATGACATAAAACGAACTTTTTAAGTGGCATGTCGTGATCGGGTAAGCCACTTCCGGGTTCTTGTTGCTTGATCATGCTGGCTTAGCCTCGTTCTGGATAACGCATGAATATTCATGACGTAATATTAAGAGAGGTATTAAACGCACCAATTTGAAAAAAGATTTTAAAGAGGGGGTTCTGCCTTGATAGACATTAAAACTTTTATAAATTCCATGAAACTGTCTATTCTCAAACGCTATATTAACAAACCTAAGGTTAATAACCCAGGTAAATTCCCACTTAAAGATATATTGAAATATGGGGCCAATGTTCAAGATATTGTTGAAACAGATAATCCTTTTTGGAGAGATGTATTGAAAGCATGGAAACTTACTGTCAAAAAAGCCAAATTGAAGAAAATATAAATGAAATCCTATCCCAACCAATATGGCTCAACCACAACTTCAGGAACCCACACCACTTTATTAGACACTGGGCTAATAAGGGAATTCTGACAATTCAAGATTTGTATAATGATGAAGGTTTTGTGCGTTTTGAAGATTTGAAAAATAAATTTGGGATAAGTGGTACATATATATAGATCTTGCATATATTTTGTATATTTTGCCTTATTCATGGAAAAAGACTTTGAAAGAACACAGCCACATACAGGTAAACCAATTCCACATCAATGCCTTGCATAAAGACTTCATGACACCTATGAAGGGTTCTAGAAAATTCTATGATAAACTGATGTCTGACAGCATTCTACCTTCTATTTGTCAGAGATGGGAAATTTTATTTCAAGATACTTATTTTGATTGGCATTTGATCTTTACTTTTTAGCTCATCAGAGTTTATGGCATGGCGTCCGGCGTCCGTCCATCAGTAAACTTTTCACTATTTCGACTTCTTTTCCAGAACCAATGACTTTAGAGAGCTGAAATATGCAGACTCCTTGGCCAATGGGGATTTTAAATTGTAGATTTTGTGACCCCATGACCCCAATTTGGGTCACAGGGGTCAAAACCTTAAAAACCTATTTTCATCTTCTTCTCAAGTTCCAAAAGGTCTAGAGAGCTGAAAAGTTGTGTGTAGACTCCTTGGCCAATGGGGATTCTAAATTGTAGATTTTGTGACCCCATGACCTCAATTGAGATCACAGGGGTCAAAGCCTTAAAAACCTATTTCCATTAAAAGTCTGATGAGCTACAGAGCCCATGGCTCTTATTTTATAGGAATATTATATAGGATGTGAAAATACTTAATTTCCAATTCAGATTTTTACATGGAACTATTTAAACAAAAAAGTAACTTAAGAAAATTAAACTTGTTGAAAATACTGTTTGTATATTTTGTAATGATACAGATGAAAGTTTAAGCCATGTATATCGGGAATGTGAGGAAAACAAAAAAGAATGAACTTCAAATTTGGATGATCCAAAATAAATTGGAATTAAATTTGACAAAATTTGTCGTTTGGTTTGGTACTTTCAAACCATTAATTAATCATATTCTTCTTTTGGATAAAAGACACATTTATGTTTGCAACTTGAAAAATAAGATTCCAAAAGTCAAAGACTTTATTCACATTCTAAAAGATACCTTTATAGTTGAAAATTTCATATCTAAAAGAAATATTGACTTCATTAGATTGGAAAAAAATGGTCTCCTCTATTCCTAATCTTTAACTAAGATAAGACTGAATAAGAAGTGAGATTGTTTGTTTATTTCAATAACAAATTCAACTCTGTTATATATCATATACTTGTATATCATGCTCTTATATATCTTATGCTGGAAGCTAACCCCTGTCCACGACAGCAAGGAAGAACAAGACTGTTAGCGTCAGATCAGCTTTTATAAACCTCCAGTGACGTCACTCTATTGTTCTATGAGGTTCTTCTTTTACCGGATAAACCTCTTTGCCGGGCATTCTCCAAGAATGCCCAGGGCTTTCTTGAAGAATGCCCAGGGCTTTCTCTAGGAAAGCCCGAGGCTTACTGTAGAATTTATCGGAAATTTATTTTGATAGGGATTATACACGTTTTGAAATACTTTGTTTCAAAGTCCTTCTTCGAATAAATACCATCACAAAATATCACAATTTTGACAAATCACAAATATAATGTTCGAATGCCTGGTTTCGAACTCTGCACCACTCGCTTACTAAACTGGCGCCTTTGACAACTCGGCTATAAAGGCCCACGAGAACAATGATGTATTTTCCACAGTGACAATCATGTGAACTTCACGAGGCAGATAGCGCATGCATTTCACGTTCACGGCTTGGGTAGAGAGCGCAAAGCACGTGCAGGGCGCGGATGTGCTCTCCGTTTGCTCATGGTGATTCCCTACCAGTAAAAATCAATGAATCAATTTTTATACTTATTATTGAAATAATTTTGTTACTACGGTTTATCTCGGTTCATAAGTTAGATCTAAACCTCGCCCTCGGTGTTGTTTGATAATGTAAGCCCTCAGCCTCGGGAAATTGGGGCGGGCCTGTCGGCCCTTCCCAATTTCCCTCTGCCGCGGGCTTACATTATCAACAACACCTCTGGCTCGGTTTAGATCCTACACTTATTCTCTTCCATATCGTAGACAAAGCACGGTGTGTTGTGGATTTATGTAGGGTGAAAAGCTGTAATAAATAAAATTACAGTCATAAGTCACAAGTCCTAAAATATTTAAAGACAATAAAAAATTCCTAAATAATCAATGTATAACCATGTGTAAAATACACTGAATAATACTGATAAAGTTCCCAAGATAATACTGAATAATTAAATGTAAAAGAAATAGTTTTGTTATTTACCAAGTGAATTGAAATACTGACAAACATCACTGAAATCAAGGGACGCAACTCCGTCACTCCTAAGCCTAGTGCTGATATGAGATATTTTATGAATGCTTCAATTTCACACCACTGTCAAGGGTGCTTTACTGGGATAGAAATTCTGCACATAAATTACTCTAAATTTGCTTATTTACTGCTAAAAGATAAAACTTAGTGAAATACTACTGGAAAACGTAAAAAGATGCTAAAATAGAAACTATATTTGACAGTATGAATCGAAATACTGTTACGCTGGAGCATTACAGAAAATACATGAAAATACACCTAATTTGCTTAATGCAAGTAAATTATACACTGCAAAGACACTGCGGAAATACACAATATTGTTTTACATACACTTTGGTGGCTGTATCTTTCCCAAAACATTGAGTGGTTCCCAAAACATATGTCCCGCGGCGAAGGCTCATTCAGAAACACAATACAGAAAAAATGCCTGCACGCTGGAAACAGCTCCATACAGCGACACTGCACGAAAAGCACGTGCAACCAATACCGGAATAAGGTTACAGGTAAACCGGAATGGGATTAATAAAATGAAAATAAGGTTAGCGCACTGGAAGGCAGCACAAATCTTGTAAAAGAAATCTATGGGAACAATAAAAAAAACAAAAAAAAACTTTACATCATTTTACCTGCAAGAGTCAACGATTTGATAAAACAGCGTAAAATGGAAACATCTTATAAAAACCAACTGCTGGCAATATGTCACCTACTTTTGTAATATAGATATGTCATGTTCTGAATTTCTTGGTTTTGATATATGTCTAGTTCTTGTGTATTTTGTTCATCATGTTTTGTACCGGTGAGGTATTTTTATAAGTATATCTTATATTATCTTTTATAAATATAAAGATTTGCTTGTTTACCGAACCGGATTCTTTAATGAATAAAAATATGTTTAAACCAAATCAATAATGAAACCAAACGTCCAGCGTGAGAGTTTACCGCTATATAAATTCAGACTTTGAAATGTAAACGATATGCTCGATTCTGATTGGATCTTACAAGGTCATGTGATCGGTATACATTTCAATGAACCCTAAATCGCAGGTTATACAAAATAACTTTCAGTAAATGAAGTTTATACGATATCGTGCCGGAACTACATTTCTCGGGGATTCCCCTGATCTTACAGCCACATTCCAGCCTGACCCCAGTCTTGATGGTCATCACTGAGACTCACTTTTTGCAAATATTATTTTTCTGTTTATTAGCAACATTCGCCCTAATAATCTGTTTTTGATGTTTGAAGAATAAACATTAAGTTGTAAATAAATAAAGTTGTACATGTTCATCTCGTGTCACAGAAATGAGGATAGTGGACAAAGTTAAACAATGTAATGTACATCATTTCAAAAGCATGAGTTGAGCTCTATTCTGAATGACCTGACTTGCGACAACACAGTTTCAAGGCACCCCATTCCATACACAACAAATTAATAGTGTCGTGGCGCGCTCTCTACAGACAGTTTCGAGGCCTCCGATGATCAAAACGATGTTGCCGTGTTTGAAAACATGTACTCTTCATTGTCAATGACAGTGTCTAACATAGGCGGGCCTGCAATTGTCATTATTTCTCGAGGGACTTTAAATAACTTTATGTTTATACATTCATTGTCAAACAAACAACCCAACTTTCCCAAGCACGTCGAGCTTTTAGAGCTGATACTCTACACTCGATACAGGACAGTATCAATACGCGAGTGCAAATTGTTAATTTTGGAATATTGAAATCAAACTTTACATATTTTTTAGTTTTTTTCCCAAAACATTTTATTTTATTGTACATGATACCCATAAAGGATTATTTGTGGAATAAAGAAGTGCATCTTTTCCTTTTTTGTTATGAACTATTTTTGCATGCGCTTGAACCCGGTAGAGACCCGCCTGGGTCTAACTGATATCTAGGTCAGTGCTACAAGCAGCTTAGAAGTTATTACAGAATCGCATTTCGAATGATATAAAAACAACTTCTGGCTTTAAATACAAAGTGTGAATTTATAAGAAATGAATTTCATAATATAGTTGTCCACACGGTTATAACCTGTTTGAAACTAGTAATATAAACTTTTGCATAATTGGCTCGGCAAGCTCGCCAATTATACAAGTTTATATTACAAGTTTCAAACAGGTTACAACCGTGTGGACAACTATATTGTGAAATTCATTTCTTAACAATCAAGTATAACGTGTCTCTGATTTTCATACACACTAGGTTTATCTCTATTCTACTTTTACGATTTTTGATTATGAACTCTTTTCCTTATCGGCTTGCACATTGGAAAAAGTCGCAACTTGCGGCAACAAAAATTAACTCGTCTGTTCCGTGGATTTGCTCCTTTGTACTCAAAGAAGATTTAGCCATGAGCAAAGATAACTCTACAACTGCATGTTCACCAAATATATTTATCACTGTACTCCACACAGATGCTTTCTTTTATTTACAGTTTTATTTTAGAAGTATATAGGTATCAAATTATCAATCACACAATATGTTTACATAAACAATAAATGACAGGATGACCAGAATTTGAACTTCATTTGACATTTCAGCTGCACATTTGGTAACATTGTAATAATCATGGGGTTTGTAAAATAGTGTTGATACGGTAAGCAGCTTTTTTGGTTTAAATTCGAAAATGTTTTTTTTTAAAGATGAGGATAATTGCATTTAAAGGGTTATCATTTCTTCTGGGACGCCAAGGAGTATCTTCTCTTTATCTAAATGTATTTCAACTTGAGCTTTTTCTCTAAGCCAGTCTTCCAATTCTGTCCACAATGGTCGTAAAAAGTCCCAGTCCCAGAATAGATGGTACAGCGTATCTATTTCTGACAGACAAGTTTATTTCGTAACTAGGCCATAAGCCCATAATACACAGGAATTACAAATTATTTTCTTGCATGCATTTCAATTAAGTTTCTATAGATGATTTTAGAGCAAATACTTTAAATAAATAGAGTCCAAGTTTATAACTGATGTCTTTGTTTGTATTCTCCATCAAGTTTATGAATTTGTTTGTTGTTGGATTGTCAATAAAGCCAGCTGGCAGGTATTTTCTTCTTAGGTGAGAGTATTTATCACATGTCAGGAGCACACGATATTCATTTTCTACAGTTTTAATATTTGTCTTTAAACAGTGATCACAGTATCTTTCTTCAGGGGGTATACTATTGTGTCTCCCAGTTTCAACTTTAAGTCTAAAATTGTTACATCTAAACTTTGCTATAATATATTTTAATAACTGTGGAATGTCATTTCTTATGTATGATTCCACATTGAGTAGAGACTTATACTGATGATAGTATTCACATTTAGAGGAATATTCTATTGATGAATGCCACTCTTGGTAGATATTGTCAGAGAGTCTTATCTTAAAGTTTTGAATAAAAAGATTTCTGTCCCCAATATCTTGTTGTATCCATACCACTCCAAACAACTGCTCTTGTCATGTAGATATTGAAGGGGGAGCCTGCCACATTCCCCAAGTGCCATGTTGTTTGGAGTATTCTCACTGTGCGTAAACCGATGACCGTAACTTTAGTTACGATCATCCCAACATGGGGGCAGGCCATACGCTTCGGAACTTTTCACGCGATGTTCTAGTTGTTCAGGTACATTCAGATAAATTCAATAATGCGTTTAGATGCAGGTTGACGTGGAGAAGAGATTCTAAAAATATTTCCATTTGTAAATGCATATTTATGAAGATATTAAAGTTTGAAAAAATGGGCTTAATGACGGTAACTGAAACATGATGATGACGGTAACTGAAATGTTCGTCAAAGCTAGGATGAGGGTAACTGAGCACTTCCAAGATCAATAAGTGTAACTTTTTATGAAAACACTCTTTAAATGACATAAATTTTAGTAATTCAAAACAAAAGTTGGTGGTATATGTTTGTATAATATTTACAGGAGAAAGAGTTTGTTTATACTTGGTGCCCATTTGAAGCCACATAACTGATTTCATTCCTATGTACTTCACTCAACAACAGCATGCACATGAACAATCTAAAAACGTACCATTTAGATCTTTTTTTAAATCTGGACGAAATTGCTGGCATATTTGTTTTAAAAACGCCTCATTTCAGAATTAAACTGTAAAGTTACCGAATAACAAGAACATATTATTTCACTACGAACATTAAAATGTATATATATATTTGAATTCAACAAACATTTATTGTTGTCTTAACATTTTCACACTGAATCAAATTAGAAACGATTTCGCTAAACCATAGTTTTCTAAAACTTTTCCGGCAAGCATCCACTGTCCTGGATTTTGTATCCAGAAAACATTAATCGTATTGTGATATGTAGTCTGGTTCACATGATGACACGGAATAGCATAAAACTCTAAACTGGTCTCATTCACAAGATTTGAGCCAATACTTAAGAGTTTCAAAGTCTAGGTTCAAGAGAAATCAAATGTTACTCTAAAATCACAGGAAAGGGTCGAATTACATTTGCACCACGGGATAGCGGAACAAATAAAAAGCTAGAAGATTCATATACTAGTCTAATAGTAACCCAATCTAAATAAATTTAGATCAACAGATTTTTTATTTGGTCATACTGTTGATCTAACATTGGACCGTAAGGCAGGTCGTCCCGGTGACCTCTGACATCAGCCTCTCGGCCAATCAGAAAACTTGCCCTAGCTCGCTGGAAGTTAAAAAACTCAGCAGCGCATCTTTTGAAATGGATGATGTTCGGAGCTTTGTCATTCGGAGCGGATTGCTTGGATGTATTAATAGATTAGATTTTTTCATTTTGAAATGATTTAGCGTTTTTGCTAGTTGTCGATGACAAATGATAATTGCACGTCGCGCAGATACTAACGTGGCGAATAATAATCACAAAGTTAGAGCTTGATAAATGCCAATATCTGGGAAAATCCATATGCAAGGGGAGGTAACTCTTTTTTTATCAAACTCGTTTATACTAATTTATTTCATTGTCATCCAAATAATGTTTACAATAGTGATTTTTGTCAATCATAAAACTAAAAATATTTCATACAACCAAAATAAAATCAACCTATTGATATTTTTCTTATCAGTATCGAAAACAAGATTTATTTTTCACAATGCACACTGTTATTGAGAACAGGCCATAAGCCATCATATATTTCTTCCGTTCATTCTTTGAAATAACGACTATGAACTGTTTGCAACGTCGAATTTGATTGATCAAATCGCGAATTCCTTATTTGCATACGAAAGGTCACCGGGACGACCTCTCACACTGGTCAATGTTAGATCAACAGTATGACCAAATAAAAAATCTGTTGATCTAAATTTATTTAGATTGATAGTAACCAATTAAGTAACGTTTTGTTAAGTTTCAAACTACTGCATATACTGTTAGTACCAGCTCATGTATTTTACTGCACACAGGAACTACCCAGATATATTTTTTGAAGATTTCAATACTGAGACAAAAGCGTATGTTATAAGCATTCATATATAAGCGTCGTCCTTTTATATAGATACAAAATATATTTCCTTACATATATATCAACGTTTGTAAGTATCATGTCTTCTCATTGTTGTCAATGACTACTCGTATAATTGTTTTCACTGTACTTATATAATTTCACAAGGGCCATAGCAAGCTTAAAGTCAGAATGCGTGCCATAGAAATCCCTTGGATAACTGGCTGAAATAAAACATTAAAATGTTTATTACTATGACATCTGCGTATTGCGAGAGTTTGCCTTCCAGAATCTCTAAAGCGGTCATCAGTTTATTTAATATCATAAACTATTCTACATTACAATCTGTAAGATCAAATCACTCAAGTCATTCAATCGTTTGCTATGTATGTTCGCCTTTTAAAACTAAATTATTGTGTTCTGTGAATGTCGGCTATTCCCAACGGTTAATAATTAATGAAATTTCTATAACAACTTTGATACTTAAAGGGACAGTAGAACGTTTTTTGAAAATTTCATATTTAAATTGTTCACTGATAATTGTAAGTTAATGCTTAATACATTATGTTGATAGTGTCAAAATTCTCATTAGACAAACCAATCATCCATAGTAAGGGAACAAATTATGAGATTCACTTTGGGCCATTTTTATGTGAACACATTTAATTCATTTTGTGTAAGAAAAGGAAAACTCAAAGGCCATATGCTGAACTTTACATCATATACTTTATTTATTATGACCTTATTTAGTTTAAATACATTGCCTTTCAATTGGAACCATTTATTTTCGTTTTCCAGTCTTCACCTAATATTACCCCTAAAATCATGCTACTGCCCCTTGAAATTATATGTTCATAAAAATACAAATATCCTTATATTATAGTCATATTTCGTTTATAAGCTCATGTTTCTCTATCAAAACAGGTAAAACCCGTAATTAGGCCCTGGGCTTAAATAAGTGCAACCCCGGTTGGGTCGGGGTCATCTTAACTCTTGATATGGAGTTCTATTGGTTTCCTTTATACTCGTCCAAATATCAACACCTATACTAGTGATAAAATGAACATCTATGGATTTCCCTAATTACTTGAAACATTATTATCAACAATTTCTTTACGTTTTCTTAATAATTCAACATGAATTTTCGGATTTAATTATCAACAAACAGGGAGAATGTTTTGCTAACGGCTGTTAATATAGATCTTCTTATCCCACAACTTCAAAAGAACTCTAAAATCAAATTGAAACACATCATAAGAAAGTAAAACCGCATAATGTTTAAATAAAATTAATTTGAATTAAAGATATTATACAGTGCTGGTAACAAAATAAAAACAGTGTGATATATATCTTTAAACAGATACCTGCATTGCGTTGTCCAGAACGTTGTTTAGTGCTTTTAAAATACAAAAAAATCTACAATACAAATTATTACACAGGTTATCAGATGATCAGCTGGTGATTCCAACTTCAACCACCCTCTGTGATCACTTCCATGGTTAATATTTTCTATTTCCTACACGCTAGTACACATTTTATTACTTTCCTGTATGCAGTTACCGTCGTCTATCCTTTTCAGTTACCGTCATCATGCTCATTTATGATTTTCCAGTTACCGTCATCATGCCCGATTTTTTAAACTTGAATATCTGCATTAATGTGTATTTATAAAAGGTAATATTTTTAGAATCTCGTCTCCACATCAACCTGAATCTAAGTGCATTATTGAATTTATCTGAATGTATCTGAACAACTAGAATATCGCGTGAAAAGTTCCGAAGCGTACGACCTGCCGCCATGTTGGGATGAATGAACTAAAGTTACGGTCATCGGTTTACGCACAGTGATTCTGTGTAAGTCTGAGAAATCTTTAACAAAATGATGCCTGTACACTCTCAATCAGCTTGTTATATGAAGTTCCCCATACTTCAGCTCCATAACACAATATTGGGACAATAATAATATCAAAAACTTTAAAATTATCTTCATAACATAGATTTCCAAACTTCTGTTGAAAGGACATTATATTGAAGATGGCTTTCTTTGCTTGTGCAGTCAGACAGCTGAATGTTTTACTCCATGAATAAATACTACTCCCAGATATCTATGGAAATTAACAACTTCAAGTTTATTCACTTTATAAGTCAATTTTTCACTTTTCTTTAAAGTCTCCCCTCTTCTGAACACCATTACTTTTGTTTTCTTGAGATTAACTATCATTCCTGTAGAGTCACACAATTGTTCTATCACATTTATTTTCTTCTGAAGTTGTAGAACACTATCAGCTATTGATGACACATCATCTGCATACAAAAGTGCATATATTTTGGGAAAATCAGTTGTTACAAATATTCCTTCTCCACCTTTCTGCTCTAGTTGGCATGAGTTCATTTAAGTAACTGATAAATAATTTTGGGCTTAATACACATCCCTGGCTGGTTCCAATGTTACATTCAAAATATTCTGATAGCCCAGTTGATGATCTCACATGCTGAAAGGGTAGAATACATTGATGCCAGAAGTTTAACAACATTTCATTTGAGACCCACTTTCCTCAAACTGTTTAATAAAACATCATGATCCACTGTATTAAATGCTTTTGAAAAGTCAACAAAGATGCAGTAAAATCTGCCTTTTGTTTTAGTGAGGTACTTGTGTGCTATTGCCTGCAAACTGAAGATGTGATCAATGGCTGAGTACAGTGTCTGAAATAACCACTGCCTGGGCTAGTAGAGGAAAAGTCATGATAGCACGGTTGGCTAGTGTAGATTGGTAAATCAAAAGTATTTTGACTTCTTTTCATTCAATTTTGTAATTAATTAAGGCTGAATCCTTATTGTTATTGGCGTGGTTTTTTTTGTGTTTTTTTTTTGTTCCCCCAAATTTTGTGAACAGGATTCAGCTAAAACGGCTGAAGCTATCGAAACAAAATTTGACATGCTGGTAGACCTTGTTGAGGAATGGCGACAATAAGCTTTTGGGACAATTCGGCCTATACATTAAAGGTCGAGTTCGATTCCAAAATCTAAAAATTAACATTGATTTTTTTTTCAAAATGCACTTAGAGACATGAAATTTTTTTTAAAAGATGTGCAATCAAAAATAATGATAAAAAGTATATCATGACAAATTTGTAGGTCACGTGGTTTGGCCGCCATCTTGATTTTAAGCACATTTTGCAAAAGTCTGACCCCATGCACACTTGGCGATTCACCACTCGGTAACTACTGTTACCAGTAACATGATATTTGCACACAATGTAGCTAAGACCCTGGCCTATAACAAGTTTGTTTTAAAATTTAAAAATTCAAAATACTTTTTGTGAAATAACCTTTTAAAGTTTGACACTTTTAAAAAAATATCAATTTTCAAGGGCAGATAACTCAAAAACTGACCGACGAATTTCATGATTTTTGCATGAGAGATAGACATGACCAAGCTCTTTAAGATAAAGAAATAAAATCGCTCGCGAACAGTCATTTCCGGTCGCCATGACACATTTTCCGAACATGGGGTCAGCTACGTCAGAAAAACTGTAAATGAACCTTTCTAATGTTACTGTACTTTATCCTGTAATGATATTTTCATGAAACTTTCAGGAATGATAGATAACATTATCATCTGTGCAACCATTATGTACATTAACACCATACAGCGCTGAATCCGTTTGTCATCACTTGCGACTATATATTTTTTTTTTTTTTTATTATTATTCCACGATTTTTGTGAACAGGATTCAGACCAAACGGCTGATGCTATCGAAGCCAAATTTCACAGGCTGGTAGACCTTGTTGAGGAAAGGCGACAATAAGCTTTTGGGACAATTCGGCCCATACATTAAAGGTCCAGTTCGATTCCAAAATCGAAAATTTCACATTAATTTTTTTTTCAAAATGCACTTAGAGACCTAATTTTTTTTTAAATGTGCGCAATCAAAAATGCTGCAAAAAACGAAATCATGAAAAATTCGTAGGTCACGTGGTTTGGCCGCCATCTTGGATTTAGTGCATTTTTGATCATTGCCGACCCCACACACCTTTGAAAATCTTCTTCTCTGAAGATACTTGCACTAGAGATCTGAAATTTATACTCAATGTAGCTGAAGCATTGTAGACCTTAATTTGACTTCTACAAAGTCCTAACATTAATACTTTTTTTGCTGTGATTTTTCAAAGTTGACCAAAATCTTAAAATCGCAAACTTCAAGGGCAGATAACTCAAAAACCAGACCATATAATTTTATGATTTTTGCATGAGAGTTAGATATTGGCAAGCCCTTTAAGATAAAAGAATAACATCGCTCGCGAACAGTCATTTCCGGTCAGGGTCAGAGGTCAAACTTTGCATTTTGGACATGTGGTGTTTTGGTGGGTATGTTTGAAATATCGTAGCGAATCAACGGCATACGATAACGCTTTGTTCTATACATCATATGAAAGCCAAAAGTCTATAGATGTTTTTAAAATTTGACAGTAAATTTCTATATTTGTTTTACATTGAGTTACGGCCCTTTGAATATTGTCAATTCTGCTTTCGTTTTGAATGCATAGGATACAGGTATCTTAAAAAAGTTGTTAGTCATCAGTGATAGACGACACATCATTGTTCCATATATCATTAGAAAGCCGAAAGAATACAAAATCTTTAAAAAATTAACAATAAATTCAGTTACTACATTTACATTGAGTTTCGGACCTCTGAATATTGTCAAACCTGCATGCGTTTTAAACTCATTTGATAACTGTTTGTTTGCAAATTGCGTTAATCATCAACACAAGATTATAACCCATAAGCTTTTGACTGAAATCATTACCTTTGTGCATTACATTTAACACCATACAGCGCTGAATCCGTTTGTCGTCGCTTGCGACTATATTTCAGTTACTATTTTGTGTCAGTTTCCCCATCACCCCCATGACATGCCCAGTGATAAACCTAGGATTTGTTTGGGGTGGGTCAATGCCCCACCTGGTCAAATTTGGGTGGGCCCTATTTTTTTGGGAGGTGGTCCAAAGGGCCCCACCTGATCAATTAAGGTGGGCCTTTTCAGAATGTTTCACTGTGCGTTTGAATTTTCAGAATAACTTGTTTGAATAAACTGTTACACATTAAGTTTTTATACTTTTTTAAAATAAATAAATCACAGTTTTTACATGATGAATTTTCTTTATTCATCACACAAGAACCACAAAAGATCTCAACTCCATGATATGGAAACAGACATGCTCTCCTTGCATATAAATGGTACATCAACTGTCATTGACCATACAAAAATCAAAATATCTCTGAACTTTAAAATATGGCAACACAAATACTATTATGGCATAAAATTTACACATCCAGTGATGACAACATGAACAAGTTATAATTGAATGGAATGGAATAAATATGCTTACCACAGCATGAATTTTGCACAAAGATGATAGATCTTGAGCAACAGATCACAACTCCATAGAATGGAAACAAAAATTCTATCCCAGCTGCAGCATTAAACTTAATTAAATGGTGGGATAGCATCTTAGTGCCTATTCCATGGAGTTGTGATATTTTGAAAAAGGCAAGTCAAGTGTCATTGTTCATCACACAAAAACCTCAACAAAAACATCAACTACTCTGTGGAAAAGAAACTGAAATGATATCCCTGCCCAAAAACTAAAGTCAAATATCATTGATGACAGAATAAAACTCACAAAACTCAGAACAAAAAATCACAAGATATAATGAGCATTATATTGTTAAATCATGGAAATAAACATGTTATTCCCTGAGTCATTGTTCATAAAAACACCGAAAGAACTCAACTCAATGATATGGTGGCGGCAGGGGACAACAACTTGAACAAGCATACTATTCTAGCATAAAATTGGCACTTCCAGTAATCACAACTACGGAAACTAACATGCCTACCACAGCATGAATTTGGTTATTATATTATATTAGTGCGGGAAATGAAACCAAAAGTGAAAGCGAGATTTGACAGCGAAGTTACAAATCCGTAACTAACACGCTTTTCCATTGGCTGAGAATATTACAATGGCCAATCAGGGACTTTGATGCATATCATCGTCGGTTGATAAACTGGTTCACTGTCTGAGCGCTTGCGGCAAATGATCGTGATTTAGTGACGGAGTTTTAAGGTTACAATTTACTTTCATTTATAAATATAGGCCGCATTCGGATTTTATAGTTGCGTTATTTTACAAAAGAATGCGTTAAAGGGGCGCAGCTTCAATTTATATGTGCGGGAATTTTAATTTGTATGCGGAAATGCCGCAGAAACGCATCCTAGGTTTATCCCTGCATGCCAAGAGCAGATATGTTTGATCTGAATACAATGAATGTAATTAAACATTTTTTTATCTTTACTTAATTTGGCTAGTAATTTTTATTTTGGGTTAGTAACTTTGAATACAATTTCTAGCCCGGTTTGCTAGTGATCTTGAAAAATTATTTCATACACTGGTTGAGTACCCAGGTCTGAAACCAGCCTGACATTCGTGAATAATGCCATTGTAGTCACACCATGATTGCAGTCTTTTATCCAGTAGATTTGTCAAAATATTACAAAATGAGTCAAGAGTAATGAGGAATTATCAGTAATGTTTATGTTTCCTGTTTTGTAAATAGGGCATAACTTGCAATGTCCCTATATCTCAAAATCTTCATAAAAGAATGCTCTGTCAGTATACCAAGTTTCATGCTTGCCAAAAATAGCCCAATTTTCCCACTTATCTGCTGGACTATGAAGTCTTTTATCCAGTAGATTTGTCAAAATTTTACAAAATGAATCAAGAAGAGATATTCCTCTGTAATTATCAGTAATTTTTATGTTTCCTGTTTTGTAAATGGGGCATATGATACTTTTCCCCCATTCTTTGGGGAACACTCCTGAAATTAGAATATTATTAAATAGTTTAGTGAGAACTGGTGTGATTTAATTCTTAGTTGACTTGACAAGTTCATTTACAATTCCATTGGGTCCTGGAAATTTATTATTCTTTAAGTCCTGTATGCATTGAGAGATTTCATCATTTGTAAATGGAAGATTGATAATTTGAGGTTCATCTAGTTCGGTTATCTCTTCCTCTATTTCACTAATAATTATCCCCCGCAACAACAAAGTTGCGGGGGGTATTAAAATGGGTACCGTCCGTCCGTCCGTCTGTCCGTCCGTTACACTTTGTGTCCGGCTCATAACTTTCTAACTAATCAACCATTTCAATTCAAATTCGTCATAGACATTAAGAAACATGTAATAATGTGTCATGAGAAACAATTTTCTGAAAATCTACCTAAAAAATTAGGATTTTGGAGAAAAAGTGGTAAATTTTGTAAGAAATCTGTTACAAGTCCCGTCCGGCTCACAACTTCTAAACTAATCATCACATATTGATCAAATTTGATATGGAGATATATAATCATATGAAGATGTGTCATGAAGAACAATTTTGAAAATATTGTTTTAAAATTTTGCCTTTTTTGGCAAAAAATGAGGACTCTGTTGGAAAACTGTTACAAGTCCTGTCCGGCTCATTACTTCTAAACTAATCATCACATATTGATCAAATTTGATATGGAGATACATAATCATATGAAGATGTGTCATGAAGATCAATTTTGAAAATATTTTTATAAAATTTTGCCTTTTTTGGCAAAAAATTAGCAATCTGTTGGAAAACTGTTACAAGTCCTGTCCGTCTCATAACTTCTAAACTAATCATCACATATTGATCAAATTTGATATGAAGATACATAATCATCTGAAGGTATGTCATGAAGAACAATTTTGAAAATATTTTTATAAAATTTTGCCTTTTTGGCAAAAAATGAGGACTCTGTTGGAAAACTGTTACAAGTCCTGTCCGGCTCATAACTTCTAAACTAATCATCACATATTGATCAAATTTGATATGGAGATACATAATCATCTGAAGGTGTGTCATGAAGAACAATTTTGAAAATATCTTTATAAATTTTTGCCTTTTTTGGCAAAAAATGATGACTCTGTGGGAAAACTGTTACAAGTCCTGTCAACTAAACTAATCATGTTATGGAGATACAAAATCATATGTTGGTGTGTCATGAAGAACAGTTTTGAAAATATGTTTGTTTAAATATGATCAAATTGAACTTGGAGATCCAAATACATATTACATAAATTCATTCGTATGATTTTAATTTTGTCAGTTAACTCGAATTATGCCAAACAGTGAACATAAGTTGGTATGATTTAATTTTTTTATTAGAATAGTTTCTTTCATATCCTGGAAAAATTGTGTTATTTTGTGCGACAAAAATTAATCAGCAATATGATAAGAAAAACCTATACATATTGTACAATTTGCGGGGGATATAGCTCGACCATGTCAGCTGCTTGTTGCATTATAATTGGTTTTAGAATAAGTAGTAAGTAACTTCTTGAAATAATCAGCCCATTCTTGTACAGTTATCTGTGGTGTTATTGCTTGATAAGACCTTAATGACTTTAGTGTACTCCAGAAAAGTTTTGGGTTATTTCTTGCTTGAATTAGTAGTTCTTTCTGTTTGTCCTGATAAGCTGACTTTTTTAATGCAAATGTTTTCTTGAATAGAGAGCGTAATTTTCTAAAATTATCAAAATCTTCTCCAAAGTATCTATGTGCACGGAGTGCGCCATATTTCCTGTTTAAAACCTCAAGCTCATGATCCCACCATGGAGGCTGTTGAGGCTCTGATGTATTTCTAGAATTTGGTTTTCCATATTTCTTCTTTGATTGTTGTGCTGAGGTTTGATATAAAACAGTCAGTGCATTGACAGCAAGTGATATATTTTCATCAATAAGTCTGTAGATTTCCTCACTCATTTCCAGAAATTTCTTATGAAATGTATCATTAAATATCTCCTGAGTGCTATCTGAGGTTGACCACACAAATTTCCACCATGTAGTGCTAGTATTACTGATCTGATTGTCACACAATTCATCTTTGCTTATATGTACATTTAAATCCTTCTTAAATGACAGAGAGTAATATAGAGGAAAATGATTTGAATTATCCTTGTGGTGAACACCAAACTCAGAGATGTATGGAAAAAGTTGTGTACTGGCTATCACATAATCCACTTGGCCTGCCCCATTATGAGTAAAACATGTGAAATTTCCTTGTTTATTATTAAATAACCTTCCATTGAGTGTATGGACGCCAAAGGTGCAACACAAATCAGCTATTTTTTTCCCAAATTTGTTATAGGTTTTGTTGTCTTTAGTTGATCTAGGCAAGTTAAAGTCATCAGATGGGTAATTATCAGAATCATGCATGATGTGATCCAATGAGTCATTTGGTATGTAATCTAGATAATCTTTCATTCGGGCATTAAAATCTCCTGTGAGAATTAATTCATGGTCTGTATATCACAAAGGATAGATTCAAGATATGATGAGAGCACATCGATACCATCTAAATCACTATCTTGATAAATTGGCTAGTTCTCTGGGGAAAGGTAAACATAAACCAATATCGTGTCATTTCTCAATCCTAATGAAGTTTTTACTAATAATGTCACACAGTTTTCAAATGTGCCAAAAATTCGTTCAACTATGTTATTATCGATAAGCAGACATTTAACGAAAACTGTTACACCACCACTGTCACACTGATGTTTTTTCTCCCTCAGTCGTACACTATTAAGAGTATGATAACCCAAAAGAAAATCGCTAAAATCGTTACTTTTCTTCACAAACGTTTCACATAACCCAACAATGTCTTACCTTGAGAGGAATTGCTTTATGTTGACTGAAGATGAATATTTGTATAATCCTTCTATGTTCCATGTGAGGAAATTAAGCTGAGTGAGCCCACGGCCACATTCTCATTTGTTGTTGTTACGAGGTGGATTTAGAGTTGTCTCCCTTGTGCTTCCGGGTCCAAACAAAGGACACGTTTCATTTTGGATGTTTTCGTGGCTACTTGATGTTGCTGATCCTAGTAAGTTTTCTTGAGAATTCGTTACACATACCACTTCATTGGTCACCCGATTACGCTGATACACTTTCCTGCCAATGACTAGCTTATTATGACGGATTTTGGGGTTCTCTCCTGCCTCCTTCGCCTACAAAGTAGGGGGGTATATAGCGCTCCGCCTGTCCTTCTGTCCGTCTGGGCATGTCCATCCGAGCATTCTTCAATATAAACAATAGAATTCTAACACTTGTTTAACTGATGTTTTTTTTTGCATTGATATTTATTGATGAACTTTATTATACTCTAATCTATAAAATATTGAGGGTATATGACGCTCTGCCCGTCCCTCCATGTGTATGTCTGAGCATTAGTCAAGATAACCTGTAGAAGTCTTCCACATTTTATTGATGGATGAATTTTATTTTATTTACATACAGAATTTATCAGTAATTAACAGGAATTAAACAATGCCGCGTAGAGCTTTTCGTTTTACCTCGCATGAAACTATTCATGACCTTATTTGGATTTAGGTTCATACCGTGCATTTCATGTCTTTTAGACTCTACTTCAAATTTATTGAAATTGTTCTGCCTTCTTAAACATTCTTGAAATATTTGTTGGCATTGTGTATGAGGTTATGTAGTGCATTGTACATTACCAACATGTTTGTAAGGGACAGACTTTTGAAAATCTTTGATAACAACATCATTTTTATGCCCCCGAATCGGAGATTCCGGGGGTATATTGCTTTTCACCTGTCCGTCTGTCCGTCAGTCTGTCCGTTTGTCCACAAAAACTTTAACCTTGGTCATAACTTTTGATTGTTCAGAGCTATGTCTTTGATACTTGACATATGGATCCCTTGTGATGAGACCTTTCAGATGACACCATGACATTTGACCTTGTGACCTTGACCTTGACACAGCGAGCAGGATGCATCCGGGGGCATTCGTGTTTCACAAACACATCTTGTTTGTTAATATTGTCCGTCCGTCCGTAAACTTTTGACACTTTCGACTTCTCCTCATGAACCATACTCATTAGAGAGCTGAAATTTTGTGTACAGGTACCTTAGCATATGGAGATTCTAATTTGTAACTTTGGTGACACTGTGACCCCAAATAGGGTCACAGGGGTCACAACTTTAAAAACCTATTTTCATCTTCTTCTCCAGTTCCAGAAGGACTAGAGAGTTAAAAATTATATGTGCAGACTCCTGTCGTGTCATGGCGCTTCGTCCGTCGTCCGTCTGTCTGTCCGTCCGTCCGTCCGTCTGTCCCTACGTAAACTTTCAGGAAAAAGACTACTCCTCCTAAACGAATCCAGATATCATTCTGAAATTGTAGTATGTTATACCCATGGTGATTCCTCACAGAAAGGTAGACGATTCAGTTTTGAGAATCCAAGATGGCCGCCATGGCAGCCATATTAAATTTTCAATTAGATTTCAGGAAAAAGACTACTCCTCCTAAACGAATGCAGATATCATTCTGAAACTGTAGTATGTTATACCCATGGTGATTCCTCACAGAAAGGTAGACGATTCAGTTTTGAGAATCCAAGATGGCCGCCATGGCAGCCATATTGAATTTTCAATTAGATTTCAGGAAAAAGACTACTCCTCCTAAACGAATCCAGATATCATTCTGAAATTGTAGTATGTTATACCCATGGTGATTCCTCACAGAAAGGTAGACGTTTCAGTTTTGAGAATCCAAGATGGCCACCATGGCAGCCATATTGAATTTTCAATTAGATTTCACGAAAAAGACTACTCCTCCTAAACGAATGCTGATATCATTCTGAAATTGTAGTATGTTATACCCATGGTGATTCCTCACAAAAATGTAGACGTTTCAGTTTTGAGAATCCAAGATGGCCGCCATGGCAGCCATATTGAATTTTCAATTAGATTTCAGGAAAAAAAACTACTCCTCCTAAACGAATCCAGATATCATTCTGAAATTGTAGTATGTTATACCCATGGTGATTCCTCACAGAAAGGTAGACGTTTCAGTTTTGAGAATCCAAGAAGGCCGCTATGGCAGCCATATTGAATTTTCAATTAGATTTCATGAAAAGACTACTCTTTCTAAACCAATCTGGATATCATTCTGAAATTGTAGTATGTTATAACAATGGTGATTCCGCACAGAAAGGTAGACGTTTCAGTTTTGAGAATCCAATATGGCCGCCATGGCAGCCATATTGAATTTTCAGCTGCAGATGACACATCATTATTACTAAATTTTAAGCTTTCATCAAGTGATCACTCGCACTATTTAAATTCTCTAATTTGAACTTACTAATCATAATACTATCTTGAATATGGAATATTTAAGATTGTCATGCAAGTTGTTCTATATTTTTAAGTGTTTCTAAAACATTAAGATGAAAGACAAACATAATTAATTAATTTGTTTAAAATATTTATGGCAACTAGCTGCAAAAACCAAATGACATTAAACATCATGTTGAATTTTAAACAATGCTATATCCCTTTAAATACCACACAAAAGGGGTCAACAAGAGTTCAGATATTCCTGTTGAGTCCACTATGCTTTTCTAATACACATCCCAATACAGACTGCTAGCATCACAGTCTCAGCTGCTAGTCTGTTGCATAATCAACCCGACCCAATTGATATGGTAGAGCATTACGCTTTATGGCCATGTGTATGCAATAAGAGTTATGGAAATTAGACTTGTATTCTCATGACAGTGATATGTTCTTTCTAAGAATAGCAACTTACACAAAACTTGTCAACAATAAGCTTTGTGTTTAGCAATCTACATGATAAGTTGATGTGGAAAGAGTTATTTTGCATCAGGTTCCAGTTCCTGTGTTTTACTCATATTTGTACCATTTCTATATCTAACAGAAGTTCTTCTTGACACAAAATCAAGTTAGGACATAAGCTAACTATATTTTGTGAAATTATATATATTTTTCACAACAATGCATGTTCTCTCCCGTCAAGTCTTTTAATACCACACATAAGGGCTTAGCCAGAGTTCAGGTTTACATGCTCAGCACACTAGGATGCTTCTCCAATTATACGTACACAAAGCCAAATACACAAATTGCTACACTCTCCTTAAGGATCTGGGGCTAGCAGCCCTGCCTGCTTGTATGTTGCATAGTAATCCTGACCTAATTGATAAATAGAACATAATGGACTTTATGGAAAGTATATAAATTGTCTTTATGAAAAGTATACTTGTATTCTATTAATAGTAATACTTTTTACAAATAACAAATTAAACAAGTCAAGAATCAGCTTTTGTGTACAACAATCTGCACCATGAGTTAATATTAACAAGTCAAGAATCTGCTTTTATGTACAGTAATCTACATGATAAGTTAATGATAGAGGTATTTTGTATCAGGTTCCAGTTCCAATACCATGTGTTTTATAAATACCTGTAAAACTAAATGATAATTGTATCATGCTGAAGGGGTCCTGGGAACAACCTGTCATCATAGAAGTCATTATTTTTTAATTAGATTTTAGGCGAAGTACTACTCCTACTAAATCAATTAAGATATTCTGAAAAGTGAGTATTTTTAACATAAGAGGATAAGTTACATAAGCTACATGCAGGTGCAAGAGGTCATCATAGGTCATCATATCTAGTAATTAGCATAAACCCCCATGTTGCTAGCCTATTCTGACCAATCAGATTGCACTAACATATGTCAAGATTTAATGGGGCAGTAGCACGTTTTTTAGCTCACCTTTACAAAGTAAATGTGAGCTTATGTCATGGCGCTTTGTCCGTCGTCCGTCTGTCTGTCTGTCCGTCTGTCCGTCCGTCAGTCCGTAAACTTTCACAAAAAAGACTACTCCTCCTAAACGAAACCAGATATCATTCTGAAATTGTAGTATGTTATACCCATGGTGATTCCTCACAGAAAGGTAGACGTTTCAGTTTTGAGAATCCAAGATGGCCGCCATGGCAGCCATATTGAATTTTCAATTAGATTTCAGGAAAAAGACTACTCCTCCTAAACGAATGCAGATATCATTCTGAAATTGTAGTATGTTATACCCATGGTGATTCCTCACAGAAATGTAGACGTTTCAGTTTTGAGAATCCAAGATGGCCGCCATGGCAGCCATATTGAATTTTCAATTAGATTTCAGGAAAAAGACTACTCCTCCTAAACGAATGCAGATATCATTCTGAAACTGTAGTATGTTATACCCATGGTGATTCCTCACAGAAAGGTAGATGTTTCAGTTTTGAGAATCCAAGATGGCCGCCATGGCAGCCATATTGAATTTTCAATTAGATTTCAGGAAAAAGACTACTCTTTCTAAACCAATATAGATGTCATTCTGAAATTGTAGTATGTTATAACTATGGTGATTCCTCACAGAAAGGTAGACGTTTCAGTTTTGAGAATCCAAGATGGCCGCCACGGCAGCCATATTGAATTTTCAATTAGATTTCAGGAAAAAGACTACTCCTCCTAAACGAATGCAGATGTCATTCTGAAATTGTAGTATGTTATAACTAAGGTGATTCCGCACAGAAAGGTAGATGTTTTAGTTTTGACAATCCAATATGGCCGCCATGTCAGCCATATTGAATTTTCAATTATATTTCATGGAAATGACTCCTTCTCCTAAACCAATCTAGATATCATTTTCATTATGTATTATATTATACCCATGGTGATTCCTCACAGAAAGGTAGACGTTTCAGTTTTGAGAATCCAAGATGGCCGCCATGGCAGCCATATCGAATTTTCAATTAGATTTCAGGAAAAAGACTACTCCTCCTAAACGAATGCAGATATCATTCTGAAATTGTAGTATGTTATACCCATGGTGATTCCTCACAGAAATGTAGACGTTTCAGTTTTGAGAATCCAAGATGGCCGCCATGGCAGCCATATTGAATTTTCAATTAGATTTCAGGAAAAAGACTACTCCTCCTAAACGAATGCAGATATCATTCTGAAACTGTAGTATGTTATACCCATGGTGATTCCTCACAGAAAGGTAGATGTTTCAGTTTTGAGAATCCAAGATGGCCGCCATGGCAGCCATATTGAATTTTCAATTAGATTTCAGGAAAAAGACTACTCTTTCTAAACCAATCTAGATGTCATTCTGAAATTGTAGTATGTTATAACTATGGTGATTCCTCACAGAAAGGTAGACGTTTCAGTTTTGAGAATCCAAGATGGCCGCCACGGCAGCCATATTGAATTTTCAATTAGATTTCAGGAAAAAGACTACTCCTCCTAAACGAATGCAGATGTCATTCTGAAATTGTAGTATGTTATAACTAAGGTGATTCCGCACAGAAAGGTAGATGTTTTAGTTTTGACAATCCAATATGGCCGCCATGTCAGCCATATTGAATTTTCAATTATATTTCATGGAAATGACTCCTTCTCCTAAACCAATCTAGATATCATTTTCATTATGTATTATATTATACCCATGGTGATTCCTCACAGAAAGGTAGACGTTTCAGTTTTGAGAATCCAAGATGGCCGCCATGGCAGCCATATCGAATTTTCAATTAGATTTCAGGAAAAAGACTACTCCTCCTAAACGAATGCAGATATCATTCTGAAATTGTAGTATGTTATACCCATGGTGATTCCTCACAGAAAGGTAGACGTTTCAGTTTTGAGAATCCAAGATGACCGCTATGGCAGCCATATTGAATTTTCAATTAGATTTCATGAAAAGACTACTCTTTCTAAACCAATCTAGATGTCATTCTGAAATTGTAGTATGTTATAACTATGGTGATTCCGCACAGAAAGGTAGATGTTTTAGTTTTGAGAATCCAATATGGCCGCCATGGCAGCCATATTGAATTTTCAATTAGATTACATGGAAATGACTCCTTCTCCTAAACCAATCTAGATATCATTTTCATATTGTATTATGTTATACCTATAGTGATTCCTCCCACAAAGGTAGACGTTTCAGTTCTGAGAATCCAAGATGGGCGCAATAGCAGCCATATTGACTTTTCAGTTGCAGATGACACATCATTATTACTAAATTTTAAGCTTTCATCAAGTGATCACTCGCACCATATAAATTCTCTAATTTGAACTTACTAATCATAATACTATCTTGAATATGGAATATTTAAGATTGTCATGCAAGTTGTTCTATATTTTTAAGTGTTTCTAAAACATTAAGATGAAAGACAAACATAATTAATTAATTTGTTTAAAATATTTATGGCAACTAGCTGCAAAAACCCAATGACATTAAACATCATGTTGAATTTTAAACAATGGTATCTCCCTTATATTCCTTAAAATACCACACAAAAGGGGTCAACCAGAGTTCAGATATTCCTGTTGAGTCCACTATGCATTTCTAATACACATCCCAATACAGGCTGCTAGCATCACAGTCTCAGCTGCTAGTCTGTTGCATAATCAACCTGACCCAATTGATTTGGTAGAGCATTATGCTATATGGCCATGTGTATGCAATAAGAGTTATGGAAATTAGACTTGTATTCTCATGACAGTGATATGTTCTTTCTAAGAATAGCAACTTACACAAAACTTGTCAACAATAAGCTTTGTGTTTAGCAATCTACATGATAAGTTGATGTGGAAAGAGTTATTTTGCATCAGGTTCCAGTTCCTGTGTTTTACTCATATTTGTACCATTTCTATATCTAACAGAAGTTCTTCTTGACACAAAATCAAGTTAGGACATAAGCTAACTATATTTTGTGAAATTATATATATTTTTCACAACAATGCATGTTCTCTCCCGTCAAGTCTTTTAATACCACACATAAGGGCTTAGCCAGAGTTCAGGTTTACATGCTCAGCACACTAGGATGCTTCTCCAATTATACGTACACAAAGCCAAATACACAAATTGCTACACTCTCATGGGGCTAGCAGCCCTGCCTGCTTGTATATTGCATAGTAATCCTGACCTAATTGATAAATAGAACATAATGGACTTTATGGAAAGTATATAAATTGTCTTTATGAAAAGTATACTTGTATTCTATTAATAGTAAGATTTTTTACAAATAACAATTTAAACAAGTCAAGAATCAGCTTTTGTGTACAACAATCTGCACCATGAGTTAATATTAACAAGTCAAGAATCTGCTTTTATGTACAGTAATCTACATGATAAGTTAATAATAGAGGTATTTTGTATCAGGTTCCAGTTCCAATACCATGTGTTTTATAAATACCTGTAAAACTAAATGATAATTGTATCATGCTGAAGGGGTCCTGGGAACAACCTGTCATCATAGAAGTCATTATTTTTCAATTAGATTTTAGGCCAAGTACTACTCCTACTAAATCAAGGTATTGATACCCTGAAGGCACACATCAAATTTGATGATGCTATCTGTAACAGTTTCTGAGAAAAATTGGCTCCTTTGAAGACACCTCGAACAGAGTCCCAAAAAACGTAACAAGGGCAATAACTCCGGAAAAAATATTTGCGCGGTTCTGATTTTCGAACTCCATCAAGGTATTGATACCCTGAAGGCACACACAAAATTTGATAATCCTACCTATAATGGTTTCTGAGAAAAATTGGCTCCTTTAACTTGGACGGACGCACGGACGGAGCTCAAACCTATATCCCCCTTCCACTTCGTGGCGGGGGATAATAAAATACAAGATATTGTCTCAAGTAGTAAATGAATATAACCAAGAAAATTTGTCTAAATTATACAAATACAATTAAATATTTAGAGAATAACCAACTTGGTACGAGTGATTACGGGATATCTGCCCGAGTCGAAATAATGTTCACAGTCGCGAGCCTTGGCGAGCGACTGAACATTATTTTGACGAGGGCAGATATCCCGTAATCACTTTTTCCGAGTTGGTTATTCTATATATTACCCATTTGTAATGAAATTTAATTAAAAAACGACTGAAAAAATGCGATTGAGAAATTGTAGTAATGCTGTAATAAGTGATACCAATCAGCTGATCAGTATTCATACGCGTGTCCAACCGAACATCTCCAGAGTGAATTAGTCAACAACGCATCAGAATCTAGTTCAGTTTCAAAACAATATGAAAATGACAAAAATATTGTCCCTGAATGATATAATACACTTTTCAACCTTGAACAAATTAACACACATAAAACTCTTAACAAAAAACATTATTTGATAAAGATAATAAGTATTTGAATCAGCCAGTCGTCACGCCGTACACTGTGATGTGTTGTTGACGGCACAATGTTGTAACGAAAATGTCAAAAACCTGTCAATTTTTTAAAACTATAATTGATAAAAGTGGCAATATCTTTAAGAGAAACTTACAAAGAATGCATCATTCAAAACAAGTCTGTATGTCAGGATAATCAAATAATCTGAAGTTTGAACAACATTTGTTTCTTTCGACGTTAGATCTACTTTCATTCACGTAGCAGATGTCAAGAACGAAAACTCTAATCGCCCCGTGATCACGGTAGGATTGTTCCCAGGGCTGATCTACTATGAGAATGTTGATTTGTAAAGGTTATTGAATTTGAGTCCCTATGGTTTTTAGGTGTAAATAAGTACTAATGGATCAGTGAAATTCTTGTGCTTGGATAGATTTCATGAATTTTCGATGGCAGCCATGTTTGTTTACAAACAGACAGCGCTTATTGTGTCTTTGGAAAATGCACAATCTTGAGATCACAATGAAATTTAACACGTAGATGAATAGTTTCAAATAATACTGCGTTTAAATATCAACCTGTAAGTTATGATGTACAGTAATATTCATCGCTCTACGATTTTATTTTTAACCTAATCGACATACGTTCGACATGTTCAATTTATCAAAGAAACTTGAAAATAGTTCCGTCGACCAATCGTTTTTCAATCTCTTAGGAACTGACCAATCAACGTTGAGAATCACTAAAAAGCACATGTGCTGATATCAAAAAAATATCCACTCGTGTATCCTCGCCCGTATGGGTAATATAAATATTTTATCAATAAGCAAATAATATAAAGCTTACCTTGATAACACAATAACTGAAGGTAAAAGATGACTTCCACTGAAAATATCTGCAAATGAAGTATTATAATTTATGATAGATGTTATCACTGCAATAAAAAGCGATTCCAAAGTTAGAATTAATAATTCTTACTGAAAATCCCCCTTTTTACTTGGCAAATTCAAATTCAAATATATTGATACACAATAACCTCAAAAAAGTAAGAGCAAGACTCTTATTGGTCAAATAATAATACATTTTTTTAACAAATAAAGGTATTTCTTGGAAGTGAAAATCCATAATTGAAAATAAGAAGAGATTCTACCGTTTGATTTTTTTAAACAAGATTTAAAAATAATGTGAAAATGAGTTTTGCTTGCAAACTGGCACAAGTTGTGATGATATGCAAATAAGGTCAGCTGACCTTTTGTTTATAAACATTGACATGTGCATTTTGTTTTGATCAACATCAAGGAGCATAATTGATGATTTGATTACAGAATTTAGTTAGCCAATTATAGAATTAGACAAGTAATAGATTATAGATAATGAAAATAAATATGAATATGCTTATAAGTGTATTTAATAAGCATTTTGAGATGAAAATATAATATATTTAAATATGCTGATAAGTGTATATAATAACTTTTTTTAAATAAAAAAATGAAAAAAATTTTTTTTAGCCTTTTGACTGCTGTACTTAGGATTATCAGATATAGTTCTTGGCTCTCTGTCTGTGATCATTGTTTGTAGAGTATATTGACTAATCAACACATGCCATTGTACCTTTTTGGGTTTTCAACTTTCAAAGATTTTGAGTTTTGTAAATTACTCTGGTAGCACTACTTAGAAATTTAATTCACAAAACATATCTCCATGAAACTTGGTATTTATCATCACAAGAAGTTGTGCTTTTCAGGGTTCTTGCGCTTTCTCGACTATCATTTTTCAATATGATCAACTTTCAAATTAATTTCTTTCATGATTTAACACAACCAGTTTTCCTGACTAATCATTACGAGAAATTCATTCAGTATTCTTGTTTATTTTGGAATTACAGGTATTCTTGAAAATTTAGAAATTCATAAGGTACTTGTAAAAGGGCTGGATAGATAAGGCTTCTTCTGGTAATATTTTTTTTTATCCCATCGGTTTAATTTGGTCACAGCCTTCATTGGGGGAACAATGCAGACACCAGTCACTTTGGCTGACCATGACCTTATTTTCAAGGTCACCACATCACTTTGACCACTTTTGAATTTATTGTCAAATAGATATCTCATGAACCATAATAATCCTTGTCTTCATATTTGGTCACAGTATACATTAGGGGATTATGCAAGCACCTGTCACATTGGGTAACCATGGCCTTATTTTCAAGGTAATCACAGCACATTGACCACTTTTGAAACTCTTGTTTACACCGTATATCTCTTAGCTCAGCATCAGCCTGGTGTATAATCCTTATGGCTTTGAAAACATGTCTCAAATGATTACTTATGTTGGCTTCTATCCTTCTGTGAAAGACAAGCTCATAGTGGAGGTATGTGAGCTTTGCTCACTTTTTAGCTCACCTTTACAAAGTAAATGTGAGCTTATTTGATTTAAACATATTTGATTTCATTAAAACATGAAAAGGGATTGGCAAACAAGCGCAAGATTATATAAATGCCTCTCCCGAACATAAATATAGCTACAAAGCACAAGAAGTCAATTACAAATGAATATATATAACTTAGTATTGTTACCACACGTTTGCTTATTGAATAGTATATGATATACGAATGTTGAACTTTAGGTTTTATCAAATCGCTTTGAAAATTTAATGAAATGATGAACAGTGTCTATTAAACTTTGCTTTGTTTTAGTGTCAACATTTCGGTTACCATACAGTATTGAATGTATATCATAGCCATTTGTGCTATTTGACATTTTCTAGACAAAAGATGCTCCCTTTCGGCTTAATATTAATCTTTTAAATTCATCTTGATTAGTGACATAGTTTACGGATTGTGGCAAAGCATTCCATTGCCTAATTGCATCGGGTACAAAGGATCTAGCATAGAGTGTCGTTCTGCAGAAAATATTACGAATTTGTGCCGAATTTCTTAAAGTATAAGTTTCATTATGTGCATTGTGGGGGATCAATTCCTGCCAGTACGCTGGGGTTACATTGTTTACAAGTTTATGCATCAATCTAAGCTTTTGTAAGATCTTCTTTCGTACAATGGATAAAAATTTGTTTCAAAATATAATTTTTCATGACTCGTGCCGCGTACAGCACCACATATTGTGCGTAGGGCATCCAGTTGTAATTTTTCAAGCATTAAACTTTGTTCTTTGCTGCAGTTGTCCCAAATGTGAGAACAGTAGTCAAAGAGGGGAAGAATATATTGTTTATAGATCGTATCTAAGCTCTTACGTGTTAATCTATATTTCAGTGACCTAAAGCAATTTATAATAGGCGATACTTTCTTAACTATATTATTCACTTGAAATTGCCACGATGTGAACAAATTACCTGTACATGACTACGTGGCGAGTCTTCCAGGCGGTTTGAATATTGTAAATAGAGAGAGATAGAGATGTACTTTCTTAACTAAGTCACAAATATGTTCATGCCAGTTACAGTTGCTTTGAAGTGTCAAGCCAAGATGTTTATGATGAGGTACTTCATTCAAAGTAACATTATTCATATGAAGATCAGGAAGTTTTGATGGTTATTGTTTGCGCGAAAATAAAATACTTTCCGTTTTGTTGGCATTAAAAATCACATTCCATTCTTTAGCCCAATTTACAATTTTGTTCTAAGTCACCTTTAAGGTTAGTAGCGGTATCGTAGGGATTATCAACAACTATATAAAGATTAAGAACTAAGTCATTAATGTATACCAAAAATAATAAAGGGCCTAATACAGACCCCTGTGGTACACCTGCACTAATACTTCGGAAGTCAGATTGGTATCCATTTATGACAACTTGCTGTTTTCCGTCTTGCAAATAACTCTTAAACCAGTTCAATAATGAACCCGTGATCCCTATTTTCTCTAATTTGTAAATCAAACCTTCATGCCAAACCTTGTCAAATGCTTTGACATATCGAGAAAAACAGCTTTAACTTCCTTGCCAGAATCAAGGGCTTTGGATATGAAGTCATACAAATAGGTTAATTGATATGAAGTTGAATCACCTTGGGTAAAACCGGACTGGAAAGATGTTATTATGTTATTATCTCTAAGGTAATTATACACATATTTAAAAACACAGCGTTCAAAAGCTTTTGCTAGACAACTAGTTAGAGCAACTGGTCTGTAATTTGAACAAATGTGCTTGTCACCTTTCTTAAAGAGAGGAGTTATCCATGCATGTTTCCAAACTGAGGGAAATATTGAGTATTGTAATGATAAATTGAAAAGTTTAGTTAGAGGTATGTAAAAGCTTGAAGCTGTATCTTTTATAAATTTATTGCTTATTATTTCATCTGGGCCTGATGCTTTAGTTGTATTGACACAGCATAATATATCAAGAACTTCAGAAGACGTTAAATTAATTTCACTTAGCTTTGAAGTTGTTTGTTCATGTAGCAGAGGTAAGGCTTGAAATGGATTCTCTACTGTAGATTGTCTTACAAAATAGTCATTAAATGAATTTGCAGCATCAGTTTCGTTTTCACATATAATGTCATTTTGTATAACTGGTGTAAAACTACTGGTCTCTGTTTTCTTTAAGGTTTCTTTTACTTTTCGCCACCATGTGAGCTTATGTCGTGTCCGTCGTCCGTCTGTCTGTCCGTAAACTTAATCGAAAAAGACTCGATCCTCCTCCTAAACGAATCCAGATATCATTCTGAATTTCAGAAATTGTAGTATGTTATACCTATGGTGATTCCGCACAGAAAGGTAGACGTTTCAGTTTTGAGAATCCAAGATGGCCGCGATAGCAGCAATATTGACTTTTCAGCTGCAGATGACACATCATTATTATTAAATTTTAAGCTTTCATCAAGTGATCACTCGCACCATATAATCTCTCTAATTTGAACTTACTTATCATAATATTATCTTGAATATGGAATATTTAAGATTGTCATGCAAGTTGTTCTATATTTTTAAGTGTTTCTTAAATAAATTAAGATGAAAGACAAACATAATGAATTAAATTGTTTAAAATCTTTATGGCAACTAGCTGCAAAGACCCAATGACATTAAACATCATGTTAAATTTTAAATAATGGTCTCTCCCTAATATTCCTTTAAATACCACACATAAGGGGTCAACCAGAGTTCAGATATTCCACTATGCTACTCTAATACACATCCCAATACAGGCTGCTAGCATCACAGTCTCAGCTGCTAGTCTGTTGCATAATCAACCTGACCCAATTGATATGGTAGAGCATTACGCTATATGGCCATGTGTATGCAATAAAAGTTATGGAAATTAGACTTGTATTCTCATGACAGTGATATGTTCTTTCTAAGAATAACAACTTTCACAAAACTTGTCAACAATAAGCTTTGTGTTTAGCAATCTACATGATAAGTTGATGTGGAAAGAGTTATTTTGCATCAGGTTCCAGTTCCTGTGTTTTACTCATATTTGTACCATTTCTATATCTAAAAATCTAAAAAATCAATTAATGATATAAGGCTTAAGCTAACTATGTTTTGAGAAAATTATATATATTTTTCACAACAATGCATGTTCTCTCCTATCCCGTCAAGTCTTTAAATACCACACATAAGGGCTTAGCCAGAGTTCAGGTTTACATGCACAAATTGCTACACTCTCCTAAAAGCATGATGGCAGCCATAATCAATTATCATATAAAAGATTGTTACACTATTAAACCATATTACCACATCATTCATTTTAAGGTGAGTTTCTGTACCCTCGGTACTTATATTTTAGAATCTATATAAACATAGCTTCAATTTGGTACCACGTTTGCAACATAGAAGAAAATATTAACAGAGATATCATGCTTTTCACTAAATAATTCTATCCAGACACATATGGTCCCTGGGCATGGACATTGGGGTCATTTTCTACAATGCAAATGGAAAATTATATCAATCAATTGAAGTTCACACCTATTCTTATATAATCTCCATAACAAAGTCATCAATATGATACCACTTTTACACTATTTGGCCTAATATTTTATTACAGATACAGATATATTAAGTTTTTAACAAAATACAATGATAAGGACACATATGGTCCATGATCATGGCCGATAGGGGTTAATCATCTTCAATGCATGGTTAAAATTTCTCAACCAATTCTAATTGAAACCCACGTTTTCAGAATCACTGTCAAATTAGATTTAATTTGATACCACTTTTGTACGGGATACGGACGAAACGGCGACACGGCAAAACGGCGACACAATTTTTTGTTGAAACGGCGACAAAATGGATGGAACGGCAACAGAATTGTATTGGATGACACGGCGACACATATATTTTTTTGTATTAGTTTGTAACAGTTTTGTTATATTTGATTGTCGTCTTATGGTAATTTGTGTAGCAGGAAAGAAAATCCAATATTTCCATGTCCATGCGGGATTGAACCCGGGACCTCCGGGTTGAGATTCCTACGCTCTACCTGTTCGGCCAAAGAGATATCCCTCCAACTAGTAAGTAGTAGTAGACCTCACCCTGTCACATTTGTATGACTTATTCAAAACAGAACCAAGTCTCCACATTGTCAGAATTCGGTGGGTGGCAGATAAAAATATATTTTCAACACAATATTTTCTTAATAAGTATGAATAAATATAACTAAATACTAGTGAATAAACTTCTCTTTTTTTCTTTTTTTTCTTCGTTCCCAAGGGTTACAAAATCAGTGTACAATGGCATATAAATGTTACAAAACAATGGTCTTTGGAGATTGAATCATATATACAGAACACAATGAGAGCAGAGACAATTGAAAGGTCCTCATAAAACATTATTTTGTGAATATTGGGATGAGTGATTTCAACTAATTGGTAAATTTACTCATTTCATTTTCTTTGACTGGTGTATTTTTCCACATAGTAAATATCTGACAGAGTCTTTTCATAATTGATAAGATTTGGTATTGATTTTTGGATATTGCATAAATTAATATATTTCTTTGCAGAGACACTGATTTGATTTATCAAAACATTGTTATGTGATGAAATAAACCAATTAATCGTTATTTGCATTTAACTGTTACTTTCTTCTCTCCTTTATCATTCGAGGTTTTGTGGGTTCCTTTTGATATGAAATATGAAAAGCTGTTTTAATTCACTTTTATAAACGTAAACAAACATCTAACATGAAAGACAAACCAATTAGACCACTTTAAACACCGTAAACAAACATCTAACATGACAGCTTCAAACTTATAAAAACAGATTATATTTATAACAACATCTCTCACGTGAAATATTTTTTGTGTAAACATAATTATATCTACATATAAACATCGTTAAAAGCATATCAGACATGAAAGGTAAACGAATCAATTAAAGTTAAAAGGAAATATTAAAAAAATGGGTGCCGCCGTTTAATCCAAATCCGTCGCCGTTCTGTTCAGCGATTTTGGTCTAAAAATTCATTGAAAACATGTTTAGCCGTTCTGTCCATAATTATTTTTGGGGTGTGTTGCCGTTCCGTCCAAAATGTCGCTGTTTTGGCTTGTCGCCGTTTTGCCGTTTTGCCGTTTTGTCTATAACCCTTTTGTACTACAAAACCTGATATTACAGAGAAATTTGGTTTTATGAAAATACCTATATGGGACACATATGGTCCTTGGGCATGGCCGATGGGGGTTAATTTTCTCAAATGCATGTGTAAATAATGCACCGGCATAACACACAAAAATTAATGAAACAGGAAAAATCCAAAGTATTACCAAAATCTACAGTATCTCTTGTTTTGAAATCACATATTGACAATGGAAAATGCATTCTAATAATTAATGAACCGACTGAATTAATTATTACTTTTAATTTGATGAAAATGGCCATCATTCCTTGACTGAGGAAAATTACTATGATCCATAACTTGCTCCTAGATTTCTATCTAAATGTAAATTCTTGACAAAACATACTGTATGGGTACTTAAATCGATATCATACACGAATATGGTAATCAATTAGCAATAATATGCAGCAGACCTTTCCAGAAGTATTTGGCAAACCAGCATACGTCACTTCCAGCTCTTGAATGGAAATAAACAAAATGGCCAGTCAAACTGGCAGCGGACAGAGTACATGTAATTCTAATTTGGATATTTTGATGCACCCACGAGGGTTCGAGTAATGAAAGACTGATATATTTTCTACAGTTGATAAACGATGTACAGGTCATGCGTATCATGTGAATTATCGTAATTCCAAACATTCCAACATTTCGGGTCACAACCAAATCTGATCGGTACAAACAAGTTTCAAAACGATTCGCGACCTCCCAATACTGACAAATAAGTAACGCTACCTGAAAATACCATCGAAAGATAGCATTTTCATTTTTGTTTATGTATGAGTCCATGTTTTCATGATTTGATGAGTGCAACATAGCAAAACGTATAATTCTAAAATGTAGTACACGTTGCATTGCGCGGCTTTTTTGTTGACAGTATGGCGATGACATAATACCACTTTCGTGAGATCTTATTTCTATGAGCTAATGTGGTACTGGCGTCTGTTGATTTTAGTGCAATGAAATAGTAAATAACATTGCCAGTTTGATATCTGTTTGCCTCGATATGTGCTAAATATAGAATAAAATTCAACGGATTGCAAAAGTCGTTTCCATAATGTTAATTACCCTGAATAAACATATTTTAACCATGAATTTTTTCCTATGAAAATAACAATCAGTATGACAAAATAGTGTCAATCATATGTCATTGTCATATTTTTTTATTTCAAACTTTGAGGGTGATTTCAATCGATTTATTTGAGGAATAATTACAAAATTGTTTTGTTACACTAATTTCCGCGATTCTGATTGGACGAGAGCGCTCAAAAACCTGCTGCCATTTCTCGATGAATGCAGAAAAATTTGCAACCATACCATGTGCATTCATTCCTTGTGACGTCACAATCACCTGACGCAATAGTCCGGTTTTGACAGTTGCGAGTTACGTTCTGTTGCAAAGACAGATATAACATATCTTATCACTTCCCACCTGCGTTTGTAACAAGTCAATACATTCCTCTCCCTAACACAATCCATACATTCACCGGAAAGACTGCATTTTAATAACTACGAGTCCTCAAGCTTGTTCGCTCTAAGCGTCTCGCAACAGCGGACATTTTGAACGTCTTGTGATATGCTAATTAGGGTTATTCTGAAAATGCGGATTCCGGTTAAGACGAATTGTGATTGCAATGGTGTCAATGGTAGCGAAAACGAAATTAAATCTTCGGCCGTTTTAGTTAATGGAGTTCTAAATTTTGATTCAACTTTGTATTGTTTCGTGTAACAAACCACAATTTCACGACATTGGTGACAGATTTTTTGAAAATAATTAGGAAAAACTTTGTTAAAATGTTGATTTTGTAATTATAAGGATTGTTTTACATGTTTTGTGCCTCTATCGATGTATAACAGCAACAAAAGTAAGGGTTGATTCTGCAATTTTCAAGCCAAATGTCACAAAAATAGTTTATTTCATACCCGTAATGCATTTTGCCGTTCAAGTCGCAAGTCACAATATTAGTTTATAAAAAATCCTTAATTCATTTTGCAGTTCAGTTTTTCACATTACCCAGTGTTTTAATCCTTTGAAATCACAGATTATAACATCAAAGGGATTATACTAATGCTATTCATTCTGCTTCCCAGGACGCTACCGTAGGTACATGTAGGAAAACACATTAATTGAACGTTGGTAACACAATTCTACCCAGCTGAAAATCTCTCATGACAATCAATATAAAATCCGCCACAGATTTTGATAGGTATGGCAATTTTCCATGCAATTGAAAATCCGCCATGGATTTGGAAATCCGCCACGCATTTGAGTCTTACATATTTACGAGTGGTTGATCTATTTAAGATATGTAAGATAAGGTTTTGATTCGTATTGAAAATGCACCAATGTTATATTCTGGATCACACTGTTTTGCATATCACATTCCGCATTTTATTTCAGTCTCATACACCAAAGCGAATCTGACAACAATATCGACTCACCGTTTCATAAAGTTCAAGTACAGATTATTTCTTAAATGTTATTGTACTTGGTTTTGGCCTTTATCATAAATCATAATTTTACACATAAATCGTTAGTTTGTAGGAGTTTGTCTCCAGACGTTATGGTATATACGTAAATGAAGACAAACCCGGCATGGACGGGGCAGTGCAGTCACGATTATTTGATTAAAAGTCTAATTTATGTGTTTATCATCCAAAACTGTGTTCCACAGGAGATATGTTGAAGATCAATTGATATCTCCTAGGAGATATCGCTTTGACAGTAGATTTTGAACACTGTAATCAGAAAATACATGACATCACAAACTTTTTATTCCATCAGTTATGACGTCACAATGTAATGACGCCATAGACACAACGTCAAAATGTTATGACGTCATTAACACCATGACGTCGCAATGGCATGACATCACTGGGTTAGGATTTTTAGGGCAATGTAGTGTTCAAAGATGTACATTATTCATGCAAATTTGATGGAAAATGATTTTGGATGATAAATATAAAAGATCTACTACTTTTATTGAAGTTCAAAAACGGAATGGAACCGGCGACATGTCAGGAAATAAGGGACGTTGTTCAGCTAATGTTTGTGCTCAATGATGTTTCATAGAATACTGATATTTAGTTTTTGTTTCCGTGCTTTCTTTTTTTATTGTTTATATGTTGTTCTGTAATAACTTTGATCCAGTAAATACTGATCTTGTTCTGTGATCAGATAATATCCATGGTTCTATGTGTTCCATCAGTATTAGTGTCATTGGCTACTATTACGTGATATAATTTGAACGTTTCAGATTAATTTGATTCTATAAATGGCGTTAGACAAGTCTGCATCCTTAGTCCTCCATCATGTTTTTGTTATTTGATGATCAATTAATTTCTTTGAGAGGCATTAAGAAGTTGATGAGGAGAACAAGTTATATGGATAGTCAACTTCTTCATTGCATGAAATGCGACGTTTCGGTGTAGAAACTAACATATAATCATGATAGATAACGGTGTTAGTATCTACACCGAAACGTCGCATTTCATGCAATGAAGAAGTTGACTATCCATATAACTTGTTCTTCTTCTTGATAATCAGTTAACATGAATTATCTACTTGTGAAAGAAAATGGCCTATTTATTGAAGCATAGCTTAACGAATTGCATTCGAAACTGTATGAAGATGATTTCTTTGCTCGCATAGTTAACCATTGGTATTCAGAAAATAAATCAATGTTTTGTAAGAGTTTGATTAAAGATCGGTTTTGACTGTACATTTCAAGACAGCAAAGGTGGTAAATGAAGGTGGTTTGGACAGCGGTAATTAGGCGATCAATATGGTTATATTGAATATTGTTGCATATTAAAATTATGTTTGTTTATTGTTTTCTTAAATAAATAGTCAGGCCTGTTAAATAAAGTGAAAAACGTTTTGTCCCCAGCTAAGGTTTTAGCAGTAGATTTGAGAACATTTCTCCAAATATTCGAATAAATTCTTGATTTTAAGAATATTAATCTATAATTAAATGCATTAATGTATTTTGCATACTTGATATCCTCTGATATATTTTGTTACCAGGAATGGTATGTTGTTAAAAAGTTCATATTAGGTTTTAATAATTTTGAGTTTGATACAAGCTTTAACTGCTAACATGCTGCTGTCGGGTAGTTAATTGAAGACCTTTGGCTTCTGCAAATGATAATGCCCTGAAAAACAGCGTTACCCTTATATTAACGGAAATGTAGTTCAATGTAGAATAAGACAATAAGGTAACGTATTGGAATAGACCTGAACGTAGTAGAACGGGCTTCATACCTAAGGAAGTGTTGTGAACCCCAGATATTCGAGGACAAGGCTTACTACGTTTAAGTACTTTCATTACATGAAACGTACTTCAAAAAGCTACAACATGTTCAAAAATTAAATTTCAGACTATGTGCCTCTCACGACTACACCTACGTCTTGTATACGGGTAACCACAGATAACTACGTCTTGAATACGGGTAACCACGGATAACTACGTCTTGAATACGGGTAACCACAGATAACTACGTCTTGTATACGGGTAACCACGGATAACTACGTCTTGAGAACGGGCAACCACGGATAACTACGTCTTGTATACGGGTAACCACAGATAACTACGTCTTGTATACGGGTAACCACAGATAACTACGTCTTGTATACGGGTAACCACAGATAACTACGTCTTGTATACGGGTAACCACAGATAACTACGTCTTGTATACGGGTAACCACAGATAACTACGTCTTGTATACGGGTAACCACGGATAACTACGTCTTGTATACAGGTAACCACGGATAACTACGTCTTGAATACGGGTAACCACAGATAACTACGTCTTGTATACGGGTAACCACGGATAACTACGTCTTGTGTACGGGTAACCACGGATAACTACGTCTTGTATACGGGTAACCACGGATAACTACGTCTTGTATACGGGTAACCACGGATAACTACGTCTTGTATACGGGTAACCACGGATAACTACGTCTTGTATACGGGTAACCACAGATAACTACGTCTTGTATACGGGTAACCACAGATAACTACGTCTTGTATACGGGTAACCACAGATAACTACGTCTTGTATACGGGTAACCACAGATAACTACGTCTTGTATACGGGTAACCACGGATAACTACGTCTTGTATACGGGTAACCACGGATAACTACGAACAACTAAGTTTTAAGTACAGCTTACTACGCTAGCATTCTCAAAAATGATGAAAAATTTATTACACCAGTACAGGCTGGCTTTCGGAAAGGATTCCAAACTACAGATGATGTTTTTGTGACTGACACTATTGTCAATAAGTTCGTGTCTTTATATAAAGGAAGGTTATATTGTGCATTTGTATATTCCGATACCGTCTGGAGAGTTTAGTTTCATTGTTGTTCAAGCTCTGGGTAGGAAATATTTCAAGGGAAGGACGTTAATTTAGGTTACTCCGTTATATGTATGACACTGTTAGGTCGTGAGTTTCACTTGAAGATGGCGTATTTGGTGCCAGTTGTCTCCCTTCCTGTTTTCCTTCTACAGGAGTGACCTTGTTGAGTTTCTAAATGCAGATTGATAGAAGTATTCTTAAAATGTTCATACTTCTATTTGCTGACGATTTCACTTTATTTCATGGTACAGTTATCGGACTCCAGAAAAGATAAATAAATTGTTATGTTCTTCAACTTTATCGTATTTAGCTGCCACAGTTTCGTTGCTTTGGTCATAAGCTCATGGTATCTGAAGGTAGAAAGTGTGATATTCCTAGAAAAAAGAGATTATGCCCTTTGTGTATAATTCCTGTAATGAAAGACGTGTTTTACTTCTCATTCACCTGACTACTCTATAAGGACCTTTTGCACATCATTTTACATATGTACATTACTTCTGGAATTACCCTACAGAAAGAAAGTGTATCCAGTTATTTTCCTCTAAAATTGGGGTAAACACAGAAGACAACCAGCGAACTTCCTCGTTTTATGTTCGTCTGCCTGATATTGGCAGACTATTTTCTAAATAACGCATCCTGCAAATATTGAAATACATTAATGAAGTATGCACCGATAGGTTATTTGTTTGTCAGGTACCTAAAATTCAAATAAAATGTTATTTTTGCCGATGTCCTAACGCCAGCTAGTATACTTATGTTTGTGACAGGGAACATTTTAGATAGTTATTATAGGGCATTAAATCGCGATAATCATGTCCACGAACTGTGAAATTATAGTTTGATTAAAATATGTTTGTATATTCTATAGATCCAAACTGTAATTTTGAATTAGAAAAAGAAACAGTCGACGTCTGTAAAATAAATTGTAAAAATTACTTGTTCATTGTATATAATGTACAAACTGTGTTTTTTTTAGGCCTACATATTATTCGTTTATATCCATAAATATTGAATACTGATCAAATCTAAGAAAGACGAAACATTACCGATCTTTGACATGCAGGATCTATATTGGTTTCAGTTTCAAAACGTCGCTGCACCTCTCACATATATAAACGCCTAAATGCTTCCATAAATGATAAAATGGTAAATTGATAAATATGATAAATATGATGTCAGAAGACACGATGGTGAGATACTATTTATCATCCAAAATCATTTTTCATCACATTAACATGCAGCCCTGAGTGTTTTATGCTCTCTGCTATGTTTTATTGCACGATAGATGCACAACAACGAGTTTTCTATTTTTTATATGAGATATCCTTAACAATAACTCGCCCATCATATAAAATCAGTTGAAAATTATGGTAATTTAAAAAAACACATTTTAAAAATAATGATGCCTCACTTCGTAGAACATATTCAGTAGCATTTGACGAGTCCATCATTATGTATAGGGGTGGGCGCTCAAATTATCACAAAATCAAATGAATTGAACAATCAAATGCATGTGAATTTTATTTATTGGACATATATTTTTAAATATTTGCACAAAATATCTATTCTCAATTACATGTGATTTGGTTTTGAATCGACAGACGGCGAGTCGGCCATGATGAACAATAGATGCCCCCTCAAGTTTGATCAATGGACTTGACAATTATGACGTCATTTGATAAGTAACGTTCATATATAACTGAAATGACGTCATTAGTCTCGCGCATGGTTGTATCGTCAAATAATGCACATCGTCGGTCCCATTGTCCGCCGTGGCTATCTTATATACTGAAATAAAAACCATTCCTGTAATCGTTCCTCCCGACTATTGGATATTTCTAAAATAACATATAATTGTTGTATATTTGGTTTTTTTTCTTGCTTGTAATATACATGTTCATGTTGTTAAAATATTCTTATGTCAGCTTTTATTATATTTTTATTATCATATGAATATTTATATAGCGCGCATATCCATCCACTCGTGGTTGCTCAAGGCGCTTGTTGTTTCCCCTGGTCAATGGCATTCTTTCACCATCCAATCAAATTCAAATTTTCAAATTCAACTCCCTGGGGAGTACTCAACCGGCATCCATATTTGGCGCTCAAGTTAGGGACCATTCTATGCCTCACAGGGTACCTATTCACAGCTGGGTGAACTGAGACATGCATAGTAACAACAGTTTGTCAAACACTGCTGAACGCTGATAACCGATAGCTCGGCGTATGCATGCACGTCTTCATGTCTCCACCATTCAGCCACTGACATGAATTCGTGTGATCTTTTAAGTGCGCAGTTTTTGTTGCACTACACACTAGGGCTACAGGGTTAGAGTTATAGAGTTTTAACAGAGGTGAACTCTAGGTTTTTACACCTTGGCCTTGGCCTCAGCAATGTGAGACCGGCGCTCTTGCCGACTGAGCTATCCCGTACCCGTTTTTACACATTTAGCGATAACATATTATAATATCTAGCTGTGATAAATCACGTATACCAATGAATAGTTTTCTTTTACTTATTTACCTCATTTATCATATTTCTAATGTCTATTCTCTAATTTTTTACGATGATGCAAATTGATCTCTCATTGAGGGTAATGTTTTTAGGTTGTTATGCCCCCGAATCGGAGATTCCGGGGGTATATTGTTTTTCACCTGTCTGTTTGTCCGTCCGTCTGTCCGTCTGTCCGTTTGTCCACAAAAACTTTAACCTTGGTCATAACTTTTGATTGGTCGGAGCTAGGTCTTTGATACTTGACATATACATCCGGGGGCATTCGTGTTTCACAAACACATCTTGTTTTCTTCTTCTTTTCTTCTCGTTCTTTTTTAAATGCCTCACCTTGAACTTTCTTCTTCTTTTGTGCGATTAGGTGAATTGATTTCAAAACCGCAAAATATTCATGAATTTGTGCTTCACAATAGTTTTGACACTGTTCGAAATTTGGTCAATCAGTTTCTACACCATGGTGAAATCACTACTTACATCAGTTTACAGAATGAATATTAATTCACTTAGTATATACAAATGTCATCCTAAATCTTAGAAGTAGATTACGTGTGAAATCAAAGAAATGTTTACTATTACTTGCCTTTTGCAGCCCAAAAATTCGAAACTGTTTAAAAATTATGTGATTTTTCTGTGAAATAAAAGTGTTTTCAGTATAATCTAATTGTCACATACTCGGCAAAATATAGGTTGTTGGGCGACGAAAACGCGTGACTGCAGATTCGAATACTCAGCGGATAGTTTTGGAGTTGTTGGGCAAAACACATGTATAACTTATACCTCAACTTGCTAATATGCCACTAGCAGGGTTTAACTGATACGATACGAACAAAATCGGACAATTGAGCCGATTTGCATTAAAGAGCGGTCACACACGCTCTTGCCTTCCAGTACAAAATGTCACCTGGTTTCGTGACGTCATGTTTGTAAACAGCTAGCACTCGCTAGACTTGAAGTACCGTAATGTATGTAATGTATTATGGGCCGGTAGCCCCTTTACGGAAATAAACATCATTCATTCACTACGCAAAGCTACGCTATCTCGGCAGATTCGCCCCGACCAGCGCCGGACGCACAACTCATGTAGTTTAGTCGTCCCCTGTCTCGATTCGGTCCAGCTCAGGTAGATGAAGGGGGTTTGGGAATTTGGACTGGCGTCTACACTGACCTGTGAATGTACCACCGGCTCGAGTCATGTAACTCCAAACAACAATAAAATAATGGTAGACCATCACAAGATCTCTCCAGGCATCATCAACAATGTCACCTTAACGTTGCCTTCATCGACCCTCGTCGATGCGTTCCTTCCTGTCAAATTATCGCTCATGACTGCCTTTTTCTGCCTCACGAGACAAACAGAGTATTTGTCAAGAAATGTTCTATTTATTTCATAGTTTAATCATTGTGTTAACATGGAAATTGAGGCACGTTTACGTTGAGTCAGCTTCAAAGACAGACGTCAAAGCAACAACATAACTTTATGATCGTGTCATTGCGTCAGAGCATTGTTCGATTTTCAGGGCATTATCATTTACAGAAGCCCAAGGTCATTTCTGATTTAAAGAGTGGCATCTCATGATAATTGCATACAATTTAGCTACATGTATAACAGTCACTATAGTAATCACGGAAATAGAAATAAAATGCTTTTTGTCGATTATATACAATGTTTTTCCCAACTTTTGTTTCAGACAGTTTTTGAAAAATCGCCCAAAATATATGAATTTACAGGAAAGAAAAACGTGTCATTTTCACGCCTCAAAATTATATCAAAGTCGAAATGTATGTTTCTGATACAAGCTATATTATGTAAATGATCTGTAATCTCAGTACCGTCCATTAAAATACATAGTTTAATGTACAATCATTTTATATCTTAGGTCATCTACTATTCATATCTTATATGATTTCAAATTTCATAAAATAATTGAAAAGTTTAAGTTTACAGACATAAACGCTTGTTACAAACTACTATTCTTTACGAGTTCATTCATAATTATTAGTTGTCAATTGCAGAGTTGCAGTGGCAACGCACGTGCAATTGCAGACAGACAGACAGACAGACAGATATTTTATTAACGTCTCATGCACCTTGTGTATACAATGCATATATACATGTTAATTTATCAATAAAATATACACAAGCCATTCCTTAGAAATTATGAGAGACAAAATGAAAATTAAAAGTTTAACATGTACATCAAAAATGTTAGAAAACATATCAGTAAACATCCTTTGGGATAGAAAGATAAACTATAAAAAGGTAATATATACGATTTAAAATTGTTACTTATATAAACACCATCTTCTTCTTCGTAAAATGTTAAAACAGGCTTTGGCACACAATAGAGTTAAATCAACGTGGGTAAAGAGTACTTCAAACCTGCATCTGTAAATAGGTTACAATTTTGGCAAAAATATTCAGCTTCTTTAAAAAGCGAATATCGTAAATCATCATAAAAAGGACAGTTTAAAATAACATGATATTCAACACAGCAATTTTCACACATAGGGCATATCCTCTCTTCCACGGGTAAATGTTCATATCACCCTGTTTCAAGTCGTATAGGTGCTACTCCCAGTCTGAATTTTGCAAAAGCACTTCTATAACATCGGGGTATATGAAAGACTACAAAATGTTCGACTTGATACCCAGTTTTCCTGATAGTCTTATAAGTTCTCAGCTTCCCTGTATTGTCATGTATTCTTTCAGTCCATGCTAATCTATAGTCAGTTAATAGAATATCTTCCAATGTATTTCTCGGATCGGGTCCAATTGAATCTTGAAGATAGCAGCAATCACAGTCTCTAAAAAGTTTCCTTTTCTTAAAATTCCAATTTTTACAACCGGGGGCGGCACATAGATCTCCCCATATGAATATTCGTTTATTTAACCTGCTATTGTCCATTGCCAGATACCGCCGCCACTGTTGTAAACCTGCCACCTTCTGAGATATGCTAACGGGTACCCATCCTAGATCACCGAGTACCCCGTCAGTTGGTGCATACCGTCCAACTCCTAAATAAAACCGACAAACCCGGTTCTGGACAACATTTATACACGAGTATTCCTGTAGCCCCAACACAGCTGCACCGTATGTGATAATCAGCAACACTGTACTGTCATATAATTTATGAAAAACTTTAAAATCCATATCACCCATAATTTTGCAAGTTCAAGTGAAAAAAGCGTTGCAGGTTTGTTGTCACACGCATTGCTGAGAGTGACGTAAGCAAAAGCAGGTTTCAAAATGTATTGAAAATATGCAAATTTTGGGCAGTTTTACCTGAACAAAGGCAATTTAAAGTATATTTTTTCAATGATTTCATAAGGCCTATTTGGGAAAATCTAAGTTATTTGAACATCTGTAAGAAGTACTTACATTAGTCGCCAAATAAAAAAATAAACGCCAAAAAACATTTTATTTTTATTTCCGTGAGTACTTTAGTGACTGTTAACACGGTGTATTTTCATAGATAGATCTCGGTATTTCTCCGCCAATGATATGTTAATATGTCTGCTCTGCTGATGTGCTGATTTGTGTTACATGAAAATTGATTTTGAGCAATTGATTATCATTATTATAATTTCATTGTTTTGGACAAAAACAAAACAATTAAAAGCATTATTTGAGTGATGACTTTACTTTTGTTCTTATCAGTGTAAGAATACGACAACAAATATTTGAGATATTTGAAATTAAATATCTTACACATGATGTATTCAGTCTTTTGCCTGAGAGTTTATAATAAAAGGTGTTAGATCACAATGGCCATAAACAGTTTGCACTAAATACTAAATATTGGTTTTACGACTAAGTAGCATCTGGTTGACATTCCTGGCAATCTCAAGATAATACTTTTAGCATAAATCCTTGTTTATTATGTACAATTTATGTACAATGATTCTATTTTCATTCTATTCACACATCTAAGACAGTTACAAGGGCGATTCTTTACTGTGTATATTGTAAGCTTGTATATAATTTAGAGGGCCGATTCTAACGGGGATTCATATACACATACTTTTATACAATTGCATGGGTTATTTTATATGGGCTTTGATGAAAAGTTCCTCCTTTCTTGTATGTTAGCTACTTCTTCCCACTTGAATTAACACCTTTGGTAGATGTCAATTCGGAGGTGTTTTCAAGTTAGGCGTAAATAATCGTCTTTCTAAGTTTTGATATCAACTAAAATGCTCTAATTCATATCAAATAAAAAGTATCAATAAACTTTAAAATAATATGAATGAAATTTTATCAAAATAAATCAATGAAAATCAGTTAGATGTAAACTTTGCATAAGAGACATAGTTTGACGAAGGGAATTGATATGATTGATTTGATTGATATGATATCAATGTGTACGCAAACGGGCCATAGAAATGTAAGATATCGTTTGTGTGAGCCTATATATATAGAGTTAAGAATTTGATAATTGTTAAATGAAAACTTGTTCATAATGAAAAGCCATGTACGTGTACGACTGTCAGCAATATCAACTGTATAATGACAGCGAGAGAATTGTCACTGATTGATGAATTTCTCACCAAATTAGTCAACATATTGAATACATATTTCAAGATATGCAATTAATGCATGTTAGGGGCGACAAGGTGTGTTTATTCTAAAACGACTGTAGGCCAAAACTTATTTTGGATAATTATTACCGGTAAATACATGGAAAACGAACTTTCAAAATTGGTAATTCCCAGCTCGGAGAAACAGCTGAAATTTTATTTCGTCAGCCTGAGTTGTAGAAGCTCGTGGAATTTATTCATTATTTTATTATAAAATATTTCAAATGATTAACTCAAAATTTCATATATACTCTTTAGGAAAACATTGACCGTTTTTGCAGGTCAATCTGGTCTAAAATGACCTACTTGTACTTGTACATGTTTTTATTTATTTGACGAAAACGTTTGTATGAGTTCTAAAAACTAAATGGCGACAGAAAAGAATATTAGAAATGCTTTGTTTTTCAATTTATTAATGATTTATAATCTATGTATAAAGCTATTGTGAAAAATGTAGAAAATATTTTAGATACTATGTTTGAAAAACACGATGTACAATCAGCTTTCAAATGTAGCCTTTTTGTCAGTTTGAGAGATATCCTATCATTAACTATACAAAAAAGTTTCAATGGTTAAATATTTCATCACCAAACTATTTGAAACATGTAAATAAACAATTCATTATGCCATTTGTACCTATTTCGGCAAAACCTATTTTTACAGTTATTGCTGTTATTTACCGACCGCGATTGAGAGAGCAGCTGAATTATCGGTCAGTTTGTCAGCAATCAAAATTTAAATTTATTTTGCAAATATTAAAATATTTAGTCACCAAAGTATTCAAAACTTTAAAATAGACATTTCAAGATGCCATTTGTATCTATTTCGGCAACCTATTTTAACAGTTATTGCTGTTATTTACGGAACGTGATTGAGAAAGCAGCTGAATTATCGGTCAGTTTGTCAGCAATCAAAATTTAAATTTATTTTGCAAATATTAAAATATTTAGTCACCAAAGTATTCAAAACTTTAAAATAGACATTTCAAGATGCCATTTGTATCTATTTCGGCAACCTATTTTAACAGTTATTGCTGTTATTTACGGAACGTGATTGAGAAAGCAGCTGAATTATCGGTCAGTTTGTCAGCAATCAAAATTTAAATTTATTTTGCAAATATTAAAATATTTAGTCACCAAAGTATTCAAAACTTTAAAATAGACATTTCAAGATGCCATTTGTATCTATTTCGGCAACCTATTTTAACAGTAATTGCTGTTATTTACGGAACGCGATTGAGAAAGCAGCTGAATTATCGGTCAGTTTGGCAGCAATCAAAGTTTAAATTTATTTTGCAACTATAAAAATATTTAGTCACCAAAGTATTCAAAACTTTAAAATAGGCATTTCAAGATGGCATTTGTATATATTCCGGCGACACAATGTTAACAACATAATTGATGATATTTACAAACCGGGACTCATAGCTCTGAGAAAGCACGTGAAGAAAAATGCTCGTATACTGGACCAGTATACGTGAGTAAACCACCCTAATATACTGAGGTATACTAATTAGGAAACCACCCTAATTAACTGACGTATACTGGTCAGTATACTCTGAATTTCCATAGCTCAGTATATCTCAGTATATCTCAGTTTACGTCAGGAAGTGCTCATTTAAACAAATTCAAGATACATTTGATTTTTGTGTTATTTATAATGTAGTATTTATATATTGTTTGGTTTATTCCAGCTGCAGTTCTTCTAATCGAACTTTTAGTTAGATAAATAGATAAATGTGATAGATAACGTACAACACCATAAACCCAAATGACCTACTCGTTTTTAAATGAGTTGTGTAGTACTGTGTACACAATTGAATTTATCAGCGGGTCAAAGTGAGTAATAACATTGATAGGATAGAGTATAAAACCATTAACAGTGAATTAGATTTGAAGGTCATAAACTAAATGATTTTTGACAATATTTCAGATTCTGTAATATCGTATGGAAACAGGTCTGAAGTATCGCTAGGGGAGAATGAACAGTTATGAAATAACACTTTTACTGATTTATTCATGACTTACATAGCCTTTACAATTAGCCTTACATAGATGGATATCTATATCAATGCGGCTTATTAAACGTTGTTCTTTAAGCGTAATATTGTGGACTATTCAATATAAAGTGAAATTCATCTTCAACATCGTCTTGGCAATAAACGTGTTGATCTGGATAACTGGCTAAAATCAAGAATTCTTTTTTTTCAAATAACTCATAATAAAAAGTCTCTAATAATCTAAACATTGCAGGATATTGTGAAATATTAATATCAATGGTTGGTGGAATGCTTTTTCATATCATTTTAGAAATAGGTATCCATTGGTTTACCCAGTATTATTAGATCTTACCTTTTTACGTATCCATGAAGCTTCCAATAAGAACATATATAGTACAGATCCAATTGCACATTATATCCTCTTGTGTTACCAGAATCCACATGTTTTTCATGTCAAATGACATGGCAAGATTATGTCAAAATATTTATGCATGGCTTGTGTGTGATTATTGGTTGCTAAGATGGGTCCTCTTTTTCTATTGGATGACAGGAGATGTCTTAATCTGCCCCTAGTCTTGTCTGTCTGGCGCTAAAAGCGCTCGTTAAATCTCCAATCAAGTAATTAAGTAATTGTCTGTCTGGCGAGACATGCAGACATTTTGTCTACAACGCACCTACATGTTTATACAGCTGACTTGACACCTGCTTACAGCTAATTAGCCTCAACGTTGAATACCGGTAATTATATGGTCTGAAAAGATCAGACAAAGAGAAAATAGTGCAAATAGTGTTTTAATAAACTGACTTCAACAAACTTATATTTGGTGGATTAAGTATTTTGTGAATGCTTAATATTGATATTAAGTTAGTTATATTGACTTCAGGAGAATATATTGGGGAAAAACAACTTAATAATTAAACACTCACAATAAGTACACTTACAATATGTTCTTTGTCATAGATGCACATATAATACATTATTTTGTTCTACACTTAGAAGAAAACTGGATGCACTGCAGAAACATTGGAAACCAACATATTGTATATTTATAGTCAGGATAAGTCGCCACCAGCTATTAAAATCTGTATAATGCCCTTCTTACAAGTATGGGGTTTCACAAACATGAATCAGTTAATAATCGTTATATATTTCAGCCAATATTAACAAGAATGAACGTTTGAATATCATTAAGTCCTTTAATTTAACTTGTGTAGGTCAACGATATTTCAGTATCAAATTTAACCAAAATATTACCCATTGAAAATTACAAAATCAAATTTGACTTATTTGAATATTTGTATATAAAAACAAGGGTGATATGCAATTAAGTGACTTTCAAATAACAATTGTAATAATATGTCTCTGAAATATAAGACATGTTGCATTTTTATTTGTTTTACAAAAACCTTTTGATAAAACAAACTAGTGATAGATAAGATATTTTATAATTTTAACTTATCTGTAAATTTTATGTAATGATAACGTTCACTTCATTTTGTCTATTTCATATGTACTTACTTCATTTATCATGCTTCTACGTTTACTATATTAATTGCATGATTAATTTGTTAAAAAATCTTAAGTCAAAAGTAGAGCAACAGGTTCGTAGATGAAAATGTTTACATGTTAGTATATAAAATGAAAACTGTTTTAGAAAATAACCAAACCAAATGATAACATACTGTGTTTAACTATATTTCAAGGAAGAAAATTGTACAATGGTATCAGATGATGTACTAGCTGTTTATAATCTGTTCCAGTAAAACAACTGAATGAATATCTTTACACTGCAGGCTGAACCTTGATTACAAATTTGTAAAATGAAGGAAGAAAGGAAGAATAATGTCATAAGTCATCTTCTAGTCCCCTCTTTATGATGTTTTACATAAGACAGGCCGATAAATGAAATGTACTTTAATGTATGAAATACTTCCTCATATCTAAACTCGATTAGGTATAATTGTAAATGATATTATTCTTATACTTGTAAAAAAAATTCCATTTCCTCTTATGAGGGATTGAAATGTAGAATTATATAACTATGCAATGTATAATGGGCCGGTGGCCTAGTTACTGAATAAACTCTCTCTCTCTCTCTATGAGGGATTAAGAATCAGAATGAATTAGTTTACAATCTTAAAACTTTAGTTTTTGAAATACATGGCAACCATATATCATTTATACATACATGTATTATGTGACATCGGCATTACAAAGTATGCCAAAAGATCGGCTGCATAAAAAACATGTGAAACTAACCTTATCGAAAATGAAATCCTCTATATTAAAGCACATAAATCCAGTCTCTGCCTTACTTCAACAAAAGTAAGGTACAAATGAATTTGCAGAAATATAGGGAAAGAAACTTTGCATTGGGTCTTGGTTAACCTCTAACATCTGATTGGATAACTAGATAAGAGAGACCAGTGACAAATAATGCCTCGAGTTTCACTCACCTGTCAGCGTGGATTGTCAATACACGTGTCAATCTGTCTAATTGACGCCATAAGCTAATGAGGAAATGGAATCGTCTAATTGACACCAATAGTTAATGAGGGCTGAATGCTACAAAAACAGATTCCAATATACGGCTTACATTGATGAGCATGTCTTTGAAAAGACAAATACATAACTGAATATATAGATACAGATATACAGCAACATATATATAAGTGAAACATATTTCATTACACCAAAAGTGCCAAAACCTGCTATCATTGTGTTCATATTCAGTTAAAATTTTGTTCGCGGTTTTAAAGAAAGAACACATAAAAATAACCTCAAATATAATTAATATTTCCCTGTTGTTGCATATATATCCTTTAGCCCAGGTTTTGTTTATAGTTTTGTACAAAAAGACATGACAACCTCAAATGAGTTAAAGATAATGCTCTATTTTGATGCCTGTATGTATCCTTGAAATAATTATTTCCACTAGATTATTATCAAACAAGTTTTAGTTAAAAAAGTTAAATGTAATATTTCGAATTAACTGATTAAAAAATTAAAAAGGCAGAATGCATGTCAGTGCTAAGGGATGTATTGTTTGTCTCTTGTGCCAATTGTGTTGAAGATGAAACATAAAGAAACAAATTCTCTCTCTCTGTTTGATTTTTAGAGGAATTATAGGAAAAGTTTAATGAAATTTAAGACAAAACTACTTTTGTGACTTTGATATTGTTGAAATTGATGAAATTTGGAATTTAATTTTTAACTTTGATGCCAATAATACTTTAAGGAAGATTTTTTTTTATAAAGATTAATGTAACACCGAGAATTCTCAAAAGATGTATACTTTTATCATATTAAAAGAAATGAAATTGTTATCCCATTCATACATTTAAATTGATTATGTCATACCCCTTAATGACGTTGTAATGCTCCTAATCAGTAATGACTGCCCTCAACTAGAAGTGCTTAATCAATGAACTATGGCAAAGATTGACAAATATGCATGTGGTTTAAACACAAAAGAAGGAACCGGATTGGTAAACAACCAAATGTTTATATTTATACCGCGCGGAAATATGCATGTTCTAGTTCGCCTCTATAATGTAATAAAAAACATGTTATTGTGTGTATCTATGAATAAAAAATTGAAACTTTATTACCAAGGCCAGGGTCGAAAATGAAAGTTACAGAACGTCAGATTGCTCATGTTCAAAACATTGAGGTCTTGTCTTGGGTTATTTTAGTGCTTTGAATGTGATATCCCCTGAAGAAATGTGATTGAAAATACAGAAATCAAAAACTACAAATCCGTTTAAAAATCAGTAGCCCAACGTCAGGAATGCATGTGGGTATGAATTAACAGAGACTATATTAAAATCTCGAGTGTTCCTTTGAGTAGTATATTACAATTGCATATCACACTTTAAGTTCTTAAGAAAATAGACTTGATCTACGTACTCTGATTATAGGGCAGTAAATTGTTTTATCTTTTTTTTGTATCAAAATGTTGGAATGTGTTATTACAACACATTAACTGACATATCAGGTTATATGAATTTACAAATGTATTAACTAAGACATTTCAATATCGACGAATTAAATATAATCCAACACTTACCAATACAAGTGCCTGTACCTGTAAACGAAGTACCTGTAGGCAATACACATTTAAAGGGCAGACCCGCGCGGGGACATATTTACTAACGAGACTTTTATTACAGGGCCATAAAAAGTTCAAAGATACAGAGATAATGACTTGTTGGGTTGAGGTGTTTTCTTGACATATGCTGGAATATTCCAGCATGGTTAAAAATCTTTACATATCTATTATCGTAATGTGTCTATATCCTTTCCACTTACAATTTATAAACATGAAATAATTGTAGTATTTTCTTTTTGTCACTTGTAACTTGTTTATGAAGAATGTTCACGTACCACAAAAAGGAATAAAAAAGAAAAAAAAGAAATGTTCACGTTATATAATCTTAAACGGTTCAGACATAAAACTATATTTATAATTAGAATATGTGATAAAAGATATGTAAATTCAGGAACAAATAACTGACATTCTCAGTAAAACGCATTAAAATGTAATAACTTTACAAGATAATAATTACAAAGATTCATATATTTGTTGGTCTGTTTTTAATCTTATAAATCACAGAAAATATACAATCATAGAAAAACAAAACATCATTCACATTCTATTTGTTTTAAAAAGGCATGATTCTGTCTTAGAGATATTTGAAATATGTTGAAAGAGTCAGCGTTTGCCTTGATATGTAAATTCATGTGTTTACGTAAGTTAATCACAGAGAACCATACCTATAACTATATATATAACTATTAAGACCGTTTATAAAAAACATTTTTAGCAACAAACCTTATAGATATAGAGATTACGATATGAGGAAGAAAAAATCAATTTGTATTACATCAAAAGAAAAAAGATAAGTTTTTTTTTCTGCCAAAATATATGTTAAAATACACACAAGTATACACTAGTGAAGAAAGTCTAGATAATATTTGCTTCAGTGGGCTTATCTTCACTTCTTTATTATCAAAGAGATTTCAGTAAAACAAACATCAAAGACAATCATTTATCATAGTTATTTGATAGTCACTTATTATGTGAATTGCATATCACCCTTGCTTTTTGAGAAATTATTTTTTACCTACTTCATAAATCGACAAATCAAGTTTTGAATTTGCAAATCTAATTAGAAAAGAAATCATAATTTTGACATATAAATCGAATTCAGCAACTAAGTATCTGCATTTGCAAACGAGTTACATGTAGGCAATACACAAATACTTTGCTGAACCAGGCGGGACACCTCGAGATTTTTATTACAGGGTTATAAAAAGATCAAAGACAGTGAAATTGTCTTTGTGGCGTTTGTGAGAAGTTTCTTAAATTATCTTTGAATAACTTAAAACAATGATTTATATTGATATATATAATGATATGATATGTAATATAATGTAAAAATAAATGAATTTCCTTATATAAATAATAGATACATGAATTTCGTTGTATAGATAAATTGATAAATAATATTCACTTATTCCATCTTGAAGTTGCGTGAGATCAATAAATCTTTATTTCAGTACTTATAAGGCCTCATGCCTGTAGAAGTTATTTGCTTTAAAGACATTTGTTCTAAATAAAGTTACATAATATATATACATGTAATAACTGAGTATTGCTTTTTGTTAATAATAAGATATTTTCCCGTAGATTATACTTGGAAGATGCATCAAAGGTTAAGAATTAACAACATCCTTCATAATTCTCAGTTTTAAGAAAAATAATTCAAACATACAAATCAGTTAAAAACACTATTGTACATAATAAATGTTTAAATATATTTTTTTCCTCTACGATGAGATTTATCAATTGCTGTAAATACATAGTCAGAGGGAAACAAAATGACATTCACAGTTCATTTGTTTTAAAAGGGTTCATTCTGCATTATAAACGTAAGTCTTTGTTACTAAAGTTGAAAAAATAAAAAGTAAAACAGTAGACGACGCATTCAAGGGCCTAGGTACATGACATCAAATTCGAAAGTAACATACCTTTTACAGAGAATGAAAATAATTAATGCAGAAACCTTTCAAACTGTATGTAACTTGGCACATGAGAGAAGAGGAGTTTGACACTGAGTCATTAAAGGGGCAGTAGCACGTTTTTTGATAATTTTATATTTCAAATCTTTCACTTATAATTGTAAGTAAATGTTAAATGTATTATATTGACAGTGTCAACAATTTCATTACACAAGCCAATCACCCATAGTCAGAGGAAAAAGTATGAGGATTCACATAAAATCCATTGGCGGCCATTTTTTTGTGAACACCTTTAATTCATTTTTGTAAGAAAAAGGAATCGCATGGCTGAAGTTTAAGTTATATATTTGATTTATTACTGCTTCATTTAGTTTAAATACATTGTCTTTCAATTGGAACCATTTATTTTCATTTTCCTGACATCACCTTATATTCCCCCTAAAAACGTGCTACTGCCCCTTTAATGACAGCAAGCAATCAGTCATGAATGGGCACCAACTGGACCCCTGTCAACACACTATGACTAAAACAACATAATAAACGCTCTTGGAAGTCTCTTATTACTATAAAAACAGGTTAACATCAAAGATATTGTAAAAAAACATAATTAGTTCGTAATTAAGATATCAAAATGATGTTGTGATATCTAAAAATGGATTAATTAAGAATTAAGGAAATGTGTGTTTGTCTCCATCTTTTGAATCAACTGTGGTATTAGACACAGATTAATCAAGAGTATTAATTCATGAGGTGTGAGTCTCAAAGAGTGCAAAAACTCATGATGTTAGGTCAGGGAGAATGTGTAAACAGTGTTTAGAGATTATATTATCAAATAATTTCATTGGTGTATATGAATAAAGTGTAAAACAAGTGGTTGTTGGCTATCAGCCAAAGAGATCTCAAAGATTCAATTCCAGTGAATATGTAATCATTGCTAAGACAATTTTTATATATCTATGATTTTTATTAATGAAAATGGATCAGCACAATAAGCTTTCAGCATATTTAAGTGCTGTTCCTTTAGATCTCACAAAAAAACAACATCAAAATTCACGAAGTAATTAGATAAGTATTTACACGATGATAAAATAGTGGACAGCAATAAACGGTAAACAATCAACAATGATAAATTGAATTTAGGAGTTTAATAATTATTTGAAATGTTGTGAATCGTGCATAAATGTTTGGACAGATTCAAGGAAATTCTGATTAAATAATATGCTTGAATATTAGTTAACATATAGAATGGTATACAAATGCCGTCTAAAGACAAATTTATTAGAGCTTATCAAAGTATGGGCAATAAATAAATATTCATATATGTATTGTATCATGTTATTAAATTATGGCATCTAAATAAAGTGAATAACAACCAATTTTTTTTTCGTAATATATGTTAATATAAAGTAATATAAAGTCATTAATAGGACTTTTTTTCCAGGGGACTCTTTTTTCTCGTCAAATTTAGGACTTTTCTTCTGGTAACTTTCTTCCAAACACAGATTTTTGGCCAACGGTCGCTGTATATAGAATACAATAGGAAATAAAGGAAATAGTCTTCATGATTACGACAACAAGAACAAGCTGTTCATGGAGATATAACCGTCCATTCAACTAAAAGACGACAGTGCATTTACAGATGATAAACGCCACCTTGTTTTGCATTAATCCAAAACTAAATTAAATAGAAAAATGCTGCTTGCACATATTGCTTATTTCATACGACAAAAGTGTTTATATATGGACACTGGATAACAATAAACACACATATTGAAAAATGTTGGATTAACTATACATGTAAATTGCACACAAAAGTTTATTTATAACTATGAATAAAATAGGGTAATTTCACATGGGCATTTAATAGGTCACTAAATATATAATTCGGTTTGCTGATCTTTTAAGCTTGGATTCTGCATTTATCCTTTTTCATTTTGTTTTAGTAAATCCTTTTTAATTGCATTCTTCATTGAGAATAAGTCACTTGAGATCAAGCTGGAAGTGAATCTCAGGCAGCAAATACTTGCTTGTTTTCGTGTCCTAATTCATGTATCATTAACATGAATAATATGTTAAACCAACTTAATGTTTACCAAATCTGCCAGTTTGTTAGATGTAGCAATGAATGGATTCTAAAAGTTTAGAATTTTCTTGGATGGTTGCTGTAATATTTCCAAACATGATAGATTTAATGTGTTAGGCATGATATATTTGATATGATAAACGTAAAGAAATACATACGAATTAACTCAGATAAATATTTTGCAAATTAATTACTTCACAGATATTGTCTTTTTCACAAGGATACAAATGGCCATCAGATGAATGTGTTAAGCTACAGTTATAGTACGTTCTTACTAAATGCAAGTTTATCCAACAAAGTTAGCTGTAAATTTAAACATATATTATTTCAAATTATGTACTGTAAGCTTCGTTTAGGCTCTAGTGATCTAGAAATGGTGCATTATACTACCAAAAAGGGTACAGCTTAAAACAATCTTATATGGAAACCATGATATATCTGATCTTGGCAACTTCACCATTTTAAAATCTGTTAACCTCTTCATCATCACTTCTAATAGATGATTTTGATTTAAACATATCTTATTCAGAAGAATAGGATTGGGAACAAGTTGTCCAACTTAGAACACCCTCTCCATATAATCTAATAGATTCGAAAAAAGAGTTTAAGATGTTTACTTCCAAGCCATTGAAAGGAAATTTCTATTTTTATTGTTGATTGTATTATCGCATTTCATGTCATCAGAATGTCCTTTGCTTGAAACATCACATTTGTATCGGAACGGTATTAATATAAGCCCCTGGCTTGTTTGTCAGTCCGTTTCATATTTCCACGAATAATAAAATATGTTGAAACCATTTCAAATAATGATATTGTTCAATGTTTTAATTCACAGTGGTAGTCATTGAGGATTATTTGCATCAATAACATAATACAAGATAAATAATTAACTGAAAATAAACACAATGATACAATATCAATTAGTCCAGATTCAGTTTTTATGTTATGAGGTATATTATACTTGCATTTCAGGGTTTTATTTTATCTGTATAAAAATGTAATTTGTCTTGGGTTTTTTTTTTTGGTTTCTGAAAAGTTTAAAGCTTTATTGGTTGTTTTCCTGGATGCTTTTGACAATTAATTTACTTCAATTTTGCATATGTCAGAGTGTTCAACATCAAGCCTATCTATGTTAGCCGTTAATTGGGAACTGTTATTGTAACAATCAGCCCTCGTTAGCCCCTGCTGTCAAGTTGACAATATATCACAGATTGGCACCTGCTGTGTATACAGACTTACAGGTGGGCATACTCAAGCCATTGCTTGTCACGTGTCTCTCTTATAACAATATGATGCAGTATCTGATTATTGAAATCCTAGTGGTTAAGAAAGAACCAATGAGATGATTTTAGATAAATGTCTGCATTGACCCATGTACCCGACCTGATCATTGTTGAAATGACCTTTGAAGACAGAGGCCAAAATGTGCTTAATCTGATCAAATCAGTGATGGATTAATGTGCATTTGATGGAATATTGATACTCATATTCGGAAAAGGTAAGTTTCACATGCTTTTGCAGCCTATCTTTTGGCAAACTTGGTCATTTGACATGTAGTTTGTATATATGGTTGCCATGTATTTAAATTGTTTTATATCGAAATTTGTAAGATTGTTACTATGTCAAATACGTTAGATTACTTGTCCCTTTGTAACAAAAAGTTAAGGAAGAGCAATGTTTGTTTCAATTGTATATTCCATTGAAAAAAGCTGCCAAATGCATTCAATAGTAATATTTTACAACAAATTGTATATAATCAATATAACTTTATCATTGTAATATATAATGTGATTGAATTGTAAATATTTTGTTTTGTACATATACCGGTACATTAAAGGGGCAGTAGCACGTTTTTAGGGGGAATATAAGGTGATGTCAAGAAAATGAAAATTAATGGTTCCAATTGATAGACAATGTATTTAAACTAAATGGAGCAGTAATATTTCAAATACATAATGTAAAGTTTAGCCATGAGATTCATTTTTCAATTTCAGCGCAGTAACACTCATGGTTCGCTAGCTCCAGTCGATTCTCGCGGGTTTCACCCCATTGCATAGTCACAATTTTGTAACGGGTTTCCCCTTTGCAATAATAGTCATCATATATAGTAGTATAATACTATAATAGTTAACATTCATAAATAAGTTTGTTTTATAACTTTCAGTTAAACATACAATGCTGTTTGTTTTTTCTTTAATGGTTTTATTGCACTATGTTTTTAAACAAGGAATAAAAACCCTGATACAAGTGAAAACATTTGTTGTATGAAAGAACTACATTCGAAGATAAATTGATATAAGTATAGTATATAGTATTAGTATATGTCATATGGGAGGTTGCTGAAAAGTAATTGAAACGAAATAAGTGCCCTTTGTTGCGTTAAATTCAAAATTATCGGCTGTTAATTAAATGTCGACAGACTTCCACATAGTAGAAAACTTGTGTAATATGTCTCTTAGCATGTTCTTATTTTACGATGTATGTTATCAATAATCACGAATGACTTTTTCAAAATTGGTAATTTGTAACATGATATTAAACACCTGAACATGGATACGAAACAAAACCTTTGCTTTTCAATACCGAAAGCACAAATGATTTATTGATAGCGTATAGTGCATAAAATCGAAACAGGTACTTAAAGGGGCAGTAGCACGTTTTTAGGGGGAATATAAGGTGATGTCAGGAAAATGAAAATAAATGGTTCCAGTTGAAAGACTATGTATTGAAGCTAAATTGAGCAGTAATAATTCAAACATATAACATAAAGTTTAGCCATGCGATTCATTTTTCCTACACAAAATGAATTAAAGGTGTTCACACAAAAATGGCCGCCAATGGATTTTATGTGAAGCCTCATACTTTGTCCTCTGACTATGGGTGATTGGCTTGTGTAATGAGATTGTTGACACTGTCAATATGATACATTTAGCATTTACTTACAGTTATAAGTGAAATATTTAAAATGTAAAATTATCAAAAAACGTGCTACTGCCCCTTTAAATGATGTAATAGCATAATGTTGTTGTGTTTTATATGTTATTTAAAGAGGCTGTCTCATGGGCATCTTTTTTGCTAGTAGGAATATTGATGATTATTTTTCTCTAACGGGTCTGTCTGTCGCATAATGCAGTGTTAGGGGCATGGACCATATTACGATAGTTTCCATACTATCACTGTTATTTATTTCAAATCATGCGAGAATTAGGAACATTCTACAGGATAACACACTTTTCAAGACTAATCATCAAGGAGATAGTATTTCTCTTTTGCATCCCTGTTGCGTTGGAAAACCATACATAATATTATTATTGTATTGTTAGTTAAGCGTTATTTTGGTTCGCCAAGTATTCATCAGATTGGACGAAACATGCATAAAACAGTGATATTCTTTTGAAATAATTATCATATCTTGCGAGAATTAAGAACATTCTACAATATATCAGACTTTACAAGACTTAATCAGTCATTCGCATTCATAAAACACAGTGTTATTCTTTTGAAATAATTATCAAAATGACACCTAAAAAATAACCATTTTTTAAATCTTGCGAGAATTAAGAACATTCTACAAGATATCAGACTTTATAAGACTAATTCAGTCATCAGAGATAGCAGTTGTCTCCTGCATGCCTGTAGCGTCAAAAAACCATCAATAGGTGATATTCTTTTCTTTTGATACATTTAAATGTTGAGACAACACAAAACTTACATACATATACACAAATATACAAGAGTATAAAAAAATAAACAATAATATACAATAGTAAACAAAATATACAATAGTAAACAACAATATACAAGAGTATACAAAAATATACAAGAGTATACAAAAATATACAAGAATATACAAAAATATACAAGAGTATACTGGTTTTGGAAATTCGGAGTATACTGACCAGGAAATTTTTGGAAATCCTAAGTATACTGAGGTATACTATTTTGTATATTCGGGGTATACTGATCAGTATACCTCATTAAATTAGGGTATTTTGTCCAGTGAAGCAGCTGAATTATCAGTCATTTGTCAGGAATCAAAGTTTTAATTTATTTTTGAAATTATTGAATATTTTGTCATCAAAATATTTGAAATTGTGAAATAAACATTTCAAGATGCTATTTGTATATATTTCAATCAATGTTTTTCACAGGTAATCTGTTTTTCGCAGACCGTAACTCAATCTTTGAGAAATCAACTGATTATGTCAATTTGAGTGTCAAACAAAATTTAATTTTTTTGCCCAATTATAAGATATTTTTAAATAATTGTATTCAAAATATTAAAATATAGATTTTAAGGTGCCATTTGTATAGTTTTTATAAGAACAATTTGTTCTATGCTTAACGCAAATGGATCCATTTTGAAACCGACTCTCGGTAAAATCAGCCGTAGATCTAATATTGTGTTTTTCCGGATTAAACAAAGTTTATATTTTTTGTTCCAATCATCGATAATTTTGTCATAGAATTATTCAAAATACTGAAATAAACATTTCAAGATATTATTTGTATATGTTTGGATAACAAAATGTGTATATTCACACGATAATCAACTCTAAAATATCAGACAGTTTTTTTGTTTGAGCGGTTGAACTAATTTTCAAAATATAGCTATAATTATTAATTATTTTATCATAAAACTACTTAAAATATAAAAATAAACATTTTAATATGCCATTTGTTTATGTTTTGATGACAACTTTCTTTTATTTGATGAACTCTGAAAGTTAGCCATTTTTTTAACTTTGCGCGGTTGAACAAAGTTTTAAAAAATCTTGGCAATTACCAATAATTATATCATCAAAATGTTTGAAATATAAAAATAATGATTTTAAGATGCTATTTGTATATGTTTAAATAATAACAAACATGATTATTCCAGGCCGGGCGATGATTCTCAACTCACAGAAAGTACACAGACTGCTACAAGTGGAAGATTTTGGTCGGGAACTGACCAACATGGAGTGGAGTGGAGAGAGAAACACTCCGGGTCAGTTCGAGAAGTTCTATGGGACTTGTAGCAGTCCGCTCCCCCTCCCTCCCTCCCCCTCCCCTCTCACGTCTCCCTCCTACTGGGAGACTCAATCTACACTGAGGTTGAGGGAGAGAGGCGGGATCCTGCTGGAGATGGGGGTGAAGGAGGGAGAGAGCAACATGGACGAGGGGATGGGCTGGTTTTCTCCTCTCCCCGGCTGGGTCGGCGTGTCTGTGAGGGACGAGTGTCTCCATCACCTCGGCCAGCTCTGTATCCGTGTGGGGAGGAGAGATCAGGAGGAGAGGTGGGGACATCGGGTTGGTGAGTGTGTCTCTCTCCCCCTCCCCACATCTGGTGAAGAGGTCACCTTCACCTTCGGGTTGGTGCTGGATGTGGGGAGGGGGAGGGTAGCGTTCCTAGACGTGGGGAGGGGGAAACTCTTGTGTAAATTAGACCTGAAGTTCACCCAGCGGGTTTTCCCCATGTTTTACGTTGATCAATCCAACTACGAGTGTGCTACAAGAATGAGGCTGGTCAGCGGGCGCGAGATCTCCGTCACTGACCAGAAAATAGATCTCATTCAGCAGGCCTTGTCAGATTGAATATAGTTAGTTTATCTTGTTTGTGAATTTGTAAATAATAACAAGTTAGAGTTAGATCAAAATTAGAATGTTATACACGTTACATTGTGAATGTTGTTAGTTTGTGACCTGTCAGTAAGAATATGGAATGATGATTGTTTAAAAAAGTAAGAGATACGTGGTTAAAAATACTCTAATTGTATTTCTTATCACCCAACATGAAAAATAAATATACATTTGAACCATTTTTAATTACTTTTGGAAAATAAAACCCCAATTTTTATCACTACGAATGTCCGTCAGAAAAAGCTGCCTTAAAATGTATATTCCAATCACTGTAACAAGCAAACGACTTGTTGAAAAATTGTCCAATATCTGTTTGAAAATGTTGTCATTGTATTCATTATAACATAATATGAAAAACAAATATACATTTGAACCCTTTTTAATTACTTTTGGAAAATAAAACCCCAATTTTTATCCCTACGAATGTCCGTCAGTAACCGCGACTTGTTGAGTGAAGCGGCCTTCAAATGTTCATTCTCATCTCTGTAACAAACAAACGATTTGTTAAAAAATTGTCCAATATCTGTTTCAAAGTGTTATCATTGTATTCATTATAACATAATATGAAAAACTAGACCGCATTTGCATACCTTTAAACATTATCAACATTTTCATATGAAAGTAATCAATATAGGGTTTGCATGCAAAATTACCGTTAACAATACATGCACAAAAACTAATTTGTAAAAAGTTCCAAAATACCTGTTTGAAAATATCATCATTGCATTTATCATTATAAAACATGAAAAACAAGACCCCATCTTCATGATTTCAAAGATATTTATTTATCTACTTTATCTCGTTGGTCCTATTAAGACATCTAATAATATCAAAGTGGCCGCTCTAAAGTCATATTCTCGTAACAGTGTGAAATCCTCTACACAAAGTTTAGATAAGTTACAAAAAACATTGTTGAAATATTAAGAGAACCATCTCACGATTTATTTTATGATAATTAATCTAATGTTAAAACAGTAGGCTACTAAAGCTCTCTAGTGAAAGGAATTGTAAACCAGTATTCCTTTGATTATTCAGTCATAGCTGTTTCTTAGACACTCATTCTCAATGAGAGTGCACAATTTGTTAAAAATGATTTCGTCTTGATAATTAATTTAAAATGTCATGAATACAACGTAACAATGTCGTAGTATTATATCAATACCATCGGAAATTTAATTTTTCACTAGAAAATCAAGATAAATATAAATATTTTACTTCTTATATCTATACAGAAGACTTAATTGCTATGGAACATGCATAATTGGTAATGTCGCCCACAAGAGAGATTACGTTGACAAAGCAGCTGAAATGCAGGTATAAGTCTTGGAAGCTACAAACATGCTCAAGATATAGAAAACCCTATTCTCTTGAATGGTTTAAGTGATCATATAAGAAAAGCTTACTAAACTTTTCCAAAAATGAAGTTTGGTTAATGTCGCTATTTTTATGTCATTTACGTTATGGTTCTTAAAAATCAGCTTTGAAACAAGGTTATGCGCAGTGAACATGAGTAAATATAATTTTCCCGTGAGTTGTATAGTGATTTAAAAGAAAATCCAAGCAAATGTCACTGTTAACATAGTTGCTGGTGTTTCTGACATAATTATAGGATATCTAACGAGCTTCCCCTTTCATATCAAGTTTATGTCCCTAGTGAAATAATTTTGCTTTGTCACGAGCCTTGGCGAGTGACAAAACAAAATTATTTCACGAGGGACATAAACTTGATATGAAAGGGGAACGAGTTATGTATCCTATTTATTATCAACTTACATTTCAGACGATTTATTGCTTTTTTAAACAACTTTTTATTGTGCCTATAAAGAGACCAAACGGCGGATGAATATCAAACCACGTCACAGCCTCAATTATTATACTATTACGATGTTAAATATTCACATTCCTAAATTCTACCCTACGTTAATTCATAGTGTCTGGTGAAATGTAAATAATAAGCACTTTTGACGTGAACGAAGCGTACGTGAAAATAAAATCTCACTGCGCGAGAACAGTCAGAGTTATCTTTCTTTGATCAACGGCATGTCATGGCGGCCGCCTGTATCTTTTTGTCAAAATGTGTAAACAACCGCCTTCAAAGTAAGTTTAAGATGCTTATCATTGTTCAAACGCGTTTTGTTTTGAAGAAATTGTGTCTAAAGAATATTCAGTTGTCTTTATATTATATAGATAACAAGCAATGTCTGTCTGTGTCATTTTTGGGCGACATGGATCAAATTAATGAAATTCGGTGATCAAATTGTGCTGAATTTAAACCCTTTTGTCTTTATATGAGCCTTGAGATATCAGTAAGATGTTTTATTGCAGGTCTGTTGTCCTCCGATTTATTCCTTAACAATTCGGTAAGGAAGATTAAAAAAATAAACTGAAAGTTTGAAGAATGACTCCGTCTCACTCAGTTCCGTTCGAATTTGGTTGTGAATGAAAACACGTTCGTTTTATGAATGAATAAAGTAGTCCGGAGAATGTCAAAGTTCACCGCAAGCCAATCAAATCACTTAAAAGTGTTATGACCCATATGTGTCATAACAAATTGTTATGAAACCCCTTTACGAAGTACCACGTGGGTAATAAATATCCGCTAAGTAGCAGGCTGTAATCTACGTTATGGGTTTCTTGTAAATATTGAAAAAAGTGATGTCCTTAAAAATTATTAATTTTGCTTGACGTTAACAAAATCGCTCCAACGCAGCCATAATATGTTTTTGACTCGCAGAAAAGAAGAAAACCCGATTTGTAATTTACGTTATGTAATTTACGTTATGTTTCCATACGTTATCTGTACCAACTAACCAAATATGGAGGAGTATTGCAGAGATCAAAACGAGTGTTGGACCAGAAATGCAAGAAAGAACATTGTTATTGAAGTTAAGTCACTTTCTTATCAACAAAATGTTTTATGAAATTCCCGTGTGATTTAGGTTTCAATCTACGTCTTAGGCCTTTTAAATATGTAAAATAGGCCTAGAAATGTCCGGAAACTAGAAGTTACAAGAGATAGGATAATATTCAAAGTTCTGTCTGTTTCCCAAGTTTGATTGTAAATTTAGACAAACACAAACTCGCATGAACTAAATACCACTCCATTTGAACGATCTTGTATTTTAGGTTATGAGCCCGTGATGGTCGACCTCTTCGTCAAAGTCATACAAAAAAGTTCTAATCTATTGAATTGATATGTGCAAAAATGGTATTGTTACTTATTTCAGGTTTTGTAGCGGTTTGAAGACGTGTACTTCGCCATTATTATCTTCAGTCTACCGGTAAAAAGACTTGTCATATTCGCTTATAGATAATTATTGCTGTAAGTTATAGAACAGTTGAATTTTAAGTTTTACTGAAAAATAATGTCTAGTTCTTGCGGGAGAGGTTATGTATTAGTTTTGAAAGGGTCATAAACTCTTCAGCTTGCAAATGTGTAGATAGAAACTGAATATATCGATTCAAACAACCTTTGTCTTGGTAATGTAATTAACGTTATGTTTAGATATATTCTACCTTATGGCAATTGAGTGTTACACAATGTCATACATATTGGTACTTTTTGGTCGTTTTCAGGAATAAACAATCGATTTGTTTAACATACTAAATAAACCTTTGTTGGTGACACATTTTCGAGGTTTTTGTTTGTTTTTCAAAGTTTCCTTCATTTGAAAATATGTGACATTGATAAATGTATACATAGTCTATAATTTACATTTGTCAAAATGTATGATCGCTTTACGTCACAAATAGCACTACAACGTTAAATTCTGAGACATTGAGATGTCATGTTTGGACAGCCATAACAATGAATCTAGTAGGAATTATTTGATGAAACTTCATAATCATCTATTATGATTACAACACATTCAAACAACACCCATAAAAGAGTCTGATATTGACTTTCGATTTTTGCGAGAAACACGTGCATATTCAATTGTGCACCTTCATTGAGAATGAGTGTAGAGCTAGTAGTTTCAGCTTGTTTCGTTCATCTGGTTATTAATGTAAGACTAGTCTTAATAAATCTTTATCATGAGATTTAATAGTTTGATAATCCATAAGTGAAAACAAAAAGTCAATATTGTCTGTACAATCTGAAGTTTAACCCCTATAGTACCCCAGGATCATATATGGGTTCTCCAACAAAACTCCAAATAATGCTGCAGGACCATATGCAGTCAACGCACTTTCAAATTCTGCAACAATGTTTGTTCCTTATGCAGGATATTTAGGATCCCAAAACACGGGCATGATAATCTATTTTTATTAAGAAGATAACTAGTTATTTGTGTTTGTAACATTTTTACAATTGTTAGAGTAGACCCGTGCATATCCGAACACCCGATGAAAGACAGATATACTACTTGGTCATGGTCACTGGGGTTCATTTTCTACAATGCAAAGGAAAGCATTACTACGAGTCATTAATTGTTTCGAGTTGATTATTCTTAATGTAATTTCTTGTCAAAACATGACAAACGTGTTGAAAATATGAATTAATTGGGAATTAATGAATCATTTATGTATCAGACCTTTCCATGAACATTTGGCAACCCATGATGTGTTACTGCTAAGTCTTGAATTGAAAAAAACAAAATATACAGTCAATTCTGCTAGCAGACAGATGATACCAAATGATCATTTTGATATTTTGATACTTTCTCGATTTTTAAAGCGGAATTAAATGACTAATACATTTTCTATAGTTGATAAAGCTTCATATGTCTTTTGTATTAAGTCAACTGTCGTAGTTCAGAACGAGGCAGAGTAGTACAAAACAATGCCCCACTTCGTCACAGATTATGGGTTTATTGAAGAATACGTTATTTAGACGTTCACCACAATGCAAACTGTTATCAGGATTAAGAGTTCATGCTAATGGTAAATAAGTTATAACATTTTCAAAGTCGAATCCTTACCTTTCTGTGGATGACATTACATCATATGCACGGGTTTGTAAGAAAACAGCAAGGACTTTGCGTGCACTTTGTTTGTCAATGACGTCATGGCGAACAATTTTCAACCAAGATAAACAAAACTAATACTATTTCGTGATCAATCGGTCGCATGTAGGAAGCAACACAAGAAAGTGATCACTGAAGTTTTCTTTCTTGATAAATAACAAAACAACTTATTTTTAGAAATAGCAGTTTTAGCAATTTAATTACAATAGACCAAACCAGGGTATGCCTAGATTTCTCCACTGGACATTTGCATGAAAAACGTCTCTGCCGTTTATAATCAATTTATGTTCATATCTATATTTGACTTTTATGATCCCAAAATAAATTGATCTCATTATAGACAACTCAGGGTTCTTCCTTTGAAATTTCACGAATTTTCAAATATAAATTCCGCCTCAGTGACATTTATTGTACAACGTTGACCAAAATCTCGAGCTAACTCTGAATATTAGCGGCACTGCGTGAGCACATAACATAAAACGGCGGTAAGAGGGTTAACTGTTGCTGTATTCCAACAGGGCAACACATGTGATTGGTTAAACGCTTTTTGACCTACCAAATGAATCGATATTTCATTAAAAAAACTTTCCATTTAGCGAGGGATATTTTACTTTAGTTAGAAGATAACTATATATTTGTGTTTGTAACATTTTGACATTGTAGACCCGTGCATGTCTGAACACCGGATGAAAGGAGCACTCGTAACGTTATTACACATCTCTCTGATACTTGAGTTTGTCAAAGTTGATAGATCTAAGAATCAGATTCTCCATTTATTATTAAGATGAAATTTCAAACATTATGTATCGACGCATCAGCTTGACTCTATAAAAAACAAAACACGCACGGGTAAAACACAAATTTGAAAACCATGTGAGTTGAATAGAACTTGTTGAATGTAGGCCATTGTAGTCTTTCGACATAAAGAGAAGGGTATGCATCCAACACGCACTTGAATACGATTAATTGATTTGATTAATCCTAAAATGCAATTTTCAGAGTGGACATATCAACATTACATTGATAAAGATTATAATGGATATATTTTTCGGGAAATGTTGTAATTATTCTCCATTATCACCAATTGAGTGGTAATTCATTGTCATGTTATTTGTGGGCATTTTAAACTTCAACAGACACAATTCATATTTAGATATTTTGTTCAAGATACGAAACAATCGTAAACGAGTCTTTATAGATCAATAAGTTACAAGTTTTGTAACAAATTAATTTCTTGCAAAAAATAATTTTGCGTCTTTGAAATCCTAGGTGCAATTTCATTTTACTTTAAAATTTACAAATTGAAAAGTAGGTCAAGATCACCATGAAGGTATTAGAGTGTATGGTATCGATTCACAAGGACAGTAAGAACAAGATATAGCTAAGAAAGTATTGCAGGGTACAGGCACACGAACAACAAATGGTTAACATTTGATTATGAGTAAATCAATGTTGTGTAAGAAGACGTTCTGTTAAGAACTCTATACCAGTGGAATCGTCGTTATGTACTTGTTTATTGATAGTAAATGTCCACAGTATACATTTGAATAGCTTGTTTACATTTAGGTCAGTCCTGTAACATTCTGATAGTGTAGACTCATACAATACAATTGCAGTCTTCAGATTTTGTTAAACGCATTACAGCAATACCGTGAGGGATGAAAGAGTAAGATTGTTTTAAACCAATGAGTTTATTTATGATGATTAAAAATTTGAGTAACAGTAATTTTGTCAAGACAGAAAAGCAGGGCAATAATACCCCCAATCACAATAAAGGTAAAACTACAAATGCTACCACTGCCCAAAATATGTAACAAAGAAAATGACGTCACCGTCGGATGGATACAAGTCGTGATTTTGATTGAATTAGAACAGAACAGAACAGAACAGAATTTATTTCGTATATATGGCCATGAGACCCATATTACAGTGGTCGTGAAGTCTGTGATAAATAAATATATATATACAAGAGCGCTTAAACCTTTAAGGTGTTTCGTAACTTAAACATTTTTTCACAAAAAAGAGCTAATTTAAATAACAATTGATCATTTTGTGTATTTATAAGTGACATAAACTTAAACTTTGATGGGAACTTATGATAATATACAGGTAGATACATTGTACGAAGATGGTGATAAGATGGACATATCAACAAAATATGGTATTCATCTTCTTCCCCATTTCCACAAAAAACGCATAAAGCGTCAATAAAATCTTTACCACTTCCATTTACTTTAAAATCATTTGAACATCTAAGTTTCGTTAAAGCCCTTCTTGAATTTGATGGTTGAATTGAAGTTAAATATTTTTCAGGTTGCAGGAGAGATTTAAAAGTGCAGTACCTTGTTAAAGTAGATGATGTAGAAATAGCAGTTAACCAATTTTGAGTAAACATATCCCTTAATCTCAATTCAAAAGTTTTCATAAAAATCTTATAATCCCCAATGTCCCGCGTTATCCATGTAGAACCAAATCCAAAACTAAATAAAGTATATCTAACAAAAGAAACCCAGTTATTATACCCTAATTCATCATATTTACAAAGCATTAAATAACAATGTCTGGGGTGTTTACCTGTTGGCATTCTTAACAATCTGATCCAAAATTTAATAACCTTGACAATGCCATGCTCATACATTCTCATTCTTCCCAGTTCACCCAGTACAGCATTATTGGAAGATCTGTGTGCTATTCTCAACACATATTTACAATATTTTGTATGTACAACTTCAATATTTTTTATCAATATAATTTAGAGCGCCACCTACAATGGCGGATGGTTGAACGTGTTTGAAACTGCTCACGACAAATCTACCATGGGTGTCTCACTACAAGCATGGAGAATCAAAATAGGACTGTTTGTTCATCGTGTAAAGGAGCAGAGATTAGTTTTGCATACTATACGACTCAAGTGACGGTGATTGTGTGTTTACTACTACTGGTGAGCGGGAGTGTGGAGACTGAATTAGATGATTAGGTGTAGTTATTTATTCACTGTCATCAAGTGCTTCGTTTTCACACTTCTGTCGGAATTACAAGATCGGATACATGCTTCAGAATTATGGCGGAGTCTACTAATGCCTACAGTGAATATCAATCTTTATTTCCGGTACTGAAAAGGCCACAGGCCTATAGTACAATACATAATACATTTGATTTTACATATACTATTTATGTAACAATATGGTTTCTATATACAGATGCGTAGAATATATACATGGACAGGTTTTCGATTTCTTTGTTATCTAAACTATTTAATAGTTTGGAAAATTTAAGCATGTTTGGATGTACATAATACTTTTCTTTAATATATTTCTTTCTTATGCTACTGTAGATCGGACATACAAGTAAAAAATGATATTCATCTTCAATTTCATTTGATTGGCATAATTGACAGATTCTTTGCTCTCTACTAATATTTGTATATCTACCTTTCTCAATGTTCAGTTCGTGTGACGAGCATCGAAAACGTGCTAGACTTACTCTGTACTTCTTAACATTTTAACAAGATAGATAGTATTCGGTATGGATATTTCTTTTAAACAGTTGATATGTGTCACATTTGCTTGAAAGAGATAGTTTTGCCTGCCAATTTTGAAAATATATATCTTTTAATCTTTGACTAAATGTTTTTATGAATTCTGGATATATTCCATTTTCCTGATTGTGCCAAATATTTCCAAAGCCAGTTGAGAACAATAGTTGTTTTACATCTGTCACCCAATTTTTATGTCCATTTCTATCAAATAGCAACATCATATCATAGCATTTCTTTGGTAAGCGATATGAGGGCATATATACTAATTTCATCCAATACCGAATTACCTTACAATAAGAGTAAATATATAAGGGAAACCTGCCACATTCACCATATACCATAACACTTGGAGTATTCTGTTTAACACCTAACAACTTTTTACAGGCATATAGATGAACCATTTCTAATTTTGCAAATGTATTCAATCCCCAAATTTCTGCCCCATACAAAAGAATTGAACTTATCTTAACATCAAATATTTTGAAAAAAAGAGTTCATATTGAGATCACCTAATATACGAAGTTGTCTTAAGATTCCTAACAGTACTTTCTTCGCCTGCACAGCTGCGTACTTTGCATGTAATGCCCAGGATAATTGGCTTGTGAAATATACACCAAGATATTTGTAAGAATTTGTAGTTTCAAGTTTACATTTATTGTAGTACCATCTCTCATGTTTTGCTAACTTTCCACCATTCTTAAATACCACTACTTTTGTTTTATCTAGATTTACTGTTAGTTTTGACTGCATACAAAAGTTTTCGAGTTCATATATTTGCCTTTGTAGACCCATTACTGTACTCGATTTCAAGACAATGTCATCCGCAAATAGTAAAAGAAATAATTGAAAGATATCTGGATGTAACTGGATACCGTGTGTGCAGTTATTTTCGATCGGTGTGGCCAATTCATTTATGAAAAAACTAAATAAAAAAGGACTCAGTACACAACCTTGTCTGACCCCAATTTGTATCTCAAAAGTTTCTGATAGAATATTCTTATTTCTGACACACGCTTTTACATTTTCATATATTTGTCTTAATAGATAACTCATTTTTGGGCTAAGACCATGTTTATTTAGAATATTCCATAATTTATTTCGTTTCACCGAATCAAAGGCTTTAGCAAAGTCGACAAATAAAGCATAGAATTTCCCCCCTTTAACATTTAGATATCTCTGGACAATACTTTGTAGGATAAACATATTATCAATGGTTGTATAACCTTGTCTAAAACCTGCTTGGCATTCAGTAAGCTTGTCCATTGTTTCGCCCCAGAAGACTAGTCTCTTGTTTATGATTGAAGTAAAAAATTTACTGAAAATACTGAGCAGTGTTATCCCTCTATAGTTGTTTACATTGTCTAAATCACCATTTTTGTGTAAGGGGATAATTATTCCCATCGACCACTCTTTTGGAAAGGTACCTTTTTCGAGTATCAGATATAAATCTAAGTATAAATAATAATAATAAATCTAAGTACGGGGTTAAAAGATCAGCTGAATACCTGAACAATTCGGGAATCATATTATCTACTCCTGGCGATTTCTTGAGTTTCAGGTTATTTATACTCTCAAATATTTCCTCTCTAGTTATGGGTGAATCAAGTATCTGTTTTGTCAGTTCACAATCTACGTCAGAATGATTGATAAATACATCATCTTCAAAATCGTTATGGTCACTGTCTGGTATATTTTCACATGAATACAACTTTTTGAAGTGATCAAACCAGTGTTTTGTATCAATATTATTCACGTCTGTAGGTTTTACATTGAGACATTTTAGCTCATTCCAAAATCTTTTCGAATCATTTATGCTATTTTCAATTATTGATTGTTTGTTTCTGTAATATTCCATTCGTTTTCGTTTACACAAAGAATCATATTCATTTCTTGTCTTATTATAGTTTTCTAATGAAGTTAAATCTTTACATTTTCTGAATTTGTTCAAAGATCTACATCGTTGGACTTTCAATTTTCTGCATTCTGTATCATACCAGTCTTTTGCATACGAATTAGCTTTCTTAACATTTCTCTTCATATCAGACGCAGCTAGACTCAGTGCCTCAACAATATACTTAATGCTTCTATCAATGCACGTAAATGCGTTATCTACTGATTTGTCATAAAGATTCTGTACATCATCAGATAAGAGATTTTGTCTAAACTGTTCCAGTTTATCCATATCCCAGACAAACTTAAAACCAGTCTTACTATCAGTATCGCGCACATCTGCTTGATGTGAATGAAGCGTTCGTAATTGTAGAGTGAGCGGGAGATGAGACGACTCGGCTCTGGATGGTATGTTGAAGTCACTAACGGAATCGAATAAAACTGAAGATGCTATTATATAATCAATTACGCTGGCACCATTAGGACCGATATAAGTAAAATCACCAGTTTCTGAGTCAGAGCCGCATCTCCCGTTCATCATATGAATATTTAGTACAGAACATAAATCAAGCAAGAGAGAGAGAGAGAGAGAGAATCTTTATTTCCTCCAATAATTTGAAGATTGTTACATTGTTATATTAATAGGATAATATCAAAACATCAAAAAATTCAAAGACAATAGGATGAATGGACAAGAGCATTTAAAGTATATACAATAAAACAGTGCACACATTCAATTTGTATAAACATTTGTAAGATACGATCTGAGCTTATATACAAAAAGTGTAAACTTAAGAATAATAAATTCCCATGTAGTATGATTTACATATTTCGAAAAATCTGTTGTACCTCCGAATAGAAAAATTAGCATATCAAGGTCTTCTTGCATTTCAAATAAAACATATGTTTCAACATCAAGCGAATCTATAAGTGAGCTAAAAAAGTCATTTCTGTCACAAGTTAGGCTTTCACAGTGTAATAATATGTGGAAATCATTCTTTTGATATTTTTCCTCTAGATGATACTTTAATACATAGCTGAAGAGCGTTTCTGTATTCTGGTTTTACATAAGCCAGTTGCCAAAGAATGTGATAGTCAAGTGTATTGTGAACATTTGCATACAGGGACATATTGTTATCAACAGATAATTTTAAGAGCCATGTTTGTTCTTCTACCCTATGTACACTTGTATTCACAATTTTTCGCCATTCAGCTTTTGTTGGAAAATAACCTTTTTGAATATAAGTACAAAGATAACCATATAAATTGTATTTGGAAAGAATTGATATTAGATCATCGCAGATTGAGTGGGGATTGTTAGGAAGTGAGATTGTTGCACAGAAAATGTTTTTTGCTATGTTGTTACAGTATAAATTGCATAAGCGTCCAAAGAATATAAGTTTACATTTATCTATGTAACCGGTGAGTGTCCAAAGTCCTAAGTTTGAAATAGTGGAGAGAGTCGATGATCTATTATAAAGCCCTTGAACAAGACGAGCGAAGTAACGTTGTGTAATTTCTAACAAGTTTTCAAATTGACCAGAAATGTTAGGTATTACTTCACAGCCATAAAGACTTGTTTTGAGTATCATTCTCAACCAAATCTTGGCAGATGTAAGTGGATGGAGTTCATTATTATTGAGTCCAACTGCTCTTAAGGAATTAATATTCTGTCTTGCCTTCTGACAATATTTCTCTACACGGGATTTAGTTGAGAGTGTATCGGTAAGGAGAATGCCCCCGTAGACAACAGAATCAGAATTAGGAATTGTAACATCACCAAGGTTACATTTGGGTTTGCAGGATAATTTTCCTTTGTGAAATACAACAGTTGAACTTTCAGTTGGGTTATAGGTAAGTCGCCATTTAGAGGCATAAGAAGAAACAATATCTTATGATGTTTGTAGATTTTTAGGTGTTGTTCTAACTAGAGTAGTATCGTCAGCAAGCAAGACAGCGGGAAGATGTAGACCAAATACATTAATACCACAGTTGGCAATTCTAAGATCAGTAATGAGATCATTAATAAAAACTAGGAAAAACCATGCTGATATAACTCTTTCTTGTCCAACGCCCTGTCTTACAATGTATGTATCTGATCTAAGACCTTGATATAAGACAAAAGATTCACTAGATGTATAACAGTTGTGTAATAATTGCCAAGTTTTACCTCTTATGCCAAGTCTGTAAATTTTATAAAATAGGCCATCATGCCATATTCTGTCAAATGCTTTTTCGTTATCAAGGAAAGCAGCAAAAACTGGTGAATCTCTATTAAGATAAGGTTGAATGCTTTCTATAAGAGTAAAAACGGACAAAATTGCCCCATTTTCTCGTCGAAAACCAAATTGTAAGCTATCAGGGAATTCTGGTTTTGTGTGTGATAATTTATGTTCGATAATTCGTAAATTCTAATATATCGTCTTCAATGAAATCTGGTTTTGTTCCAGTTCTTGCATTAAAATCTCCGCCGCACAAGATGCAAACATTCGGTAACTCTGAGATTATTTCTAATAAGTTATCTTGGAAAATAGTAATTCCATTTTTACATTCTAAATGAGATTGATTATACCAAGTAGATGCTTCTGGGTGGATATATGCACATGCATATAACAGATCATTATCAAAACCAAACATTGTTTTATCAAATACAATGAATATGCTATTTTCGGTGATTTTTTTAGATTTTATGAACTTTCTGAATTGATTTCTTACAAGCACTATGATTCTGCCAGAAAGCCTCCCAAAATTTGATATTTTCTCTGCATGTTTGGTAATTGATAAATAATCTGGAAAATGTCTTATTAAGTCAATGTCATTACACCAAGTTTCAGTGAAGCCAATGATATCAAATAACTTCAATAAATTCAATAAACTCGTTATCAGTTAACTTCTGTTTCAGGCCAGATACATTCCAAAATATGAAATTAGCAATGTTATCTATGTATGGAAGGTAATTGTCATTTGTATTATTTTCCTGTTGGAACTTCGAAGAATCTTTTAGACCCTGGCCACGCCTTTATCTGCGCCGATTCCTGTTTGAGCCACGAGGATCAGTTCTGTTCTCACGACTCTGGTCTGTTCTCGGTGCCGAGTTGGCCTGTGCACTACTTGACTCTGTGGGCCTCCCTGAATCTTGCTGGGTGCTGGTCTCACTTGTGCTGGGTCTCACGATCGTATCCTCTTTGGCTACATCCATTAACTTGCTCCCTTTGAAGAAGAATCTTCTGTCCGGGTGCCTCGTTCGCTGCCTGTATAGCTCTTGTCTCTGTAATGTAGTGAGGTCGTTCGCGATGCCTATTCCCTGTTCCTTGAGTATGTCCCTCATCTTAACAGAATGCCACTTGTCTTCCCAGTGCTGCATCCTCACGATGACAGGTCTGGGGGCATCAGTCTGCCGGGTAGAGATCCGATGGGCTCTCTCTATATCACGCGGGACAAGAGGGGGTAACTTTTTCTTGTCACGAGCAATATTCAGGATTTCTATGACCTTTGCTTTACTTTCTGTATAGGTTTCTTTTTGTGAAGCCTCTTGAAACCCATAAAGCACCAAATTATTCCTCCGGTTCCTTTGTTCCTGTTCTTCAATTCTCTCCTCTAAACCTTCTATGTAGCCGTCAATATCACACAGTTTTTCATTTAGTGCATCCATATCCGTTCTTAAGATTTGCTGTTCCTGTTTGTTTGTCTCAAATTCACTTCTTAATTTACAAATGTCAGATTTAATGAAGTTTACGTCCTCTTTTATCGATTTTATGTCAGAGCGTACTCTTTCTTCCGAGTCATATATTTATTTCACGATGTAGTCTCTAATCTCATCTAGTTCACGGTTCGCAGGACCGGGGTTGAGTTTGATGTCTCCAGCTAGATGTATTGTCGAGGGTAAGAACGTGTAAGCTGATGGCGAGAGTTGTGAGTGGGGCGATCTGTGTAAATGGGTCCAGCTTGTGACGTCACAGCCCTGACATGCATGTAAACAATGATCGCTTATCGATCGGGAAGTGAACATGCTATCAAAGTTCATCATCAAGTGTTCCCCATAACTTGTTAGAGAGAAGCCAAGTATCAAGTGAACAGAAATCACAAATGCACATATTGAGAGGCGATAAGGCATATCCGAACTGTCACTGAACGGGGTGTACTTGTAATCAACATGGTCGATCTGACGTGTCCCGGTTGGATGTTTAAATCGTCCGATCCTCGCTCTATAGAGCGATATGTCAATCATGATGAATGAACGAATGCTTTACAATGCTAGATGATCTACCTCTACCACTTTAGATACTTGGGAAGGATGATAAATTACCAAATTACCCACTTTCTTTCTCCGCTGTTGATATGACACGACTGCTTAGTAGGGGCGCATAACTCTTTCTGCCTACAGTGACAAATGCCTACAATGTTAAATAAACAACTTTATGCACCAGTGGTTTCACTTTGTTTAATTCATATTTGGTAGATCCATAAGTATTATAAGTTGCAGTGTAGTTTTAAGAAAGCTTTATGTTGTAAATACATGTATAGTTTTCCAAACTAGTTTTCCCCTACTTCCCTAATCCCTCAGCTCGTTAACACTAATTGGGTGTGTTCACTTATGTGCAGGTAAGCGTATCACTATCACAACATACAGTGTAGCTGTTTGTCTCTGTAGGCATTCGTCCTTGTAGGCATTAGTAGACCTAACCTATACTACCGTCCGATAATTCCGTACACATGCCCGATAATTGCGTACACGGAAGCTGAATGCACTGTACATTGTCTTGTATTCCACACACCTACCAAGTTTTGCCTAATTGGAAAATGGGAAAATGATTTTCAGTCACATTTTCAAAAGGAAGAGTGGATAATATACAATTATAATCCATTCCGAAACACAGGTATATAGTTATAACTTAAGATTGTTTCAGTATCGATTTATTCACGGAGCATTTCTACACCTAGATACTATCAGACCCCATACTGCCGAACTGACTGGGATATCAGTGCCCAGAAAACGTCAAGTCGGTTTCCTAAACGATTGAAATAATTGCTTTTAAATGGAATGTAAATATGAATAATCACCATAATACCTTAAACAAGACATCAAATGGTTCTCTCATTGGACCTTTAGGTCTAATTAACGCATTGTTTGCTTTACAGAGCAACTCCGTGTTTCTCATGATATGTGGTTATGTTTGTATACGAACGTAAAATATGTAATTGGTCTAATTCAAAAAGGAAATTTAAAAAATATTCAACCACCAAATTACTCGTCAATCTAATAGTTTATCAAACAAACTCGTAAGTGTTTTCTGATTGCATCCGAAAAATTAAGTTTGACTGATGGACGAGCGACACTGTCAGGTTTTTGATTATGATCCGGACATGTAAACCTTACCAATGTTGTCACTAGTTTTACTATACACAGTCAACAACCAATGAAGTATTGTTATTGTACAACAGTCGATATTTCTCAATCAAATGACACTACTGAAAAAGTTTTGTGGCTCTTTGATAGTCAGCTAAAGGAACAACTAACATGATCTAAAAACAATTGACATCACCTTTAGTACAAACAGTGTTGATGTATTTTGAATTAATAAACTGATATAATCCTGACGAATGTCATGTTCTAAGGTTACCAAAACTAGTTCAAAGAAGTAAATATAGCAAATTCTAAAGTGAAATTAAACAAAAGGTTATTGGCATGTAATTCATATTCTGGATTGTGGCAGTGAGAGGGTTAACCTAAAGTCGATCGGTGCATGTATGGAATAACAAGTACCATGTGAAAGCAGTAAACTTAGAGGCATGTTATTCCATGCACTTTTGTTCAGGCTTATTTCATCTTTAAAATACAGAGTTTTCATTTGGATATTAAATAAAAATGTTTATCAATTGTCAATTATCTGATGACTGAATGCTCGTTAAGATTTCACATTGACCAAGGAATGACCCAGTTAGTATACAGGTGATGAATGACCTTCAATGGCAATTTAAAAGGTCAAGGTAAAGAAATGGGTTTGACCAGAGTTATTCAACAAATCAACATTTCATATTTGATCCCTTGTGACAAACAGATAATGTTAGATTCCAAAAATGTTTCGCTTTGATGGGAATTAACTTCAACACTTTTCAAAACAACCGACATGCGCTACGAAGCTTAGTATCAGGGTATGTGTGCACCTTACAATTAAGTTTGATTTTACATTCTTTGGCTTAAAAATTCTTTTTTGATATTATATATTTTTTAGGGTCTGAGTTATCAAGCTTGATTATGTATGTTACAAAGAATAGATGAGAATTTTTTATAGAGGCTTCGGTATAAAATATGTATTCATATATGTATTTACATGTATATATGTATACATTCACAATTCACCTTCCCCTGACGATAATGATTTAGGTTTCAATGATACAACAACACAGTGACCCCCATATTTAGTCACAAACCTTCATTATAGAATATTCGGATTACTGTTGAAAATCCTACGTTTACTGATATCTTATTGCGCCACATATATGTTTGAATGTAAGATCCCCTCCTACTTGTACTTACTCCCTGCAGTGAAATTTTACTTTCTTCTGGTTTTGTTTGAACATATTTTATATCTTATTGTAAAACTTTGTATTATCGTGCAATATGTATAATATACATTCTTTTTGTCACTGTAAATCCTGTATTTCATTTCAGTTTATAAATTATAAATTCTATGTTTGTTGTAATGTCCTGTATTTTAATGCAATGTGTATAATATAAATTTTTTTTGCTGTAAAATCTTGTATTTCATTTCAGTTAAAAGAATATACATTCTATGTTAATTATAACATTCTGTATTTCAATGTAGTGTATATAATTTAATTCTTTGTTTTTTCACTCTAAATTCTTGTATTTCATTTCAGTTTATATAATATACAGTCTATTTTCATTGTAAAATCCTATATTTCATTGCAATGTATATAATAAAATGTATTGATATGAAGAAGGATATTATGTCATTCTTTTGCCACATACGAGGAGTCGTACATGTTCCCCGCGCACAATCAGTGTTTGCCACAGGGACACTCTGTAATTGCATGGCTCACACAGGTCACATGGTCCATTGTCAGGGTGTGTATGAATCTGTATCAGCTTGTGTTGTCTTGTATCACAGGGACACTCTACGTGTAATTGACTCACACAGGTCACATGGTCCATTGTCAGGGTGTGCATGAATCTATATCAGCTTGTGTTGTCTTGTATCACAGGGACACTCTACGTGTAATTGACCCACACAGGTCACATGGTCCATTGTCAGGGTGTGTATGAATCTGTATCAGCTTGTGTTGTCTTGTATCACAGGGACACTCTACGTGTAATTGACTCACACAGGTCACATGTGTCCATTGTCAGGGTGTGTATGAATCTATATCAGCTTGTGTTGTCTTGTATCACTGGGACACTCTACGTGTAATTGGCTCACACAGGTCACATGGTCCATTGTCAGGGTGTGTATGAATCTGTATCAGCTTGTGTTGTCTTGTATCACAGGGACACTCTGTAATTGCATGGCTCACACAGGTCACATGGTCCATTGTCAGGGTGTGTATGAATCTATATCAGCTTGTGTTGTCTTGTATCACAGGGACACTCTACGTGTAATTGACTCACACAGGTCACATGGTCCATTGTCAGGGTGTGCATGAATCTATATCAGCTTGTGTTGTCTTGTATCACAGGGACACTCTACGTGTAATTGACTCACACAGGTCACATGGTCCATTGTCAGGGTGTGTATGAATCTGTATCAGCTTGTGTTGTCTTGTATCACAGGGACACTCTACGTGTAATTGACTCACACAGGTCACATGGTCCATTGTCAGGGTGTGTATGAATCTGTATCAGCTTGTGTTGTCTTGTATCACAGGGAAACTCTACGTGTAATTGACTCACACAGGTCACATGTGTCCATTGTCAGGGTGTGTATGAATCTATATCAGCTTGTGTTGTCTTGTATCACTGGGACACTCTACGTGTAATTGGCTCACACAGGTCACATGGTCCATTGTCAGGGTGTGTATGAATCTATATCAGCTTGTGTTGTCTTGTATCACCGGGACACTCTACGTGTAATTGACTCACACAGGTCACATGGTCCATTGTCAGGGTGTGTATGAATCTATATCAGCTTGTGTTGCCTTGTATCACCGGGACACTCTACGTGTAATTGGCTCACACAGGTCACATGGTCCATTGTCAGGGTGTGTATGAATCTATATCAGCTTGTGTTGTCTTGTATCACAGGGACACTCTACGTGTAATTGGCTCACACAGGTCACATGGTCCATTGTCAGGGTGTGTATGAATCTATATCAGCTTGTGTTCACATGGTCCATTGTCAGGGTGTGTATGAATCTATATCAGCTTGTGTTGCCTTGTATCACCGGGACACTCTACGTGTAATTGACTCACACAGGTCACATGTGTCCATTGTCAGGGTGTGTATGAATCTATATCAGCTTGTGTTGTCTTGTATCACAGGGACACTCTACGTGTAATTGACTCACACAGGTCACATGTGTCCATTGTCAGGGTGTGTATGAATCTATATCAGCTTGTGTTGTCTTGTATCACAGGGACACTCTACGTGTAATTGGCTCACACAGGTCACATGGTCCATTGTCAGGGTGTGTATGAATCTATATCGGCTTGTGTTGTCTTGTATCACCGGGACACTCTACGTGTAATTGGCTCACACAGGTCACATGTGTCCATTGTCAGGGTGTGTATGAATCTATATCAGCTTGTGTTGTCTTGTATCACAGGGACACTCTACGTGTAATTGACTCACACAGGTCACATGGTCCACTGTCAGGGTGTGTATGAATCTATATCAGCTTGTGTTGTCTTGAATCACCGGGACACTCTACGTGTAATTGACTCACACAGGTCACTAGGTCCATTGTCAGGGCGTGTATGAATCTATATCAGCTTGTGTTGTCTTGTATCACAGGGACACTCTTCGTGTAATTGACTCACACAGGTCACTAGGTCCATTGTCAGGGCGTGTATGAATCTATATCAGCTTGTGTTGTCTTGTATCACGTGTCACACAAAATTATCACAGATTGTCTATTTAGTTATCCTTTCCGCTGCTGAGTTTGATATCAATTATCATCCAAAAGTGGCTACCACAGTACATGTAGATATCTCTTGTGTGAGATCAAACGATTATCACATCTTCTAGCGATATCTACATTTATCATTATCCCTACAATCAAATCGTCATAATAATAATAATAACAACATCAGTCAGTGATAACACGAGGTATTGATATCACTTAGAACAGACTTCACTCAACTGTGACGTCACAAAGTTGATGACCTCATTGTAGAAGATATTTGCTGGTAGTTTTAAGGTCAGAGAGACTGATTTTATAATAGTTCTGGAATGACTTTGGGTGATAAAAAATCTCACCCTCGCGTCTTCTAATGTTGGCCGATTTCAGTAACATATTCTGGAATAAGGAGACACTTGCATGAGGTGCTCTATTTATATGCATATACTTTAGCGAGATTAGAGACCGGATTTTCTCTTCAATAAGATGTATATAACTATTTCAAGGTTCTCAAGTCAAACAGATTTGAACGTAAATCAGCAAACCACAACCTCACATGATAAAGACAATATTTGAAGATATCATGTATAAGGTTATCTTATCTCATCACGGGAAAATCCTGTTTTCAATTAAGACCGCAATTAAAACAAAATACGCTAAGCCCCAAAAGAAACTATCCACTCATTCAAATCTTCATTGAAAAATAACAAGACACGGTTTTCTATCCTAACTTAATTTTATCTAATACTGAATCATTTGCACGTCATCTAACTTCATTTGTTTTGCAATAACTCGTTTATCTTACAGCCAGGAAACGTTTTATGAACACTGGTGTGAAATGTTAATTTCCATTTTTTAGAAATCGAAGTTTCTGATCATATGTTAATGAATTTATGGAATATGGAGTCCATAGTCATCATGCAGGCAAACACTCAACGACTCATTGATGTTGTGAGACGTCGGACGGTAGCGTTAGGGATGTTCCCCCATTCATCCTCAGGTTGACTGGAGGGTTTGCTCTATTCCTGATTCGCCTCCCTAGGCAGTCCCACATGTGTTCAATTGGAGAGAGATCAGGAGAACGTGACGGCCACGGCAAGGCGTTGACGTTATTGTTGTCCAGATTAATCGGTTATGTCGATGTTGGGCCACAATAAGGTCGACGGGCCCGAATCCCTACTGCTTTTAACCTCCTTCTGACGGTTGATTGACTAAGCACCCTCCCGAGAGCCGTAGACGCCGATACTGCAATTGTCAGGAATCGATTTCGGAGATGGAGAGTTCTTAAGTATCGGTCTTCCCGACGTGACTTCACACGTAGTCTACCTGTACGCGATCTATCTAATGTTGTTCCCGTGTCCCTATAACGTTTCATCAAATTTTGTATGGTTTTTCGATGACAGCCGAATGTTCTTGCAAAAAGAACATTTGAAGTACCCATGTCCTTCATACCCAAGACCCTGCCGCGCTGTTCTGGGGTCAATCTAAGCATTTTAAAAGTGGTTTTATATGACCTGGCTCACATGTGAATTGATCGCTTGCTAACTCACTTTCAATAATGAATGTGCGAAACAATGATCAAAGAAAAGTAAATTAAGAATATATTTGAATTTTAAAAAGATAGTTTCTTTTGGGGATTAGTGTATATCCTCTTTCTTCTAAACCACGTTATCATAGAGACCCTGTTAATATTGGGAACGTGCCCTCTCTCCGTATTATAGGGACGGTATAATGACAAAAGAAATTTGTGAGATCTAGGTTAGTGAGTAATTTGAATCGTCATGATTACCTTGAAAACATCATAGAGTTAAAGGAAGATAGTTAAAAGATGTGCCACTGTTAAGTATACGTTTATCTAATAATAACACAGAAGAAACAGTAGGCTCTAAATTCGTAGCTCTAAAGCTTCATAACAAAATTTGTTTTGCAATTCACACTATATATTGGGTAGGTGTTAACTTTAGTTCAAATAATATAACAACAATTCTAGATTTAGAAACATAACATTCCGATTACACACTTGCAACTTGGCGAGGAGTTGTGAAACATTCGGGGTACGAAACGCAAAAGCTGAATATTATAAAGTTTCATTTCAATATATCATAGTAATGGCAAGGTTAGAAACAGATCATGATGAATTAATCATCTAACTTAACGATAATTTTAACTAATTTAACTAATAAAACGAACCAACGAACACTATATGTTATAGTTTTACTATCCAGAATAAAAGACCCAACGGATAACATATAAGAATGATTGGATTAATGATAAATAATTGTAGCAGTATGTTGTCATGGGGTTGTGGGATGAACCCGTGGACACTGCCGGGGTGTGAGTGACGACACAAGAATACAAGAGTATTCAACCTTTTATCAAGTGTCCCTCGCTACTTCCAATCACATCATGATTCCATCTGCATGACAGAAGTAACATTTACAATAAATATAACCTAATCCCATGCACAAGATTAAAACCAATTAACTAAAACAACACACATCACGCTTCACTCATTATCAACATTCAATTCATACAATCACTCATAGCAAGCTTCCTTATGAAGTATAAAGATAATGATACAGATTTAGATATATTTAGTTAGATGGATAACTACGTTTATGATAGCTACCACATACATACTTAACCTAATCTACTGTACTGCAGATTATCACAATACACTACAAATGCTACGACATATCTACTATACTGTAGATATAACTACAATACCATAGCCATATAGACAATACACACAAAACCTATGTGCAAAATATATTTATTCCAACCATAATTGAAATAACTACAAACAAACTTTACCACAATATAAATATATACACAAGCATGACATACCACACAATGAAATGTAAACTAACCTGAAGAAATATGAAGTCCTCCAAACACAATGAATCCGGCTCCAAGAATGAACAACAGAAAGAGCTCCAATCACTATCTTCTGCAGCGAGAAGTATATGAAGGACACTGTCCAGTCACATAGAGAAACTTATATAGCAAGGAAAGAGTCAGAGAGAACAATAGAGAAGACAGATTGAGGGCTTGAGTCTATTGTATTTGTGTGCTTGGCTTGTGCAGTGAGTGCAGAGTTAATTAGTAGGCGGCAACAGGTTAGCTTGCTATACTAAAACATATGAATTAAAATATAACTTGCTTAATGAATAAATACACTATTTTGTATTAAACTAAACTAATTAATATACTATGATATACTAATACCTTATCTGAACAAAACTAAATTAAACTAAAATAGCTAACTATGAACACTAAAATATAGACTGCCACATAATGAATGACCGTGCCGCGATGTATTTCACAGGCATCATGAGCTTTATCAATGTATGACTTTATGCATTTGACGGGTATTCGTCATGCTATCCATGTTCTCCATTTGGGCTGCACACATTACCCACCAAATGCAACATAAGGTTTCTAACGGACAAACTTACCTTGTTTATTTGAGAGTCCTGATCTCCCCAAACACCCACACTAATGGGACAGTTGAAAAGCAGTAATGGTTGAAAAACAATCCACTTTTAAAAAAATAACGAAACCCAACTTATACGTAAAAGGACAATTTACATCATCAATAAAGAAGGTCACATATTTTCAGAATTTGAACTTCATATTTAGGACGTTTCAGAAGTATGAATATGAAGCAATTGAAAAGGATAAGATATATAAGATAAGGGTTTTATTATCCCAATTAGACATTTGTTTTACATTTCATACAGTTCTCCAGTGTAAGAACAATAACAAGGCTAAACAGATATATAAAATATTCACATAACACATTATAACTACATCATGCATGGCAATTGATAAAATGCGAATATAATCAATAACATAAAACATCAATTTGATACATTTCTATTTCACTTACGCCGCTAATGGCTGACATAGATGAATTGCCAAATTAACAATTACTCACTTTACTTTCACATTTTACTGCATGGCTTACATTAGCGTAAACTATTTGCTACAGATGATGGGCGATACCTGTTTGTTCTGCAAGTCGGCATGCAAAGCTTACGTCCAGACGGTAGTGAAGAGTATTCCGAAAACAGAGTGTGTGATGAACCCCTTCAAATTTTATCAATTTTGTTGGAAATGTGCTGGTCAATATAACTGCAGAGACTTTCAATGGGAAGTCCAATAATTGTTGAAGATGTGTTGATGGTTTTTGAGAGTTTGTTTTATTCCACCGACGACACTGTATAACCATCAAAACCACCCCCTCCCTCTTACCACCTGACAGGCTAAGAGAATTTGTTATTGGGAAAGCATCCACTGTTTACACGTCCTCGCTATTGATACATTAATGTTAAATCTTGTTATGGAAGATGACTAAATTAATCGATGATTAATGATCAAATTCCTCATATCAGACAACAACCCGATTTTGACAGGGATAATTAAACTAGCTAAAATCCTTGATACAATAGGATTCTCTTCACTTTATCCGAAGTTACCTTTGTTCTCAAGTTCTGATGTTGTCAAGAAAGAACGGTTATAGGTCAGAGGCTTTCGTAATGTTTTGTTTGGATGACGTCATAATCTTTATTCCCTCTTATTGTGCCTGAATCGAGTTCAGCATAATCGTTGATGGGAGCGTTATTGCTTGACTGCGCATGCTCTGAAACGTCAGCAGGTCGAGTAACAATGCTGCTCATCTGGTTGAAGTCACGTGATCTCTGAACTGGTCTACTGTCTTTAAGGTGCTTGATCCACTGCAGTCTATGGGAGAGAATAGTTAACACAACATTTGCATATTAATACACATTGAATTTTCGAAGTCACAAGCAAATATATATAAAAAACAAATAAAGATTGATCCAACTACGCCAAACGTCTGTTAGTGTTCTTCATTTACAACTTTATACATATATAAAGAGAGAGTTTCCTCACCGCCCCTGCCTGATGAGACAGATGTGTATTCCCACACCCAGCAGAACCACCACAAGGAAGGTTCCAACAACAGCACCCACAAGTGATGTAACACCATAAGAGCCATGCTCCATGTCGTCGGTGTCTGGTGATGTATCAAGTCAAAGGTATAATTCTGTATAGATATTCTTAACTGACAAAATGTTTTTACCCTTGGTTATCTAATATCTATTAAATCAAATTAGAGGAAGAATGCTTATTTTGTAGAAATTAACATTCAGTATTTGATTGGGAAATAAAAGGGTCCTATCCTGACCTATCACATCTTTGTTGTGTTAAATACCCGTCACAATTTATGTTTAACGCGTTAAAATGTCTCCTTTAGACCTGAGATAATAACAGCCATTGTCTTGGATATGATTAACAGGATGTAAGGGCTGTCTTAACTTTCTATTATTTCAAATATTCATGCTTATAACACGTTGGTAGTAAAATATATTAATATCATAATAAAAATGTGATTAAATTGATTGTTTCATATTTCATTAGTTACACATTCTATTACGTACCTTGTATGGCTACAAAATCACACCAGGTTCCGTTGTATCCCTCCAGACATCCAGCAGGACACCTCCCATCCACACTGTCACAGACACAATCACACTCACCACACTTCCTTTCACAGAATGGACAGTACGTTCCTTCGGTACACGCTGAATAAACATAATCTTAATTCATTGATAAATTGACAACTATCTGTTATCAATACAAATCCGACACCAGGTATTGTATTTTTTTTACTGATAAAGAATTACGGTTTTAGTCAGGTTTCACAATTGAGATCTTGTTTTTTATCGAATAATATTGGTAACTTTCAAACGTTTTTGTACTAACCTATTGACTAGAACTACTTTGTCTGCCTCCTCTAGGCATGCTTTACTTCAACCTCTCTAATCACAGATGAAACTTCAAACAGTGGAGTAGGGGATACATAAAATTCCCCTCCAAGGGTTGTAAGTCAGTGGTCTCATGACGTCACTCCAAGAAGTTAAAAGCAAAGTGTAAAAAAGAACAACAGACAAAGAACAAACAATGCAAACCGAAGTTTATTTCAAGGAGCATCGAAAGACACACAAGACCCTCCTCCTAAGAGCACTGTCCCCTTCTCGTTCTGGTCGGGGGGGACCACCTTCTGCTGACCCAGTCTAGAGATGCCTTTGAGATCTGCTGTGGAGAGATCTCGTAGGTTAATGATTGGCGAAGACTTCCAAGAACACCAAAAACACCCTGCCTTGACATCTGAGCGTGATGTTACAGTGGTAAGCCATCATGACTGCTCGGATCTCAAGCGGCATGGAACGCGATGGTGGTAGCAGGTCAGCTGCCTTGTAAGCGTCGTTGACTGTTGACCTCAGATATACATCCAAAGCTCATTTGTCCAGCTCTTTGGTGCTCCATGGCGAGTGAGGCAAGAACAGATGACGCCTGCCATCAATCAGCCTGCGTGTCCACCCTCAAAGCCCTAACTGGACACAGAGACAGATCTATCTCTCCCTGGTCACACCCCAGTACCGGAATAGAGAACGTACGGCCCGCCACATCAGCTGCTTGGTTTTTGTAGACGCAATCGGGACCTAAACCAAGTAAGGCTGATCCCCCTCCCTGACCTCAGAACGTAGAAGTTCCGCCTGGAACACAAGGATTTCTGAAATCCGATCTGCAGAGGCTATGGCCACCAGAAAGATGACCTTGATGGTGAGAGGGAGGAGGGGAACGTTTGAGAGCAGTTCTTACTTGAGGAGCGACACATCTCAACCTGGCGACCTCTTCCTAAGTACAGAGAGGATAGCAGACATGTTGGTGTTAATTGAAGACGCCTAAAGATACCTGGTGTTGTGTAGGTACACTAAGTTCTCTGCTACCTGAGGAACGGAGGCCTCTGCCAAGACGAAACCCCGCTGAGCACAGAAGGAGGCAAAAGGCCTGCCACTAGAAATCATAGAGTTCCCTTGTGGTCTTCCCATGACTAGAGGAAGTCGAAGGAGAACCCGAGTTGTCCTTATCTTGGCTACCACCTGAGAGAGGATGGCCGGCAGCGGAAAAACATAGGCGCCCATCCCCTCCCACCCTAACGATAGCATGTCTAAGCCAATTGTTGGGGGTTTGGTACTGGGGAGACATACGTCGGTAGCTGATGATTGAGGCACGTCACAAACAGGTCTATCAGGGGGATCCCGAAATGGAGACACAACCCCCTAGAGACCATCGGGTTCAGCTGCCACTCTGTTGGGGAAAGGCCATCGGGTGTCAAAGATGTTCTTTGCACCTGGGATGTGGACTGTTCGACTGTCCAGTTCCACATAATCCACCAGCTCGAAGAGCCGGAGGGACACGGGTAGCAGAAACTCGGCCTTGGTGGACCCCTGCTTTTTTATCGACCAAGCAGTCGCTGAACTTGCCAGTGTTGAATGGCTAGCTTGACTGCTTCCAACTCGAGGACTTTGATGTGCGAGTTGTTCTCTGGTTGAGACCAGACTCCCGCCACCTGCTCGTGACCCAGATGCGCCTCGGTAGCAAAGATAGGGACAACTCGTGTCCTTTGCCTTCTTCTGGTTGCCCACTGGAGGTGTCTACGAACAGGTGTGCTGAGGGGGGAAGAGGCCAGAGTGAAACCCCAGAGAAAAGCTAGGAAGCGATGCAGACCTGGGGTCAGAGCTTTGACGTGACGACACTGCGCTTCCCTGATGTGGATAACCTCCCCCTGCACTAACCCTGAGCTGATGTTAGCAACCCCAACACACTCTGCCAGTGACATAGGGAGAGTGATGCATCGAGACCCTGATCCCATATACCGGTCGTAATGAGCCATCTGTTCCGTATTTATGTACTCTCGAAACAGCTGTGATAGCCCCTAAGAACTTTTGAAGAGTCGCCGAAAGTCGCTCTCACAAAACAAATTTGAAACGCCCCCCACCCACCCCTCAAACCGTTCCTACGCCACTGTTCAAGCTTAGTAGTGCACGGCCTAGTACATGTCAACAAGGTCACTCACCTACTCAACACCTATTATAAACAGACTGTCTAAGACAACCTGTTAACGACGAGCGTGCAGATTATCGTAGAAACAACATCTTTATTGAATAAGAAGGGCGTGACAAGAGTCCATTGACTTACCGCCCTTGGAGGGGGATTTATCGTATCCCCTACTCCACTGTTTCAAGTTTCATCTGTGATCATAATGTTTAAATAAAGCATGCCTGGAGGTGGCAGGCATACTAGGTCGAGACAACAGATAGTTATCTAGATAATAGTCATAATGTCATCAACTTGCATTGTGAATATGAATTATAGCGGTAAACAGGGTAATTTGTATTGATGTCTTCAGTTTTGTGTTTGCAATATGGAGGAGGCAGGCATAGTAGGTCTAGTCAAAAGATATGTTTTTAAATAATTGACAGTTAAAAATGTGGTTCAGATTAATATGGAAGCGGACTGGATTACAGTGAAGGTATGTTCGATAATGTCTAATCTTTCTTTCCAAAAACTAATTATGTTGACAATACAACCATTGCACAAGGATTAACACATTCAGAAAAAGGAAAAGCAAAAGAATAATAATTTGGACAACAATGGACTAATTATGGAGAAGTTAGTTCATTATAAAAGCTAAAACACCATTATGGAAAATTTGATATGGTTAACTATTTCACGTTTCAATAGTAACTTTACGATTGCAACATAACCAACAGGCAACTAAAAGTCAAGGTTGTGTTATCATATTCTCGCCATTGTTTATGGTTATGTCAACATAAACAATCACATCCTGAGGATAATCATGATTTGTAGGTAAATATGTAAGTGATATCTTATATAAATGATCATGAATTAAATTGCTATGAAGCACTCTCCTACTTCAAGAAAACAGATATTGACCAATGACCATAGCTCACCACTTGCACAGTCCACTCCTGTCCAACCCGGCTCACATCCGCCAGGACACTGTCCAGTCTGGGGGTCACATCCGGTAGATGACGTCACACAGTGACGGGAATTGCAGGACTTTGAACAGTCGACTCCGTAGTATTCACCAGAAGAACATGCTGTTCATGGAATACAAACTTGATAATTTGATCCTTTATTGATATCACACCTGAGAAACACTCTTGACTATTATATTCTATGCTTTATTTGTCGACTTTGCTAAAGCCTTTGATTCGGTGAAACAAAACAAAGTATGGAATATTCTAAATAAACATGGTCTTAGCCCTAAAACGAGTAATTTATGAAGACAAATATATGAAAATGTAAAAGCGTGTGTCATAAATAAGAATATTCTATCAGAAACTTTTGAGATACAAATTGGAGTCAGACAGGGCTGTGTAAGGAGTCCTTTTTTATTTAGTTTTTTTCATAAATGAATTAGCCACACAGATCGAAAATAACTGCACACACGTTATCCAGTTACATCCAGATATCTTTCAACTATTTTTTTTACTATTTGCGGAAGACATTGTCTTGATATCAAGTACAGTTATGGGTCTACAAAGGCAAATATATACTGATGGAAACGAATAAGGGAACGCTTAATTACTGGTAACTTATTTTTTTTAAATAATTTTTTGTTGTTGTTGCATTTACATAATTTGCGCATACATATTACAATTGTGAACAATCATCTGAAAAGTAGGTGACAGCTTGACCAAAACTTGTTAAACAAATTTACATCTGAATTCAAAGTTGCTGCACATTTTGTTAATTTATAGACGTTTGCAAGCTCCCGTTTGATCTCCTTGAAATTTGGTCTTTTGTGTTGCGCTCTCCTGTTAAAAATGTGGTATTTAATGATAGTTATGATATCGTTTAAAGGATTGTTATTTCGTTGGGTGTAACCAAGAAACACCATTTCCATGGCTATATTAATATTTATCTGAGCTTCAGAAAACAGCCAATCTTTCAGATCATTCCAAACGGGGCTTACACTGGTGCATTCCCAAAATAAGTGAACAATAGACTCTGTGCCTTTACTGCTGTAACTGCATAAATCGCTGTCAACGTATCCCATTTTATATAGGCGCGAATTAGTAGGTAAAATATGATGTAGAATCTGATACTGGAACCATTGAAATTTTGTGGCTTTGGTGCACTTAAATGGTACTAAATTATAACTTTCCCGTTCTTGTTTATTGATTTTGTGACCAAATATATGTTCCCATTTTGTGAAATTTTGATCAGTATGTGTATGTTTTTGCATGAATATGTCATAAAAGTGTTTCGAGCCTTTCAGAAATTTTAACAAATTAGCTAGATGAAAGGGAATCTAGGGATTGGTAATCTTGTACATATTTGTGATATTCTGTTTCCGGCAATATGTTTTGATTGATTGTAGAATACCTAAATATTCTAAGAAGTTAACATTTGTGGAGTATATCGCACAGAAATCCTTGTGGTTTTAAAATTGTCCTTTGTCATCAACTAAGTCATATACAAATTTTACGCTTTTGTCCTAAAGTTTTTTCATAAAGACAGTTTTAGAACCCACTTGTATGTTGTCGTTTAGCCATACTGATTGGGACATTACATCAACGTTAGTTAAATCACCTTTGTTCAATCCATCCAATTGTACAATATCTCTGTGAAACTGATTGGTTATACAAGAAAAAAATTGTGTCTTATGTTCTTTACTCATTATTTCATATATACTATGATTTTTGATTGTTGGGGTATTTCTAAAAAATAGATTTTGCCACTTCGACTTCATAGTCATTTTCTGGGAATTAATCATCTCTCTTATTTTTGGGTATTTTATTCCACCATTTTCTTTGTCACATATTATTTGAGATCGCTTTATTTTATCGGGTTTATTACCCCAAATAAAACTGAAACACTTTTTTTGGAACTTTTCAATGACTGTATCTGGTGGGTTAGGAAGTGCTGTAAATAAGTGATTCAGTTTTGGAAGTATCAGTGATTTAAGGGAAGTATTTTTCCCAATAGGTGTTAAGTTTCGGGCTGACCATATTGCCATTAATGTTTCACATTGTCTAAATTTATTATCATAGTTCATTTCAACCATTTCTTCCAAATCCATAGAAAACGGAATACCAAGTAATTTGAACGGCTCTTGTTTCCAATCCAAGTTCCAGTTTTTACATAATTTCATTTTGATCTTTTCTTTGAGCCCATCCACATGAGTTATGTTTTGTCTGTGTTCACTCTTAAGCCAGAAAAACGTGCGTAAAAGTTCAAAGTTTGAAGTACAGCGTAGAGGCATCTCTCAGAACCATCAAGGGTACAAGTAGTGTCATCAGCATATTGCGAAAGAAGATATTCAATGTTTCCTACTTTGATACCTTTTGTGTCATTGTTATTTCGAATAAGTATTGCCAATATTTCTACACATAGAAGAAACAAATAGGGGGATAGTGGATCTCCCTGGCGACAGCCCCTTAAGACTTTAAAGAATTGAGACCCAAAACCATTTACAATTACACAAGATTCAATTCCATTATAGAACGTATTGATCCATTTCTTGATTGATTCTCCAAATCCAAAGACAGAGAGTGTTTTTTCAATAAAAGTCCAATCAACGGTATACCGGTATCGAAAGCTTTTTCGTAGTCAACCATTAATAAAAGGCCAGGAATCTGATAGTCTTCAGTGTGTTGGATAAGGTCATATATCTGTCGTGTAATTTCTCCGATATATCAGCCTGACATAAATCTTTTTTGGTCATCATTGATTAGCATATCTAATACAGATTTTATTCTGTTGGAAATAGCCAAAGAAGCAATTTTATAAAAGATCGATAACAGAGAGACAGGTCTCCAATTTTTTTAGAACTGTTTTGGTTTGTTTTCCTTTGGAATACATGTTATGACGCCTCGTCTTTGGGAAATAGAGAGCTGGCCGCTTTTATATGCATAATTAAGTGATTTGATCAGGTATTTTCCAATGTCATACCAAAAGAACTTTACAAATTCTGCAGTAAATCCGTCCGATCCCGGACTTTTACCATTTTTTTGACTTTTTACAGCTTTTAGTACATCATCATAGGAAAGGTCGCCTTCTTATTTTTGAGATACAGTTTTCGATAATATATGTGTATCAAAGTTGTCAAGCAGTATGTTTAGATCTATGTTGGATACATCATGTTTTGAATATAGTTTCTTGTAGAAAGTGTTTACTTCTTCAATAATCGCGCCTTGTTCATTAAGAATATCACCCTGGTTATCCTCTAAACGAGTTATAGATTTGTTCAAGTAATTTCTTGTTTCTAAACTTAAGAAATATTTTGGGGGTTTCTCTCCATGTTCTAACCAATCTGCTTTTGATCGTACTATAGTTCCTTGAGTTTTTTGTTTTATTAAATCTTCAAGGTCTTTTTCAAGTTTATCTACACTAGTAAGAATCTCAGTTTTCTTATCTTCAATTTCTTCTGTGTCCAAGTCTTTAAGTGCTACCTCTAATTTATTTTGAATGTCGTTTTCAAGTTTTTCACGTTGTCTTTTTTTATTCGCCGAGTATTCAATTGTTTTACCTCTGATACCTAAGGTTATCATTTCAAATAAAATTTGATCATTTATCTTAAAAGTATTTGTTTGTTCTAACTCATTACACTTATATTGATCAATTTTTTCATGTATTGTTTCTTTAACAAGCTGTACATAATCGTGATCCTTTGGGAGTGAGTTATTACATTTCCAGAAACCTTTTCCTCGCTTCATTTCTGATGGTCTAAAAGTCAGTGAAATAAGTGAATGGTCAGATTTATAGCTTGGTTCTATTTCAGTTTTAGTTATAGAGGGGATTAGATTATGGGATACGAGAAAGTAGTCTAACCTTGACTGCTTTATTGGTGTTGGTTGTCTCCATGTAAAGCGTTTAGCAAATGGGTTTTGGTCTCTCCAAGGGTCGACTAAGTCTAATTCATCTTTTAAATATAATAGTTCTTGCCTTGCGTTTGGGTTGTAAATGTTATTATAATTATAAGCATCAAGGTAATAGTTTTGTATGATATTCCAATCACCACAAAGGATAACATAATCGCTTATAACTGCTTTGATTGTAGACGAAATGTCTTCGATAAATTTAGGAGTGTCTGTGTTAGGTCCATAAACAGTAATTATAGCTAACCGAAAATCTTCAATCTTTATTTCTAAGGTCAATTTATTTCAAGTGGCATCTCTCTGTTCACTTTTGACTTGGAAGTCAAAGTTTTTAGATCCGAAAAAAGCTACACCCCTTGAGTTACTTTTAAAAGGACTAAAATAGCAATTACTACAACCCCATTCTTCCCGTATGCCTTGTTCCATATCTTTAGTGAAGTGTACATCTTGAAGACAGTATATGTGTGCTCGTTTTCGTTTCAAGAAAGTAAATAGTTCCTTGCGTTTGTTCTTATCATTAATGCCTCTACAATTTTGTGAAATTATCTTTACTGTTTCAGCCATATTGTAGGTGAGATATGAAATACGTTGACAGGGATATATTCAGTGTGAATTTTCGTATGCAAATTGCATTTCTGTTAAATAGTAATTTCATGCAACAAATAAAAACATGGTATAAAAAGAGCATCTTGAATACAGAAGGTTTTATGGACTCCGCCTTTCCACGAACGTAAGTGACATAGTTTTACTATATTGAGGTGGTATCTCCATCTCTCAAAATCAAACATTATAGCGTTGCCATTCAAAATGTTATGATGATAATTATATTCGAGTCTTACTTACGTTTTTGTTCCATTTTGAATAGTCCACACAGTATAATCCAAGCAAAAAAGAATCACATCACAAACACAAAACATATCCACACATTCCAACCCAATGTACACTGTGTTTGTACCTGGTAATCCAACAAAACACGTAGCGCACGTGCGTGCTAATAATAAGACTCAAAGGGTATTCGGTACAACTAAAATTGGTGAAAGGTGGTTCAAGTGTGTAAGTCGATTAGAAAATTAATGTTGAAAAAACGCTTTACCGTCACAAAATGTCTATGCAATGTTCCCAATAACACAAAAATTAAAACGGTCTTGTTCCTCCGCCTTTCCACGGACGTAAGTGACATAGTTTTTACTATATTGAGGTGGTTTCTCAATCTCTCAAAATCAAACATTATAGCGTTGCCATTCAAAATGTTATGATGATAATTATATTCGAGTCTTACTTACGTTTTTGTTCCATTTTGAATAGTCCACACAGTATAATCCAAGGAAAAAAGAATCACATCACAAACACAAAACATATCCACAGACTCTAGCCCAATGTACACTGTGTTTGCACCTGGTAACCCAACAAAGCACGTAGCGCACGTGTGTGCTAATAATAAGACACAAAGGGTATTCGGTACAACTAAAATTGGTAAAAGGTGGTTCAAGTATGTAAGTCGATCAGATCTGGTTTCCAGCACAACTTCTGCATCAACAACCTGGACTCGTTTCCAAATCTTCTTCTCCTTGCGGATTGTCGGGGCTTGACGACTTAGAATTGTTCGTCGCTATTTTAACATTGGAGGTAGGTCTGTTTGGATGCTAACTCGGGACTGTTTCAGGAGTTTTCGAGCTACAAATACTGCTTCACGGTCCGGCATATATAGGAAAGTCGCAATTATGCTTCAGACTGCCGATGGGTTGTTTATTCTCTGATACTCTGATAAGGGTAGCCTGTGGACGATTTTGAAAGCTATTGAGTTCACCCTGTCCTGTTGAAAGTTCAAGGATTTCACGAGAAAATCTCGGAGTACTTGTTCTGTGGTGACTCCGGAATCCCGTAAAACAACAGGTTTGGCTTCCTGTCATGTATGTCCTTGAGAGTTACCAGTTTTTGATAAAACATACGATTTTTTCTCTCCTCGTCCAGTTCATTTCGCATTTTGATCATTTCTTCCGAGTGGATAGCCACATCATTCTCAACGGAACTCAGCTTCTCTCTAATTTCTGTTATTTCCACTTTGATAGAATCTTGTAAGTCACTCCTAACAGATTTAATCAGTTCAGTGAGTCTCTTCTCTGTGGCTTGAACAATTTCTTCCATTGAGCTAGCGGATCTTGTCGTACGGCCCGACTCGGACATTTTGATACCAGAGTCACTTTGTATATCAAAAACATAAAAATAATAGTCGGACTGTGTTTTTTAAATCCAAGGCATAAGATTTTCAAACGACTTTAGTTAGGAATATAGCTCATTTTTAAAGATTGATAGGATTTTTTCGGTGGGTTGGCGGAGCCCAGCAGAAACACGTTACACCGGAAGTGGTAACTGGTAACTGGTAACTGGTAACTTATGTCTGGCATGTTCCGTTTGTTCGAGGCTGCGTGGGGCCAATATAAACTGAAAATGTTGAAGTTTATTTTCACTGAAAAAGGTACCGTGCCCGTGATAATTGATTTCCATGAACGTCATGCATGGCAACATCCATTTAACCTTCAAGGAGTCAACGAATGTCAGTGTACCTTTACCTTCAGAATCATGCCAAGAGCGTACCTTTCTGATAACGAGAAATGGCCGGCTATCGGGTGCATAAACAGCGGTCAATCAATATGCCAGACAGCCAGACAATTTAACAAGTCTAAAAACGTGATTTCGGGACTGTGGAACCGGTACCGTCAGACAGGGAACGTAAAGATTAGACCAGGTCGTGGTCCAAAACGTAAGACAACGCCCCGAAACGACCGCCAGCTGGTGCTGCTGTCCTTAGGCAGGGATTTTCTGACGCAAAACAACGTCAGAGTGTTGCCATGGCCGTCCAAAAGCCCATACATTAATCCCATTGAACACCTCTGGGACGTTCTTGGACGTCGGGTGAGGGATCGTGATGTTCTACCCCAGACACTTGATGCCATGTTCAAGGCTCTCCAAGAAGAATGGCGCGCAGTTCCTCGGGCTGTCATGCGGAAGTTGATCCAAAGTGTTCCACGACGGTGTGAAGAAGTGATCAGGAAACAGGGAGAACACACCAGATACTGAAATTTCGCCTGTGGTGTACATACTTAATTAATGAAATATACTTGATCGAAAACCCATGACAACAAAACAAATTTCACCATCAATACATGCGTTCCTTTATTCATTTCCATCAGTATATGAACTCGAAAACTTTTGTATGCAGTCAAAACTAACAATCTAGATAAAACAAAAGTAGTGGTATTTAAAAATGGTGGAAAGTTAGCAAAACATGAGAGATGGTAATACAATAAATGTAAACTTGAAACTACAAATTCTTACAAATATCTTGGTGTATATTTCTCAAGCCAATTATCCTGGTCATTACATGCAAAGTACGCAGCTGTGCAGGCGAAAAAAAGTACTGTTAGGAATCTTAAGACAACTTCGTATATTAGGTGATCTCAATATGAACTCTTTTTTCAAAATATTTGATGTTAAGATAAGTCAAATTCTTTTGTATGGGGCAGAAATTTGGGGATTTAATACATTTACAAAATTAGAAATGGTTCATCTATATGCCTGTAAAAAGTTTTTAGGTGTTTAACAGAATACTCCAAGTGTTATGGTATATGGTGAATGTGGCAGGTTTCCATTATATATTTACTCTTATTATAAGGTAATTCGGTATTGGATGAAATTAGTATATATGCCCTCATATCGTTTACCAAAGAAATGCTATGATATGATGCTGCTTTTTCATAGAAATGGATATAAGAATTGGGTGACAGATGTAAAGCAACTATTTTTCTCAACTGGCTTTGGAAATATTTGGCCCAATCAGGAAAATGGAATATATCCAGAATTCTCTAAATCATTTAGTCAAAGATTAAAAGATATATATTTCCAAAAATGGCAGGCAAAACTATCTCTTTCAAGCAAATGCGACACATATCAACTGTTTAAAATATCCATTCCGAATACTACCTATCTTGTTTAAATGTTAAGAAGTACAGAGTAAGTCTAGCACGTTTTCGATGCTCGTCACACGAACTGTGCATTGAGAAAGGTAGATATATAAATATTAGTAGAGAGCAAAGAATCTGTCAATTATACCAATCAAATGAAATTGAAGATGAGTACCATATTTTACTTGTATGTCCGATCTAAAGTAGCATAAGAAAGAAAGATATTAAAGAAAAGTATTATGTACATCCAAACATGCTAAAATTTTCCATACTAAACTGACGTCCAAAAGAAACTTTACACCCTTTTTGGTAAACTCTAGATCGAAAACAACAAAAGATAGATGGACGAAATAAAGTGTATTAAAACGATCAACATGTCAACATAATAACCTCAAAAGATGGTCGTCACAAAGCATCTGGTCATGACGTCACAGCTGCTTATGTGGAGGTGGGGTCACAAAACTGCATTTTCAACATCATGTGAAAGAGGCAGTACACTAAGAAAATCCTTCAAGTTCAATAACGTGGTGCATTAATAACGTGTGTGACCACCTCGTGCCTCAAAACATGCATAGACCCTTCGACGGACAGAAAATGTCAGTCGTCTGATGACGTCACGTGGTATACGCACCCATTCCTCTTGAAGTGCCCGGATCAGTTCTTGCAGGTTAGCTGGTGGGTGTGGTCTCCGTCGAATACGACGATCCATGACGTCCCAAAGGTGCTCAATAGGCGACATGTCTGGGGAACATGCAGGCCACAGCAATACCATCACGTTGTTGGCTGTGAGGAAGTTTTGGACGATGTGGTCTGTGTGGGACCTGGCGTTGTCTTGCTGGAACAGGACGCCATTAGGTTGTTGATGAAGAAATGGGAGGACAGTCTGACGAAGGATGTGGTCAATATAGCGCTGAGCAGTCAAATTGCCATTAACGATGACCAATGGCGTCCTCTCCTGACCACAAATCCCTCCCCAAACCATCACACCACCTCCCCCGTACGTAACAACCTCCTGAACACAGCAAGCTGCTGTTCGTTCCCCTCTTCTACGGTACATGCGTTGCCGTCCATCAGCCCTGAACATATTGAACCGACTTTAGTCTGAAAAGACGACCCTCTGCCAGGCACGTCGCTGTCAACGCTGTACGGTTCTGGCCCATCTCAATCTTCGACGATGAATTTGGTTTGAATTTTACAGTAACATTTCAAAATCGTTATTGGTCATACTGCTATTATACCTCTAAAGTACAGAATATAGTAAATTTGATGGGATCAGCGTTTAATTTTAATAATCGGACTACATCAACACTCCTTTTAAATGACTGCTTTAAATCATTCACTTAAACCTGTACAAAGAAAAAGAAACTAAGGAATGATTATGTTTGGCATATTTCCTTATTTATAAGTTATATTTAGTGAAATGTTATATGCTGTAAAAGATTGACCGAGTTGACAAATGTAAAAAAATAATTATGATTCTATGTCATTCTGCCTATCTTATAAATATTTGCTGTCAACTGTAAGATGTTATCGTAATTACTTCTTTTTTTTAATTATTCAGGGTAACAAGAGTGATAGCTGCACAAGGTAAAATACATGTATATGCATGAATAACAAGTGTCAAAAAGAAATGCTTTAAACATCAACCAACCGCGACCTTACCACTTCTCGATTTTCGTTCAAAGATTTTTCAAGAAAATGAAAGCTGGACTTAATTTTGGTTAATTTGTCCAATAAGCGCCTTTAATTAGCCTTTCATTTAGACAGCGTAATCATCGGATGTGAAAAATACACCTGGATTAGGGGCCATAAAATTAGCGCGGGTGTGACGTAATAATCAGACTATACAGAGTAAGGCATCATTATTTCAACTGAAATACCGCCTAAATAATTGTTTAATTACCATTGATGTGGATACTTTCTTACACCAAATGCTAAGTAGTGTTACGTCGTCAAATGAGTGAAAAACATTTCCTGAAAATTGTTAATTATTTCTTTTTTCCCTGTGGTTTTGTTACGATAGATGAATAGATAACGAGGATGATTCTGTTTATGACGTCACAAAATGGGGGCGTGACCAGTAATGCATTCACATGTTTGTTGTCAGATAGATCTAAGCGGCCCATAAAAAGTGGGTTTCAAAAACGGCTTTCATCACCAAACTGAGCATTTTTGAGTAGCGACCTTTTAACGCACTATACAATATTGTAATCAGACTTTCTATATTCCGAAGAAAATAGTGAAATATGTTTGTGATTATGTGAACTTTAAAGTTCTAAACATCTAAAAACAAGTTCTTTACCTGATGGACTTAGTTTTTATATAAATCTGATAAGCAAATGTCTTGTGAAGCAGATTACGCAATATGTATACTTTAGGTACAGATACTTATTTAAGTTTGAACACTGAGAAATTATAGATGTTAAGTTAGATATAATGCACTTTATTGAATGTTAGTTCAGAGATGTGCCATTGCTGTAGGAAATTTGTATATCTAATTATATAATGTAGTACCATACCGACGCATTGCATTAAAGCATATTTTGCAAAACCTGATAACATAACGTTTCAGATATGGTTCATCATTTTTCGCTTTGACACTTCTTTAAATACGTTTGAAACAAAATATTAACCTGCATTAAGAATAACAAGGCACCCTGAAATGAACTTGAAAAATAAAACTCCACCATTGTCAACTTCATCACAATAGTTCCCTTATTATTTGTTTAAGGCTCATACAAGCCAGAATTGTTTGAAAACGTTTGGAGGATGGTATGGCAGGAAGGATGTACAGCCATTGTCATGGTAACCAGTTTGGTTGAGGTTGGAAAGGTAAGAATGTTTATCTCTTTATGCTGGTTAAAAACTGTTTTACATTGGATCTTCATACTAAATAATTACCATTACAAACCTGACTGTGCAACATGGTCAAGTTAGTATTTATTCATGCATTGATTTAAAACCATATCTTCAATTATCTTGTGAATTTTGCGATGAAGATCAGTATGTTTATAAAAGTTACAATAAGTTATTTGAAGTCAAATCAATATTTCTATTTGTTTATGACCATTAACATATACAATGCCTTTAAGTAATTATACATATTTCTGCTATAGAATTGTTATGCACATATTTAAGTGAGTAGAGCACATTCTAATTCTCTTTTATACACTGTTTAAGTCGATTGTTGTTGGTTGGTTGTAGGTTTTACTTACATTTAATTCTCATTTACTACATTGTCTTGAAATATTAGACATGTTTTATCCCATCTTTAAAGAGATTAATCTATACATTAATATGATTTAAAAATCGAAATCGAAATTGTGGCTAGCATGAGGCCGTTGTGTTTTATTTGTGAATGTAAGTAGAGGATTGTTCGTCTTTTGATAAGATTGCCAGAACCACATTCACAGCACTCCAGGAAGAGACATGTCCAGCACTTCTACTTCACCAGCTGGTCAGACCATGGTGTCTTTTCACCTTCATGAGTAGGGTACATCCAACACTTCTACTTCACCAGCTGGTCAGACCATGGTGTCTTCTCACCTTCATGAGTAGGGTACATCCAGCACTTCTACTTCACCAGCTGGTCAGACCATGGTGTCTTCTCACCTTCATGAGTAGGGTACATCCAGCACTTCTACTTCACCAGCTGGTCAGACCATGGTGTCTTCTCACCTTCATGAGTAGGGTACATCCAGCACTTCTACTTCACCAGCTGGTCAGACCATGGTGTCTTCTCACCTTCATGAGTAGGGTACATCCAACACTTCTACTTCACCAGCTGGTCAGAACCTGGTGTCTCTTCTCACCTTCATGAGTAGGGTACATCCAGCACTTCTACTTCACCAGCTGGTCAGACCATGGTGTCTTCTCACCTTCATGAGTAGGGTACATCCAGCACTTCTACTTCACCAGCTGGTCAGACCATGGTGTCTTCTCACCTTCATGAGTAGGGTATATCCAGCACTTCTACTTCACCAGCTGGTCAGACCATGGTGTCTCTTCTCACCTTCATGAGTAGGGTACATCCAGCACTTCTACTTCACCAGCTGGTCAGACCATGGTGTCTTCTCACCTTCATGAGTAGGGTACAGAACTCTACACAGGGTCAACAACAACCGATCGTCGTTCATTGCAGGTGGTAAAGAATCAGTCAGTGAAGTGATTGTATTTTGAATTGGCTCTGAATGGTGAAGTGATCATATGATGAGAATTGATGATGTTTTGTGAAGTGATGATGTATTTTGAGGTGTTGGTATATAGTGAAGTGGCACTGTATGGTGAAGGGATGATATGTTGTATATTGTGAAGTGATGTTGAATTTTGAGGTGTTGGTATATAGCGAAGTGGCACTGTATGGTGAAGGGATGATATATTGTATATTGTGAAGTGATGATGTATTTTGAGGTGTTGGTATATAGTGAAGTGGCACTGTATGGTGAAGGGATGATATATTGTATATTGTGAAGTGATGATGTATTTTGAGGTGTTGGTATATAGTGAAGTGGCACTGTATGGTGAAGGGATGATATATTGTATATTGTGAAGTGATGATGTATTTTGAGGTGTTGGTATATAGCGAAGTGGCACTGTATGGTGAAGGGATGATATATTGTATATTGTGAAGTGATGATGTATTTTGAGGTGTTGGTATATAGTGAAGTGGCACTGTATGGTGGAGGGATGATATATTGTATATTGTGAAGTGATGATGTATTTTGAGGTGTTGGTATATAGCGAAGTGGCACTGTATGGTGAAGGGATGATATGTTGTATATTGTGAAGTGATGATGAATTTTGAGGTGTTGGTATATAGCGAAGTGGCACTGTATGGTGAAGGGATGATATATTGTATATTGTGAAGTGATGATGTATTTTGAGGTGTTGGTATATAGCGACGTGGCACTGTATGGTGAAGGGATGATATATTGTATATTGTGAAGTGATGATGTATTTTGAGGTGTTGGTATATAGCGAAGTGGCACTGTATGGTGAAGGGATGATATATTGTATATTGTGAAGTGATGATGAATTTTGAGGTGTTGGTATATAGCGAAGTGGCACTGTATGGTGGAGGGATGATATATTGTATATTGTGAAGTGATGATGTATTTTGAATGGTGAAATATGGTAAAGTGGCATTGTATGGTGAAGTGGAAGATCGTGCTGGTTTATGGTGTATGGTGAAATTGGTTTGTAGGTTGCAGTGGTATCGTATATTTATCATTTACCATGTTGGTAAGAGGATGTTACGGTACTATCTGCTGGATGTTATTTTGCTTGAAGTGAAGACGGTTTACAGTTCATGGAATGATGATGCATTTAAAAAGAATATAAAGTTCATGAAGTGACAGTTTTGGTTCATGACTGATTTCGGTGAAGTTATAGGTCTTGGTTCATGAATGATAAATCACGGTTCATGAGGTGACACTTGATGGTTCATTAGGTTTCGGTACATGGCTCGTGATTGCATACTCTGGAGAGTTTAGTATATATCTTTGGGTTGAATAGATGTTACTGATCAGGTGGCTCATTTCAAGACAAAACTGTGAAGGAACATTTACAGGTACGATATCAAAGGAAACAGGTCGAACTATTCCCGGAGCTAATTCAACTATACATTCGAAAGATTTGCATATATTTTCAAAACGTTGCTGGTGTTATTAATATAGATTTCAGTACTACATTATCTATTAAAATTATCGAAAAGTCAAAATAGTATTGGCTGAAATATTAATGATATTGTCATCTTAAGTCATATATATGTTCATTTTCTCTTCAGATATTATACAGCATGAAGAAAGGTTTGCATTTTTATTGTTTTGATAGAAAATATTGCATATGTCGTGGGTTGTAGAGCGAGAATAAAACTTTCAGTATTCATGGCTGTTCAAATGTGTGAAAACGTTTTTGGGAAAGCATGTCTGACACTTAGTCACAAAAAAAATGTATATGGACGAACAAAGCATTCTTGTTTTTGTAGTACAACCATAAAACCAAACAGTACAGAGTTTGGACTCTCCTATCTAGTCTTAATAAAGGATTTAAAAAAATAACAATTTCCAAAAATGCAGATTTTAAGAATCGTGAAGATTTTTGGTGGTCTTTTTCTATATTCATATCTTAGTTAAACTGGTTTCTAAAGACAGAATGAGAATAAAATGGACCAATAATAGCATAACATTGGTTATTCTCCAGGTTATTTTACATCAACAGTAAATCTGATTTTTTTATATTTTTTTTTGATATATATTATATATGATCAGTAACCTTATCATGTTTTTGTCAAAAGCGTGATTTCCTGAAAAATAATTGTTTCAGATGAGAAACAACCTGATGGATTCATTCTGTTGCCAGTATGTATGATGATTTGTGACTTTTATTGATTTAAATGTATTTTAAGTAAACGACAAAATGATGATAAAAACAAGCCAATACATGCAAACTAATCTATAGAAAATAAGATTGATAAATGTTAAATACAAAAACCAGGTATGGGATTGTTTCTTGATGAATTCATCCCCTCCGCCAATAAGCCATATAAAGGTTGATTAAGGTGATCACATATTGTGAATCTAAACCTAAGTGTCTTCTGATATAAAAACATATCAACACAAGTTGAGAAAAGTAACATATAAATTGATATATTTGATATCAGAACACACGAGGGTGAGATTCTATTTATCATCCAAATTCCTATTTCATCATATTTACATGAAAATTTGGACATCTTTGAACACTGCGTAGACCTAAAACTCAAACCAGTCATGTTATGACATTGTGACATCGTGGTGTTTTACGTCATAGCATTATGACGTCATTATGTTTATGACGTTATAGCATTATGACGTCATTATCTTTATGACGGTATAGCATTGTGACGTCATTATTTATGATGGAAAATGTTTGTGATGTCATGTACCTTCTAATGACAGGGCATTGTTCACAATCTATCATAAACTCCTAGGAGATATCGCGTGATCTTCCACGGGCGATATCTCCTGTGGAACACAGTTTTGGGAGATAAATCAAGAGTAACTACAAGACTTCAATGAGTTTGTAGTGTTTGTTTGTGAGATATCAAATGAACCAGTGCTCCTAAAGTACATTGATATGAAATTTCAGTAGAGGTGTACGAAGAAAGTAATTGATTTGAGAGACCGGGACGTCATTTCCTAGTTCCATCATTCACAATGTTACTCATTTCGTGATTACTGTCATGGTCAGGTTTTTGAAGCACACATTTCATGTTCAGTCCTACAGAAAACGCTCTGGATTCTCCCTGTTGTCACCAGAGTCTGATAATGAGGACATATGGAACCTAGTCTTCAATGGGGATGGCCGAATCTTGATCACAAATAGTACATGCAAAGAAGTGAGTTTCAAACATTGTACATTGATCTTTAATAATTAACTCTTTATATCATTTCTTGAATTCGCTTGACCTGTACATAATAACAGGTACATCATAACACTACCAAATACAAAAGTTTAAAAAAGAAAACAAGCAATATTTGGGAGATGGTGTTGATGAATGTATCTACATGTAAATTCTGCATTTGAGAAGTTTTTATATAATTTCAGGAACTAGTTTCTCTGACGTAGATGTTGCGTTCACAAAGGGAAGGAAACTGGCATTGTCTGAACACGTCAACATGTGTGATGTTGAAATTTAAAACAATGTATTAAATTAATTTATGTTTTGTACATCTTTTTAAGATATTATATTGATATTCAACTTATTAATAGCAAGAAAGGCGTGGTGTAAATGCATTCAGGTTGTAAATTTTTTTTGACAAGAATCTAAACCAGGAGTAAATGTACCTCTGAAAGACGGCTCATGTCTTCATTACTGACTCATTCTTTCATTTCTGTGATCTATCACGTGTAAAATTCAATTAAAACAATTGAGATACTATTTAAGAATCCATGAAACTTAAACATCTACCATTCACGTAAGAGATCTATTCGTGCCTCTACAACGAGGATATAGCATTTTCAAAATTTAACTCTACTTTTCACTACAGGATGGAGAGAGAACTGTACAGATCAAGCACTAAAAGATAGAAGGAGAGATGAAGGAGGGAACAGTCTCGGTACTCACAGACAGTCTGCTGCAGGGGACGGGACAACCAGAGGGTCAAGCTACAGCTCTTGTCTCAAGATATTCTAAAAAGATAGAAGGAGAGATGAAGGAGGGAACAGTCTCGGTACTCACAGACAGTCTGCTGCAGGGGACGGGACAACCAGAGGGTCAAGCTACAGTCTCAAGATATTCTACCATGTACAGGTCATCTCATTATACATCACAACTAACATATAGCTTGAGGATTGACATCCTTTTGGTAAAAATATACTCTTCTAATTTCATAAAATAAGTAAATATTCTATATTTAATTACCCATTTGGATTAATTAGGGTTGCTGCCAATTTCTTCATTGTACCAAGTGTTTTTCTAGCAGCTAATTTATCAATTATAGGGCACTTTTGAATATTTTACCTGTGCTTCTTTCTGTTTGTAAGCTCCCTGCAGAGTTGGCTATTATTCTACATGACCTAGCTAGCGAATCCAGGTCAGTGCAAGGAGTTTTGCAAAACTCTTAGCAGTGTTGTGAAGTCATGTTATGTTAATTTTGTAGTTCGGGTTGTCTTTGTGTGGAGTTTTGTGACCACGTTTTTCAAACCATGGAAAAGAGTAGCCATGTTGGCTAGAGTTTCCTATTATAGTTTTCCAAATATTTCAATTTCCTTTTCAATAACCCGTAGAGGAACCACATTCAGGTACATAATAAGCATAATGTTAATTTAATGGAAATAATGTTAATTTAACTATTCCAGAGAAATAATGTTGTAATATTGTGAATAAGTGGTGTATAAATGTAGCGCGAGTGTAAAAAAGATAAAGTTTTCGCGCAGAGTATTTCCAGAGTTTTTGTAATATGCTTAAGCTGGTTAGAGCTACATATTATAACCATTTTAATGCATATTAAATCCATCTCATAAGATTTCTTGCATAGTAGCTAATTCTTACATTTGTGTATGCTTTGATATTAATCAAAGAGGTACAATGTAGAGTAATTTATGCAAGAGTGTTAATGTCATTGTGATAACTGTAAGGCAACTTTATTAATGAGAGAGAGAGATAGTTGCAAGTATTACTTTTATAGTTTGATGTATTTAATGTAACTACTTGATTTATTGATTATTGTATGTAATCAGAGATGTAGTCTACATAGAGTCATTGTTCGTTTCAGAACGAGCAACGCCAACATGTATTTTCATCGAATACAGGCAGTTTCTGCTGGTTTTAAACCACCTTTTTATAACTAATTTTTAACAATTAATCTCCTTGCACTTTAAATAATTAAAATTAATAATGGTATCTTACGATATCATAAGATAACTATGTATATGTATTAACTAATTGTAATAGAATTTGATTTAATGAAGAGTACATTGTGTATTTACCAGTTCATTTACTGTTATCCTTTGTCAAATGGATGTATTATTTCATATTTCTTTTGAACTAATGATATTTGGTGAGTGCTATACTATTTTATACATTCAGAAAAATAAACATTAACCGTAAAGGACTCAAAACTCCCAGACATTGCCGTCCCAACTTGGAATTTCTATCGGTTTTGACTGTTAACTCATTTAAAATATAAAATAAAATTTTGACACTAAGATATAATATTCCTACACTATAACTTGATTGTATTATGTAAGTTTATACTATTTTATACATTCAGAAAAATAAACATTAACCGTAAAGGACTCAAAACTCCAAGACATTGCCGTCCCAACTTGGAATTTCTATCGGTTTTGACTGCTTACTCATTAAAAATATATAATAAAATTTTCACACTAAAATATTATATTACGACAATACAACTTGATTGTTTTAAGTAACTAAATACTATTTCATACTTACAGAAAAATAAACTTTACCCAAAATTGACTCAAAACTCTCAGACATGGCCGTCCCAACTTGGAATTTCTGACGGTTTTGACTGTTAACTCATTTAAAATATAAAATAAAATTTTGACACTAAGATATTATATTCCTACACTATATCTTGATTGTATTATGTAAGTTTATACTATTTTATACATTCAGAAAAATAAACATTAACTGTAAAGGACTCAAAACTCCCAGACATTGCCGTCCCAACTTGGAATTTCTATCGGTTTTGACTGCTAACTCATTAAAAATATAAAATAAAATTTTGACACTAAGATATTATATTCCTACACTATAACTTGATTGTATTATGTAAGTTTATACTATTTTATACATTCAGAAAAATAAACATTAACTGTAAAGGACTCAAAACTCCCAGACATTGCCGTCCCAACTTGGAATTTCTATCGGTTTTGACTGCTAACTCATTAAAAATATATAATAAAATTTTGACACTAAAATATAATATTACGACAATACAACTTGATTGTTTTATGTAATTGAATACTATTACATACTTACAGAAAAATAAACTTTAAAGATCCTTTCAATAAATTTTATTCATCAATATGCTAATTTTGTGCTAGGTGTTTTATGTTCAATAATAATTTTTGTTCTCTCAGTTACGAGTTGTTGAATGTTACACATTTTGGTAAACCTTTCATACACATAATCCTTTCAGCAAACACATACATCAATAAAGTTTTTTAAATGTGTTTATATTTGATTTAATCAAGCTTGTTACATGATAAGTAAACAAACCATTTTACAGCCTGTTTAAAAACAACAAGATTTTTCTTCCCCCAACTCAGTGTTGTTTTAACCATACATTAGTGACAGTTGTCAAATTGGTGCCCAATCATGACTGATTGGAATTGCTTGCTGACATGAATGACTCAATGTCAGTCTCTAATTCTCTAACATGCCAAGCTGTCAGATTAACTTACCCACAGTGCTTAGTTTAGGAATGGATAGCGTTGTAACACATTGAGAAAAGCCTTTACAATGGATTTCTATGTACATTTGGATTATTCATTTCTTTGTATAAGGTAAGCTGGTTTCACATTTGAAGGCGATATTATCTATAGTAAATAATAAAGAGGGTCTATTTGTTGATTTTCTTAATACATGTATTTCATAGTATATAAACTACAGATAAGTTTATTCACATTTATGTTCATTTTCAAATAAAGGTCGCTTGGTTTGTGCTGTTATGTTGTTTACGTTGTTTCTTAGTTTGTTTACTTTGTTTCAATTCTTATGTTGATGGTTTATGACTAAAAAAGAACAGAAAATGATGTATACTAAATCATCGATGTGTTATAAAGCGTAAATGCAAATAAATATGATCAGTAAATGAATGTTGACATCGTGTTTTTACATACTTGCTTGTAGAAGGTGGGAGTTTGGTGGTCATTTTTTCCTGTGCGTGTCAAACGTATATACCGTTAGTATTAATAAATATAATTTTTAACACAATTCTTGTTTAAATAAGATAATTACATGCATGTTTTAATATTCCCCGTCCCATCTCAAGATGGGACGTCCCAACTTAGGATTCCAAGTTGGGACGCGTCCCATCTTAAGATGGGGCAGATCCGCAGTTGGGATGATACATATATACCTACATAGTTAGAAACCAAAGCATCTTTCTCACTTTAACAACATGTATCAAATGCAACTGAAGTAAATATATGAGTATATATATACCTACATTGGATATATATACCTACATAGTTAGAAACCAAAGCATCTTTCTCACTTTATCAACATGTATCAAATGCAACTGAAGTAAATATATGAGTATATATATACCTACATTGGATATATATACCTACATAGTTGGAAACCAAAGCATCTTTCTCACTTTAACAACATGTATCAAATGCAACTGAAGTAAATATATGAGTATATATATACCTACATTGGATATATATACCTACATAGTTAGAAACCAAAGCATCTTTCTCACTTTAACAACATGTATCAAATGCAACTGAAGTAAATATATGTGTATATATATACCTACATTGGATATATATACCTACCTAGTTAGAAAACAAATCATCTTTCTCACTTTTACACCATGTATCAAATACAACTGGAGAAGATATATATGTTTATATATATACCTACATTGTGTCCCTTGCTAAAACTCATAATGTGTAATGCATTAATGTAACGGACAACACAAAACTTATGAATACATTGTAAAACACGACACATGAAATATTATCTAAATCATATATAAAGTATGCATGAATTACATACTGTCATAATATCATGTCGTCTTGTTAAAATACCTATCAGAGTGTACCTTGCGAACACGTGTTTCCGGTCCATCCGTCCTGACATCCCTGAGAACAGGTTCCATCTGCAGGACAGTCCGACTCTCCCTGACAGTGACGTGTACTGCAGGACGTGCAGTCAAATCCAAATGTACCAACATGACACTCTGTCAAATGATGTATACATGTATTTCTTTCTCATACAAATACGCCCATGAGCAAATCACCAAAATTGTTCACTCTTAAAATCTCAGTTGATAGTCAATAAAAACGTTTCCCATGTTACATTAAAATTCAAAGTATATTGTACAAGTGGTTGATAGCAGGGTCCATTGTCCAGCATTCGACATTGTATCAATTGCAAAAACAAATGAAAAATGACAGATGACTAAGACGTTCCAAATATCCCATCTTCAACTTATATAGCACGCTTGTGCATTCAAAGAAATGACAGTAAAAAAGTGAAATAGGTCCAAAATACCGTATGACATTACAATGCCGTTAACTGATCACAATCTGTTTTCCTCACGCTGTTTTGTTAACGAAGCTTCATTTCCTAAATGCAACATCTTGCTTTCCGTTCAACCCAAGGCCAAGGTTAGTGTGTGCGACCAGATATAATAGCAACCAGACAAGACAGTACACACGCGTGGAATTAAATTAAAATTTTAAATAAGTGTCTTTGATTTCCAAAACAATTATTGAACTTGAGTTAATTTCGAAATACAAATGTCATCTATCAGGTGATGGTAATACTGGTTGTTCATCATGAACACCCGGTAAGTCTGATTAACACAGATGTATCAACGGGAGACAGTGCTTTCGTAGGAGGTTCGTGTTCGTAGGAGCAGTGTTTTCGTAGGAGGATCCAGTTCGTAGGAGGTGATTTCGTAGGAGTGATAATTTACATAATAATTCACATGTTAAGTTTAGTTGTAAGCTTTGTATTTTTTGCTTTTCGTTAACTATTTATGGTTTATTTATGGTTTATCCTATTTGTATTAATGACTTTTATTGTGATTTCAGGATACGAAACTCCACATAGCTTTATATGTTGCCGACTATGGAGGGATGGATTTTGTTATAAAATAAACAATGTTTTAATCATTGTAATGTTAATTAATATACTATATTAGTTCATATGATGTATTAAATAAAACAATGAAGATAAAACAAGACGTGGTTATTTTTGTTTCATTTATTCAGGATAATGAAGCGTCATAAAATATAACAAGATGGCAGCCATATATTTCAAGCAGCACATATTCATGTTTATCATACATGAGTGTTCTCAGCAGGATTGTTACGATCCCAAAACATCTTATGATAACCTCTTTTTATTGAAAACAAAATACATAAAGAAAAATTAAAAACACAAGAAGATATATATCATCACATTTAAAAATAGCACAGGATTCCCAAATAGCACATTAGCAGATAGCTAATTGAGTGTTCTCAGCTGACGATCGGAAGCGAAGACAAGGTGCCGCTGCCCGAAATCTGTCTTCACGTCAGCCCGTAGAAAACCCTCCGGCAGAAAACGGGCCACAATCTGAATTCAAAAAAAATTGTGAAAATTCATATATACAATATACAATACATTTTATAATATATTATCATATCACTTACGTAACTATTTAGCTTGGTTTATGTTTGTAGATGTTATTTACCTTTTGTTATGATTAATTATGTCAATACCTCAAATTCCAAGTCCTTGGGGTCGCTGGGTCGGTCACCTTGCCTGTGGTAATTGATCTTCCTGGCTGCCTGACTCAGAGGGGCAAGGGCGGGACAGGGACGACCGGCATCACTCATGCTGTCTTGGTCTAACTTCTCTCGTACATACAACGCACAGGGCCATGGTTGATGCAGAATGATAAATTTTGGATTTTGGTAGTTTATATACCCCATTTGTTTGCGTAGTTCGTGTATAATAATAAATTAGTCTACTCGGCTTAAGGTATGATGTGTTGATAAGTAATGAGATGTCTTTATATGTAGTGAGATGTTTTGATTGTCAAATGCTTTGTCGGCGACCTACCTTTTTCATCTTCACCGATGAGATCTGTTAATCTTCCAATCCAATCTTTGATCAAATATATCAGCTTTCATAGAACCATACTTACCAAATTACTTTATTTGTTAAAACAACAACTCAAACTATTAAACAAGGGATTACCGATAATCCGATAAAATCAATTGCTAAATAAACTCGCATCGTCTTCCAGTCGCTTCCAATAAGTGTATAACAATATACTTACCTCTTTAATTTTATTTATAAATGCAAACGCCAACAATAAACATTGCCGGTAATCAACAAATCTTCTACATAAAAATCTACTCCTACGAAAACACCGTCCAATCCTCCTACGAAATCACCGAAAAATCCTACGAACTGGTTCCTCCTACGAAAACACCTACACCCGTATCAACATTACTGATAATACTCACGACTTGTACAGTCCACTCCTGTCCAACCATCCTGACACCCGCCAATACACTGTCCAGTCTCAGTGTTACACTCAGATGATGGTTGGTTACAGTGACGAGCACTGCAGGACTTGGTACAGTTCACTCCGTAGTTGATATCTTGATCACATGCTGGGAAGAAAACACGTCCAAGACATTGGTAATGCAGTGACAAAGGTTAAGAATATTGCCAACCCAATAAGCCAACCCAACACTCTACTGATAGTGAGGGGTATTCGCGTTTAGGCGACTTTCTGAAATTTGAAGGCGACCAGCGGCATTTCTTTGATGTGGGGTGTTGTGACAAGAGGGGATTAAAATGCTGGGTTTTGTGAAAAGTTGACTCGCAGGTACTACCTAGCGAATAATGATCTACGAGTCTACTTCATCTACTACAAATCAGTCAGTGTACTTATTTTGATAAATGCTCACTCATATATATATAATTAATATATCATTGGTAATTAAAGTTATGATTCGTGATAATCATTCATTTGATGGCACCATAAAGATGATTGGTAAGTACAGCTCACTCCTCTGATTAATGTTGTCATTCCTGGTAACAATTCACTCAATGTCACCACCATAACGATGATTGGTAATAACAGTTCAATCACACCGGTTATGATATATAAGAGTCGTTATCGATGAACATGTCACCAAAATGGCAAATGCACAGCTAGAGCACCAGTTCATTCCTACTTCACGAGGCTGGGGACTGAATATCATGGAAATGCAAGGACAAGGACTGTTCTGCAACTATCTCAACAGTTAATGTCATCGTGACTAAAATACCTGGACCTCACAACCATCAGCCGGTCCACAACGAGATGAAAGTAAAAGAGTTAATGGCGAATCTTAAGGTAAATTTCATATTCTTAGTTAAACAGTTGACATGTGGAATATTAAAGTACATTTCATATCGACAGTAAAGAATTTCTGGGGAATCTTAAAGTGTATTCGATAGTTAGAGAGTTTATGGGTAACATAAAGTATTTCATGTTGATAGTAATGAGTTAATCAGAGTTATTTTATTTCATTCTTTCAGGTCAAGGCTTCATCTTCAATGACACCGATGCAAACTCTCTATGACGAAGACATGAAGAGGCGATTCCTAGCCCTACGAGACAGACTGACAAGAAATGAGATTTATGTGATCAATTTTGGAGACGCCTCGTCCTACTTGTTGAAATTGTAAATGTTGTTATCTCTATTAAACTGTATTACTTACCTCATATCATGTTTCGTTTTCATATTTCGTTTATAAACTCTCACACACTTTTTCACACACCTGATCCCTTAGAATAACAGATTAAGGCTATTGTTCTCCGAATTCACCATCGCGTAAAGTGGACCTAAAATTTTCCCCCTATGTTATTACACGCATCAAAAGGTCGCCTAAACGCGAATGAACCGATAGTGATCCCGCATAGACCGTTCATGACAACAGCTTATGAAGGACTCGCGATCGATGAAAATAGTTCAAGCATACATTGGTAATGCAGTGACAATGGTAGATAGATTAAGACACTGCGCCCAACACACTCTACTGGTAGTTTATCCGCATAGAGCGTTCATCACAGTAAATTATAAATGGAAGCTTTATTGGTTAACAGACAACAATTGTCCTCACCGTATATTATATACAATCATGCAATGGTTAAATTGTATTTAGATATTGAGGCACCTCGAGACCAATAGAACATCTTATGAAACACATTAGTCTATACCTTGCCTACAGTCTGTTCCCTGGTACCAAGTCTGGCATCCACCTTCACACTGACCAGTCACGTGATCACACTGAGATGATTGGTCAGAACATTTCCGGTCAGAGCAAACTAAACTACAGTCTGGTCCGTAGGTACGAGAGTCACATTCTGTAAAAGGACACAGACTGTAACGTGGGTTTCTTTTAAGATGACGAGTACGCTAAATCGATTATCAGCATTTATTTCTGAACTGAAATGCCTGGGTGCCAATTGAGGTTGCTTTACCTTGCTTCATATTCCCTTCACTTGTTTTATTTTCAATATTTTGAGCACTACGTTTTGAGGGAATGTGTGCTAATAACTAGAGTTGAAATCACCTAATTTGTGTCTATTAGAGAGGCTTATTGTTGATAAAAAAATTGTGATTTATGGATGGATTGCTGTATACATGTATACTGAAATCGTGATAACAAGGAGACTCGTCATTAAATAATCATTTTTTGGTTAATTGGTAAAATTTGTGATTATTCTGCGTGAAATATATAGTATTGATGGACTGCCTCATTCAAGCTGGTCGCTACAAACTTAGCAGAGCAGTCAAACACTATCCTGAACTTGCCTGATTTCTTCTCACTGAGGACCACATGGTGGGGAAGGTACCCCACATAACCACTGTTGCTGTTAACTTCACTGTAGGGTACTTTCTCTGCGTAACCCTTTTCAAGCATCTCATTTATTCCTGCCGCATAGTCTTGGAGAGTTCCGGATCACGTGACAACTTTCTGCTCAGAGACTCTAATCTCATTTCAGCGGCGGCGTAATTGTTCGGCAAGTCCGGTGGAACAGCTTTGAAGGGGATGAGCAGCTTGTAATGCCCGTCTTCTCTTTCAACAGTAGTATCCCACAACTTGATGACTTGCTTGTCGTTGTAAGAGAATTGCAAATCTTCTCCACTGATATTTTCCATGTGCCAGAATTTCTCCACCTGAGCATCCAGCTTATCTTCCATATGAACAAAGTTTACTGACACCTTTTGTTGTGTACCTTTATGCAGAGGTCCATTGATTGCCCAGCCAAACAATGTCTTGGTAGCATAGGGCTGATCTGCTCTCCCAGATCGAACGTCAAGTGGAGTTAAGACAAGCGGGTTGTCTTGTCCGATGAGGATTGTCACTTTCACAAAATCTCCATCGATCGACGGTATGTCAATTCCTTCAAGATGTGTCCAATCATTCACATCACTTTGAGTGACAACACTTTGGTCCAGTGAAGGCATCTTATCAAGCACAAACACATTTGCCAAGTTGGTTTCATTGCTTCCATTCACATCTGTCACAGTTAATGAGACAACTTTAGTCTTACTAGTCTTATTGTCAGTCAAGGTGTCCAGCGATAACAAGGCAGAGTTGCCTTTGAGACCGAGATGGTTGGCTAGCTCTGCTGAGCAAAAGGTGTTCGTGCTACCCGGATCGAGTAACGCATGTGTGACGACATCTGGTCCTTGAGTATTCTTAATACAAACTGGAACAATTGGTAGGGCCATTTTCTTCCCGGCCCCAATGACACCATGTCAAGAACTTTGACACGATGTTGAGTGATCCATTTTATGAGGATTCATCCTTTTCCATTCAAAATGAAGCAATTGGGAATGCTTTCTATTCAATCGTTTGCAAGGTTCGGTTTCACAGAAACTGTCTTTGTCACATAGCGGCGCCACATGTCGAGATGAAAAGCAGTTGAAGCAAAGTTGGTTCTTTATAACAAAGCTCCTACGGTCCTGTAGATTCATATCCCTGAATGTCTGACACTGATAAAGAGGATGACTCTTCCTACAGCACCTGCAAAATCTCTCACATGGTTTACCCCCTGATTCCTGAGTTTCTTTGGCTAGAAAATTTGAAGAAGATCTGAACCTTGACTTTGGGTTTTCTTGAAATTCCTTTGCATGAATGCCGAATACTGGGTCCGCAAGCTCACGTGCAACATCTTCAAGGAAGGTAGCAAGATCTTCAATGTCTGGATACTGTCCTATTTGATGGAGGGTGGCGACAGCTTGTTTCCGCCAACTATTTTGCATGAAGAGGGGTGGCTTCTCAACAATTTGCTTCATTTTCAGTTGGTTGTCTACTTCACTAAGCATTCCCATGGCAGAGAGGGAAATTACACAACTCCTGACCGAGTCAGCATATTTTCTCAAACCTGCACTGTCGTTCGGTTTCAGATTTGCGATGTTGGTGATGTTGTCCACCCAAGCCTTGGAAATCAAGTATTTGTTGCCAAAACGTTCAAATAGCAGTCGTCTGGCCTGAGGATATCCATGTTCTGGATCCATAATAATGCAGCCTTCAATCAATTCTCTTGCCCTACCTGTGCAATACTGAAGAAGTCTGTTCAACTTTGCACTACTGCTGATATTGGTGTCTCCTACAGTTGAGTCAAAAGATCTTATGAATGTCCAGTATCTTAACGGGTTTCCATCAAACTTCATGATTTCCACTTTAGGAAGCTGTAGCATCGTTAACACATCATGCGAGGAAGTGACGAAATTAACACTGCTTGCCTGTTCATGATTCACCCCAGTTTTAGCATATTCTTTGTTCGTCACCTCCTGTGTCTGTTGTCGCTCTATTTCCTGGTTATCTGGTGTACCGCCACCACCACTATTTTCCATGGCATTTATTTCAGCTTCAGCTGCAGCAAGTTCTGTCTTCAGATTTAGGCTTTCTTCCTCCAATTCTAACTCCAATTTTCTCTGCTTCAGTTCTTGTTTTCTTTTCAAGGCTGACAGTTTCACCTGTAAAGAAGCTTTCTTAGCTGCAGCCTTGGATCTTGTGCTTGTATTGCTTGCCTGGGAACCGGTCTGACTAACGGAATCTTCAGGTTTGATAGAATCATCAAGCTTAGAAGTGTCATTGTCAACCGATTTCTTATTTTGAACAGTTTCTGGTTTGGCAGTGTCTTTAGATTTACTTGCAGTTCCTTGCTTAGTATGCTGAATGAGTTCATCCTTCCAAATCTGGACCTGGTTTCTAAGATTGCTGTGTCTATCTTCAATTTCCCTCATATAAAGCGCTAATTTACTCCTTTCCTCAGTATCGCTCGGAGCCAGGTCCAAGATTTCGCCCACTTTTGCTTGTAGATTGTGATATATTCCGTCAATCGACTTAACTGCATCTTCAACATAATCAGGTCGACAGTCTTTCTCACCGATGAGAGCAATTATTTTATTCTCTGTTCTAGTAAAAGCAGATTGTACCGCTGATCGCTCTTTCTTTAATTGACTTAGTTCTTCAGTTATCTCCTCCTTTTCCATTGTGACTTTAATTAAAATTTCTTGTACTGATGTAAGGCATAGATAGGGGGTCACAACAAATATGTTTTGATCCTGTACACTGTATTTATTCCTTCTCACTTCACACAAGTAAACACTTTGATGGGTTTACATTTTTGCATTCTTTGCATATTTCTTATGGATTGATACAGTCAGTAACATTCAGCTACAGTCGTTATACTGCCAGTTACAGAACAGGTACAAGCTAGAAAAGAAACAAAAGATAATATAAGCTAAATGAAACCATATTGCAACTTTCCTCCATTGATAAATTACTAAAACCTTTTAAACATAAAAAGTACTGAATTAAATACTCATGGGTATTTTCCGGATTTTAACAACAACCACTAAGTTATTTACTTCGATAAAGATTTACATGAAAATATTTGCTGACAAGCATTAAAATTATGTGATATAGAATTTAGGTAAATCAAACAATATTATAGCCATACTTACAAATTTTATGCACCCTTGATACCCTACACTGAGTTAAATTACTTGACATAAAAGAAAACATGTGGCCGTCTTCGGCCATCTTATTCGGAGCGACTAACCAGGTCTTGCCGGAAATTAGCATCAATAACATTTATCATTGACATTTACACAAAAACCAAATTCAAACAAATAAATGACTTTAGAAAATTCAGGATGGTAAATATGATAAATAATAATGAAATATCTGCATTAAAGTAGCTATATTAACAAATGTGATAAAATAAAATAATAAAAACAAAAAACTTATCAAAAAACTGAAAGAGGCGCTCATAAAATCTTAGATTAAGCCCTATGGAATTGAAGAAAAATCATGTATCTAACATTCCGGCCCCTTAAATGTAGGACATTTAACAATCATTTGAACTCAAATTGCAACACATCATTGACATGACTAGTCCACATTGTCAATATTATCAATTACTTTACAGTTCACAATAGTCTTTGACTTTAATGCTCCAAATGGTATTGTCATTGTTCACAGTTCTACATTCACAGTCAATGTTCTTCATGGACAGATTCTAAAAGGCACAGTTTGTGGATCGGTCTGGTCAGGACAGAGTCCTTCGTCTTGACTTCAACGGATCTGACCAAGCCATCACTTGCGGGATAGGTCTGAAGGACTCTTGCCAAGGGCCATACATATCTCGGAGTACTTTCGTTCATTATCAAAACTATATCTCCGACTTTCAGATTCACAGACGGTTGCAACCACTTTTGTCGAAGTTGCAGGGACGGTAGATACTCCTTTAGCCACCTTGCCCAGAATTGGTCAGCTAGAGATTGGACATATCTCCAGCTCTTCCTGTACCTGTCCTTTAATGAGAACACACCTGGAGGACAGAATTTTGTTGACCGCAGGAGTAAGATGTGGTTAGGAGTAAGCGGCTCCCTATCTTCATGACTATCAGGGTTCACAGTTATTGGCCTGCTATTCACAATAGATTCTACAGTGCAGAACAAGGTAGATAATCCCTCATCTTGTAGACTGTGCTGTTGGTATAGTAAAGTGTTCAGCACCTTTCGCACGGTTCTCATCTGCCTCTCCCAGGCACCGCCCATGTGTGACGCTGCAGGGGGATTAAATATCCAAGTGACTTCCTTTTGAAGCAGGTATTCATGAATAGCTTGTTGGTTCCAGCCTTTAATAGCTTCTCGTAACTCCTTCTCTGCACCCCGAAAGTTAGTTCCGTTGTCAGAACGAATTAATTTTGGAACTCCTCTGCGAGCTTCGAGACGCTTGAGAGCATTAATGAAGGAATCTGTTTCTAGTCATTTTTTTCAATGTGAATACCTCGCATGCTCAGGCAAGTGAAAAGGCACCCATATCTCTTCACTTCACTGCGCCCTCTCCTTATCATGAACGGACCAAAACAATCTACCCCTACATGGGAGAATGGGGCTTCACTTGGTGTGACACGGTCTCGAGGCAAGTCCGACATCTTTTGTCGTAATAGCTTTCCTTGAAATCTCCTGCAATGAACACAGTTCTTCAAAGTATTCTTTATCACACTTCGAGCGCCTATCACCCAAAATCTTGTTCTTACCTGTGCAAGAACATGTTCCGTTCCTGAATGTCCCAAATGCTCTTGACAGTCTCGAACGATGAGAGTGACGATGAAATGCCCTTTTGGAAGTATACTCTGATGCTTCGATTCCTCGTCAATCAGAGCGTTGCCCAGTCGCCCACCTACACACAATATTCCTTCCTGATTCAGGAATGGTTCCAGTGAACAGATTGAACTTGACTTCTTGATTGAACGTCCAGTTGACAAACATTCAATTTCACCTTGAAATGCAAAAGCCTGAACATACTTGATTATTTCAGCTTCTGTCTGTTTCATTTCAGAGGCACTTATTGGTTCCATTGAGACTTTCTTTCCTGTCTCCCTGAGTCTCACTCTGTCCACAAGACACTGTTTGAGCCTTAAGATCCACGATACTATTTTCTTTAGTCGAAACCATGAGGAGTATCGCTTAAGCAGCCTGTCCGTACAAGTCTCACCTTCATCAGTAACGGCAAAATTCACTTTTGCTTTCTTTATCTCAAAATTTTCAGAGGGAGCAAGAATTGGTGGTTGGGTTGGCCACTCATCTTCGTCTTTCAATAGAAAATTTGGTCCTCGTAGCCACATGTCATTTTGGAGCAACTCATCGGCATCAAGTCCACGTGACGCGGCATCTGCGGGGTTATTTTCTGAGCTGACATGCTTCCAGCTTTGTGGTGAAGACAATTCACGGATTTTTATCACTCTATTAGCGACAAAAATTTGATATCGCTGGGAGTTATTTTTGATATAGTGCAACACTATCATGCTGTCTGTCCAGAAGACTGATTGCCCAATGTCCATGCGCAGTTCTTTACGCAAAATTTGATCAAGTTGCGCACCTATGACAGCCGCACACAACTAACCTATCGCCACCTGTCAATCAAATATATTTTCCGACCAATCATAGAGCGTCATATATTCACTGCGCCATTGGCCTCGTTGCCGACGCCATTTTGTCCGTCAAACAAAGAATCGTGTTTTACTTCCTTGTTTGATTTCCTCTGCATCCGATGTCAGAAAATGCTTTTTGGACACAAGACTTGTGTAGCTGGTTTCTTGAGTACCGTCGTAAAACCCAGATAAAGATGATAACATGTGTCATCTTCGGAAGAGGTTGTATCACATAGTGCAAATAGACGTTGAAACGGGAAAACTCGAAGCGGTGACGGACCAATAATTAATTTTCCATTTCTTTACAAGATACTTATGAATAAAATATGAACAAAGGGTATCGTAAGTATTTATGACTGTTGCTGTTAATTCATTTTGGAGCATTTTGTAGACATATTTTGCATTCTCTAAGTTCATGTTTGATTTTCATTGAAGGCATAATTAAACAACCATGAAATACTGCATTTTCAAAACACACAGTAGATTTCAAATTCAAGCAAAACTTTATTTGGTTATTTGTCGTTTGAATAGTTTCGTGTATATAATTATCACACATCGTGAATTATCATATGAACTATGTAATTACAACTTTAGCATGGATAACATAAAATTATCGCTCAAAAATTGGTATAAATGGAAATATATATATTGTAAATGAATGAATAATTATTAATTAAGGTCTTAAAAGATCTCACATTGAAAACTAGTGCTAGCACTTTTTATCAAGGATTTATATAAGATTATATTTGATAGAAATTTAACTCCAAATGCAATGTTAAAATTAAGAATAAAAGAAATATTTTCATCAACATATCATATAATTTTCAATAGTTTGATTATTATACATTTATGTTGTTTGGAACAAATAGGCAAATAGTTTCAATATATATTGTATTTCAAAATCTTAAGATATCATCAAATTAAAAAGTATCAGAGTTATATGCTTATTACTATTTTGGACAATAAATCCACAGATACTATGTATGCATAATTTAACAAAACCATTACTGTGCTTATTATCAAATATTGCTAAAATTGTTTAGTATGTTTCACAAATCTTCAATAATATTGCCTTCAAACAATATTCAAGTGGCTGATCATGTCATTTAGAATTTATAAACATAGCTTATCTTTTTAATTGAAAAGTGTTCATATTTTCTAGGGGGGGAATCAAGAATTCATTTGAAATTTTTGATTTATTGGCATTTTTACAAGGATTGGGAAATTGAAAATTGATGAAAAACTGACCCTTTACATTTTGAAGCTTACTATTAATATAAGGGCAATGGCCAATTTCATATGCAGAAAATTTATATAAAGTCTGTAATAGGTTATTGTCAAAGCTGTCTTTCCCAATATCTGATCAACCTAGCTTGGTTTTTAAGTTTTGACATGTTGCTGTTCCAAGCATTCATGACAAAATCCACTGTTATATAATATGAGTGCAGTATGATTTCAAATTTGCTTACTTCTATTGACAATGCAGAATACTGTTTTCTTCTTTCAGTGCATTTACTCCTTACAAACATTCAACATACGACTTCAATTCACTACACATTTGACCTTAAATTATTGTCATATATCCATGAATAAAAGTAAATAATTGATAAAAAAATATCATCATTGAAGAAAATATTTTTGTTTGAATAAGATTACAAAAAGATTCAAAACTGAACATTGTATAAGGTTATTTCTTTAAAGTTTTATTTCTATAAAATAAGGAGAAAAGAAAAGGATATAAAGTATCTACACTAGTCCACAGCAATGAAAATTTAGCCACTAACGGCCCCTAAGTTTCGGGGTCGTTAAGTGGCTAATGAAAATTATGAAATATAACAAATATTTTTAGTCTTCCTGTTAAAATGAATATTACTATTATGGAAGACCCCTTCGTCGTTTTTAAGTTACTTTGCCGTTAAGTCTAAGCTATATATGTGATTTTGACAGTATGGATTTTGACAATCTCCTTACAATATATAGGTTTTCAAAAATCAACATGAACTGTTGATGTTATTACGTAAAAAATAAATAATAACAAGGAATAAACGTAGTTGTTTCTGATGTCGTAATTGACATATAGTACGCATCCCGGAAACAATATTAAGCAGCATCTGCACTTTTTGTTATTGTTTTTGTTTATTATCTTGAGGGGGCGCCGGGGTCGGGGGTCGGAGGAGTGTGGTACATATACTTTATATGAATTTACAAAAGCGTAATGGATTGGTTCATCAAAACATATAAGAGATTTTTTATTTATATGATCAGATATGTCATTTTTTCCTATAAATCTTCGTGATTTCTTATGTCCGTCATACCACATTATCGGCACTTCCGCATTTGTTTTCTGTTGCACACAAACTATATATTCGTCAAATGTGTTTGGAAATTATTGAAATTAGGATAATGAACCCTACAGAAACTTTCTCAATTGGTTATTTTGTTCTGCATTCTATAATTAGGCAGTTATTACAAACGGAATACCATTGTCCGTTACGCTCGCGTCAGTGACAACGTGCCTTTGTTTGACGGACATAACAAGAGTTACCTCCCTTTATTTCAAGGGGCGTGGTTATCTCTCGTCTGGCGATAGGTTAACTCAAGTCGTGGTATGGTGATACTCTTAATCGGTGCTAGCCGTGATTTTCCTATCAGAAATGAGCAAGTGATTCTTCCCTTGGGATCCTTCATTCTCAAGTATGACACCGCACCATATCCGGTGCTTGAGGCATCAACAAAGTGGTGCAATTCTGTTGAGACTGCATCATCAAATTCAGTAGGAATAACACATCTTGGCACAGTGAACTGTGTAATGAGATGTAACTTGGACAACCATTTGCACCACTGCACATTGTTTTCAGGTTCTATGGGTTTATCCCAATCTTTCTTTAGACGGCATTCATCCTGAAAGATTTTCTTTGCTCGTAAGATCAACGGCAATAGAAATCCAAGTGGATCATACACTGATGAGATCACACTGATGAGCCCTCTCTTAGTCGCAGGTTTTTCTTTCGGCATGTGTTTGAAGCCTAGTTGATCACTTTGAGTGTTCCAACTTACACCCAGAGCTTTCTCCTGGGGTAATGTATCTTCACACAGGTAAATGTCTCTCAAGTCCTTTGCCCTCTCCTCCATCGGAATACCGTGAAGTACTTGCCGGCTATTACTCATTAGCTTTGTGAGCCGAAAGCCGCCCTGTTGTAGGACTTCACACAAGTCTTGAACAAGAGTGATTCCATCTTCTTCAGTTTTGACCGACTTTAACCAATCATCAACGTAGAAGTTGTCGTTGATTGTTTCAAGAGTTTTCTCGTGAGCGCTCTCTGCATTGTCTTCTGCGACTCTTTTTAGCGCATAGTTTGCGCAACTTGAACTCCAGATTCCACCAAAGAGATGTGCTGTCATGCGAAAGAGTTCTATTTCTCCCCCTATTTGTCCATCCTTCCACCACAGGAATCTTAGTGCGTCACGATGTTTGTCCGCTACTTTCACTCTATGGAACATCGACTCGATGTCTCCAGCTATAGCGATGGCATTTTCCCGGAATCTCAAGAGGACACCAAGCAGAGAGTTGGTTAAATCTGGACCTTGATGGACTGCCTCATTCAAGCTGGTCCCTACAAACTTATCAGAGCAGTCAAACACTATCCTGAACTTGCCTGGTTTCTTCTCACTGAGGACCACATGGTGGGGAAGGTACCCCACATAACCACTGTTGCTGTTAACTTCACTGTTGGGTACTTTCTCTGCGTAACCCTTTTCAAGCATCTCATTTATTCCTGCCGCATAGTTCTTGGAGAGTTCCGGATCACGTGACAACTTTCTGCTCAGAGACCCTAATCTCATTTCAGCGGCGGCGTAATTGTTCGGCAAGTCCGGTGGAACAGCTTTGAAGGGGATGGGCAGCTTGTAATGCCCATCTTCTCTTTCAACAGTAGTATCCCACAACTTGATGACTTGCTTGTCGTTGTAAGAGAATTGCAAATCTTCTCCACTGATATTTTCCATGTGCCAGAATTTCTCCACCTGAGCATCCAGCTTATCTTCCATATGAACAAAGTTTACTGACACCTTTGGTTGTGTACCTTTATGCAGAGGTCCATTGATTGCCCAGCCAAACAATGTCTTGGTAGCATAGGGCTGATCTGCTCTCCCAGATCGAACGTCAAGTGGAGTTAAGACAAGCGGGTTGTCTTGTCCGATGAGGATTGTCACTTTCACAAAATCTCCATCGATCGACGGTATGTCAATTCCTTCAAGATGTGTCCAATCATTCACATCACTTTGAGTGACAACACTTTGGTCCAGTGAAGGCATCTTATCAAGCACAAACACATTTGCCAAGTTGGTTTCATTGCTTCCATTCACATCTGTCACAGTTAATGAGACAACTTTAGTCTTACTAGTCTTATTGTCAGTCAAGGTGTCCAGCGATAACAAGGCAGAGTTGCCTTTGAGACTGAGATGGTTGGCTAGCTCTGCTGAGCAAAAGGTGTTCGTGCTACCCGGATCGAGTAACGCATGTGTGACGACATCTGGTCCTTGAGTATTCTTAATACAAACTGGAACAATTGGTAGGGCCATTCTCTTCCCGGCCCCAATGACACCATGTCAGGAACTTTGACACGATGTTGAGTGATCCATTTTATGAGGATTCATCCTTTTCCATTCAAAATGAAGCAATTGGGAATGCTTTCTATTCAATCGTTTGCAAGGTTCGGTTTCACAGAAACTGTCTTTGTCACATAGCGGCGCCACATGTCGAGATGAAAAGCAGTTGAAGCAAAGTTTGTTCTTTATAACAAAGCTCCTACGGTCCTGTAGATTCATATCCCTGAAAGTCTGACACTGATAAAGAGGATGACTCTTCCTACAGCACCTTAAAATCTCTCACATGGTTTACCCCCTGATTCCTGAGTTTCTTTGGCTAGAACATTTGAAGAAGATCTGAACCCTGACTTTGGGTTTTCTTGAAATGCCTTTGCATGAATGCCGAATACTGGGTCCGCAAGCTCACGTGCAACATCTTCAAGGAAGGTAGCAAGATCTTCAATGTCTGGATACTGTCCTATTTGATGGAGGGTGGCGACAGCTTGTTTCCGCCAACTATTTTGCATGAAGAGGGGTAGCTTCTCAACAATTTGCTTCATTTTCAGTTGGTTGTCTACTTCACTAAGCCTTCCCATGGCAGAGAGGGAAATTACACAACTCCTGACCGAGTCAGCATATTTTCTCAAACCTGCACTATCGTTCGGTTTCAGATTTGCGATGTCGGTGATCTTGTCCACCCAAGCCTTGGAAATCAAGTATTTGTTGCCAAAACGTTCAAATAGCAGTCGTCTGGCCTGAGGATATCCATGTTCTGGATCCATAATAATGCAGCCTTCAATCAATTCTCTTGCCCTACCTGTGCAATACTGAAGAAGTCTGTTCAACTTTGCACTACTGCTGATATTGGTGTCTCCTACAGTTGAGTCAAAAGATCTTATGAATGTCCAGTATCTTAACGGGTTTCCATCAAACTTCATGATTTCCACTTTAGGAAGCTGTAGCATCGTTAACACATCATGCGAGGAAGTGACGAAATTAACACCGCTTGCCTGTTCATGATTCACCCCAGTTTTAGCATATTCTTTGTTCGTCACCTCCTGTGTCTGTTGTCGCTCTATTTCCTGGTTATCTGGTGTACCGCCACCACCACTATTTTCCATGGCATTTATTTCAGCTTCAGCTGCAGCAAGTTCTGTCTTCAGATTTAGGCTTTCTTCCTCCAATTCTAACTCCAATTTTCTCTGCTTCAGTTCTTGTTTTCTTTTCAAGGCTGACAGTTTCACCTGTAAAGAAGCTTTCTTAGCTGCAGCCTTGGATCTTGTGTTTGTATTGCTTGCCTGGGAACCGGTCTGACTAACGGAATCTTCAGGTTTGATAGAATCATCAAGCTTAGAAGTGTCATTGTCAACCGATTTCTTATTTTGAACAGTTTCTGGTTTGGCAGTGTCTTTAGATTTACTTGCAGTTCCTTGCTTAGTATGCTGAATGAGTTCATCCTTCCAAATCTGGACCTGGTTTCTAAGATTGCTGTGTCTATCTTCAATTTCCCTCATATAAAGCGCTAATTTACTCCTTTCCTCAGTATCGCTCGGAGCCAGGTCCAAGATTTCGCCCACTTTTGCTTGTAGATTGTGATATATTCCGTCAATCGACTTAACTGCATCTTCAACATAATCAGGTCGACAGTCTTTCTCACCGATGAGAGCAATTATTTTATTCTCTGTTCTAGTAAAAGCAGATTGTACCGCTGATCGCTCTTTCTTTAATTGACTTAGTTCTTCAGTTATCTCCTCCTTTTCCATTGTGACTTTAATTAAAATTTCTTGTACTTATGTAAGGCATAGATAGGGGGTCACAACAAATATGTTTTGATCCTGTACACTGTATTTATTCCTTCTCACTTCACACAAGTAAACACTTTGATGGGTTTACATTTTTGCATTCTTTGCATATTTCTTATGGATTGATACAGTCAGTAACATTCAGCTACAGTCGTTATACAGCCAGTTACAGAACAGGTACAAGCTAGAAAAGAAACAAAAGATAATATAAGCTAAATGAAACCATATTGCAACTTTCCTCCATTGATAAATTACTAAAACCTTTTAAGCATAAAAAGTACTGAATTAAATACTCATGGGTATTTTCCGGATTTTAACAACAACCACTTAGTTATTTACTTCGATAAAGATTTACATGAAAATATTTGCTGACAAGCATTAAACTTATGTGATATAGAATTTAGGTAAATAAAACAATATTATAGCCATACTTACAAATTTTATGCACCCTTGATACCCTACACTGAGTTAAATTACTTGACATAAAAGAAAACATGTGGCCGTCTTCGGCCATCTTATTCGGAGCGACTAACCAGGTCTTGCCGGAAATTAGCATCAGTAACATTTATCATTGACATTTACACAAAAACCAAATTCAAACAAATAAATGAATTTAGAAAATTCAGGATGGTAAATATAATAAATAATAATGAAATATCTGCATTAAAGTAGCTATATTAACAAATGTGATAAAATAAAATAATAAAAACAAAAAACTTATCAAAAAACTGAAAGAGGCGCTCATAAAATCTTAGATTAAGCCCTATGGAATTGAAGAAAAATCATGTATCTAACAGGCTCGTAAGGACGCACCAGAAACTAAGGCCCCCAGAGTGGGACATAGCGGTGGTTCACAACCATCCCAAGTTGGACCACTATGAAGGGAGTCAACTCCCTAGGACAGGACTTCGTCAGGGAGGAGACTGCGTCAAGGGAGGAGACTTTTTATCCCACATTCCCGGACCAGTGTTCGGTAAATCGACAAGAGACAACTAAGGATCTACTCTGTCGCACGGGTGTACGTCCAGCAGCGAGTTCCTTCAGCTCCCCAGTGCAGGAGTCACCCTCCTGCTCGTTAACTTTCTTATTTCTTTATAAACCCGAGGTTGATTTTAGTTGTGTATCTGTTGTCATTTATTCTAGTTGGCTAGGGGTATGCCAAGAAGAGTGGCTGCAGTTATTCGCGCATGTTACTGATGTTCGGTGATTCTTGAAACACTGATTCACTTCATTTAAGCTGCTTTGGTCGGATTGCACACACAAAGAGCTTGTAGTGACAATAAATAAACATCCATGTATATTGATTAAAGTTCCATGTCCATTTCACTCATTATTTTCATGAACTCTCAGTGCCCATACGATTGTTAAACTTCTCTTGCAAATGATCAAATAATGTTTCTCTCAATGAAAATTGGTTTTGCTTATCTTCTTTTTCTCAGTCTCATAGCTTACTTCAACGAAGTACAACCCTCTGTGAAAAAACAGGGAGGGTGCTTAACCCTTTTAGTGTGTTTAGAACTACAGTTGGAATGACATCTCAAGTAATAGCGCATATTCACTCATTCAGGGGCAATGGTTTTGTATTTCATCAATTTGAAGTCAGGAGTGATTTTCCAGTTGCTTTCGCCTTCCCTTTCCCTTTAAAGTGCCGCACTCTTTTCATAACTACATACATTACCCATAGGGTGGAAAATAAGTAGTGACAAACTTCCAATCTGAGCACATGTGCTCATATTACTTTTGCCATACCCCCCATTGTTCCTGACAGGCATGTTCTCTATTCCCCTACATCCCGTTTCGCCTACAGTCTTAAAACAACATGTTATGGTCCGTTGACCACTAGTTAAGCTAACCTCTCCCCTTTGTATTGAACATGGACTCGCCCAGTAGATAGAGAAAAGATTGTTTTGCCGAGTATAATTTATTTTAATTTCAGATAGAAAAAAGACTGTTTTTGCCGAGTATATTTTATTTTCATTTTATTCTCACATTTCATTGTCTGTACTGCCGTACATTTTTTAGATCTCTCACATTTCAAAACATTTATACATAACTAATTACATGATATATACAACATTGCACAGTTCACAAATAGCACAGTTCACACATTTTGTCTATCTCAGTTCAACTTGATGAGGTGCCCAGCCGCATCGAGGAACTGCAAGGGTGACTTCCTTCCAGTGGCAAGGTGTCCATGTAGTCGTTCCAGACGGCTGTCCAAATTCCAGTAGATCCTCAATCTTGGACGGACTGCTGCTCCATGTTCAATCTGTCTCCGTGTCAGACGGTTTGCTGTTTCCAATTTCTTAAGTGCGGTAATGAATTCGTAAATGTTCGGGTGGTGTTTTCTCACAAGCTTCTTTAATTCATTGTGGAATCCCTCCAAATGATTGTTGGTTCTTGGTCCGATGTTGGTATGTTGGTTCCATAGACGCGGAGGGAATCTTGCGTCGTACTCTACCCATGTCAACTCTGAGAAGTTGGTATACAATGACCAATTTATTCCAATTTCACTTTATAAAACATGTTTTTACTTAAAATTACTTGAATGCACTAATCTGTAAACTCCTAACTAACAGAGATCACTAGGCTTGGGTAGGCTTAACACAAGTTTTTACTTGAAATTACCGGTAAATGCACACTAATCTGTCAAACCCTCCAACCAACAGAGATCAATAGGCTTTGGTGGGACAGGCTCATTATAGGAGTAGGGGTGTGTTTTCTTAGCCTAACGAGCAACCTTTTTTTTTTGTATGCGAATCGGGATGTAGGCGAATCTGGATGTAGGCGAATAGAGAACAAACCTCCTGACATCACTGTAGGCGGTCGTGGTAAGGGAAACGGGTCGTTTCTTGGATTTTTCTTAAAAGTCACATGACACACTTCCTCCGGTAATAATCTCTTTGTAAACTGACTGCCAAAAGAAACTTTGCACCAATTTGAAATGATTCTGATTGAAGAATGAAAAACAATGGAAATTTAAAACAAAGTACCTCTTATTAATCAATCATTTGTTTAAACAACCAGCGAATCCAAATTAAAGGTGGGAAACCCAGTTTTGCACTTATTTGATCTGAAGTGGGCAGGGGTAAAAATTTTGGTTGTTCAGGCGTTCGTTGAAATTATGTTTTCGCAATAATTTCGTTAACGTACTAAAATGTGCTACTTTAGTACCAGGTTTGAGCAGCCCGAGTGTTATAACTTCTAAATCTGCCATGAATAACCAAAAAGGTCAAACGTTAAATTACGTCTTCTGTCAGCATGTTCAACTTCACATTTCGTCTGCATCGAAGCTTTTCTATTAATGGGAATGTGTGGACACAAGTCTCACTTGTCATATTGACACATCTATGAGCCGTACAAATGGTAACCAGCCTCAAGAGCTCAACAATCGCAATTAAATCTTGTTATTGCATGCCAATTCTGACGTTATAACTTCGAATAAAATTGCCATGTTTCGATGTTTAGTGACCAATAGTTATCAACTTAGCAGTCGATGAGCTCTGATTAGATCTGTCCAAGTTCAAAAAGTGCGGAGAACATAACAACATGCCGACCTTTGATGTTTGCTATCTCTGACGTCACTAAGAGACAACGTTGGCGGTGGTCTAACGTCTCAGATATCGACTCTCATGCATTGAAAAAACAACTGTTTTTTGTGTTTCAGGGTTGTCAGCAATCCTCACAACCTTCCATTAGAAATGAAGGAACACTACCGATTCTTGTAAAAGGGGCTGTTTTTGATCAGTTTTGTCAATTTTCAGAGGGGATTTGCGATATTTTTGCTATACCGTTTACTGCTTTTAAGGTGTTTTTTCACTTTTGAAGTGACAAACATTCATTATGGACAGTTATTAAACTTTTTCGTCACGTGACTAAGTTTCAGCAGAAACGTCACGTGATTATGACATTTTTTCCATTGCTGCAAAAATGTATGAATATTGCTCAATTAAAAGTTTTAAATTTGAAAGTGTGGGTTTCAACTAGGGCAAACTGACCGAGGTTCGGACACCACCCGAGGTCGCCCGAACTTCGGACACTTTTGATTAGGAGCTGACGCAATTATATTATTAGTTTCAGCAATCTATATGTTTCAAAATATTTCTTTTCGATCTGTTTTGCTATATATTTCTTTCAAATAACATTTTATCATCTGACATATTTATCAACGAAGTTTTTAAAATAGGGACAATTTACCGATTCACGGAAGAAATTGGCCAAATATTTGTTTTTATGCAAAAGTTTACTCAAAGTTGAGGAAATGTAGGGAGCGCCAAAAAATAACAGATTATATTTATTTTGAAAGAGAAACTACTAGACAATCAAACTGTTATTGATATTTGCAATTTAAAGTGAATATGGAAGAAAATATCGAGATTGTAAAAAATATATCAAAATGACCTTGGTTCGGACAGTTCTGACCATGGTTCGGACACTTATTAAATATCTTTATATGAATTTGTAATATTACAAAATTGTCCACCAAATGCTGTGGAAACAAAAAGAATCATTCAAGCGACATACATGAAAAAACATTTTACTTTGAAAACGTTTGGTTTAGCTTGTACAATATTTTTGCGTCAAAGCTTGCAAATGACATTATGACGTCATCAAATTCAAGCTACGAAAGCGGGAGTTGACGGATATTTATCATCGGAAAGAATGCAGTGTGTAATTAAAATATTGATTCATGTTTGCGAAATAATGCTATGTTATTGTACAAAGATGACCTAATACGTGTTTTGTGATAATAGGAATCATTTAGATGAATATATTAAACCATTGTGTATAAACGATCAAATAGGGTGATACTGTCCGAAGTTAGGGCACAACTGTCCGAACCTCGGGCGAGTTGCTATATATAACTTAAACCGTTATTTTCAGGCAATCTACAATCGAATTTGCAAATTTTGATTAAACATGTAGATATAGCTATTTTTAATAACAAAGTATGCTTAAAATAATTATCTTCAGATAATATTTGACAAAGCAATCATTGAAAATATTTGGATCGGAACACTGTCCGAACCCCGGTCAGTTTGCCTTATGTCATTGCCAACTTAAAAGAAAATGTAAATATGAGATCGTTTTCGAAATTTCAGTTTTAAAATTGCAAAGTTTCTTTTGGTATTCAGTTTAGTTACTTTTGTTTAGCATTATCTAAATATCTAATTTAGAAATTCACATTATTAACCATGAATTACACTCATTAAGATTACCCATTAAGGCTAGTTAATAAAAGACTCTCACCATCTACACAGTCGGGTTCCTTGTAGCCAGGCTGACATCCACCAACACACTGCCCGGTCACGTGATCACATGATGATGAAGTACTGAGACAATGACGGGTAGAGCAGTAAGATGCACAGGAAGCTCCGTAAGATCCGGGATCACATTCTGGGGGTAGACATATTGACATAGTGTACTTGATTTACAAAATAAAATGGTCAAAAGCCCAAATCTTATTCACTTAAGGGTGACAAGAGTAATTCTATGGAAGAACAACTTCTTTATTGAACATTATCTACGGTATACCGAAACGTCGCTACTGTCCAATAAAGAAGTTGTGCATCCATAAAATTACTCTTGTCACCCTTTTACCATCAACTTCTAGCATGTCACTCAAACAACTTATTCACATATTTAGCACTATTTTAGCTCAATTGGTCTATATGAATTCGCATAAGTTTTATCATTTTGTTTTTAGAAATCAATCAACATTAAAGGATTTGTAATTTTATTTTCTTGACGACTACCACACAAGTATATTTCAGTGATTCTGCAAATAAACTCTCCCTGCATTTGTCATCATATCTGTTATACTTGTAAATATTTATTTTAAGTATTGTTTGAGTTTAACTACACACTTTACACTAAATTGTTTTGATAACGATAAAGCTCTACACATTGTTGAATACGTAATTGAATGTATTGTGACTACATCAGGCTAACCCTGACGCCGCTGATGGCTGCAATATTGCTCAAGCCGCGTAAAGTAATAACTCACTCTCACTCACTCAGACTTACCCTGAGTACAAGCGGCGTAAAGTAATAACTCACTCTCACTCACTAAGACTTACCCTGAGTACAAGCGGCGTAAAGCAATAACTCACTCTCACTCACTCAGACTTACCCTGAGTACAAGCGGCGTAAAGTAATAACTCACTCTCACTCACTAAGACTTACCCTGAGTACAAGCGGCGTAAAGTAATAACTCACTCTCACTCACTCAGACTTACCCTGAGTACAAGCGGCGTAAAGCAATAACTCACTCTCACTCACTCAGACTTACCCTGAGTACAAGCGGCGTAAAGCAATAACTCACTCTCGCTCACTCAGACTTACCCTGAGTACAAGCGGCGCAAAGTAATAACTCACTCTCACTCACTAAGACTTACCCTGAGTACAAGCGGCGTAAAGTAATAAATCACTCTCACTCACTCAGACTTACCCTGAGTACAAGCGGCGTAAAGCAATAACTCACTCTCACTCACTCAGACTTACCCTGAGTACAGTCTGTTTGCCTCCAGCCAGCTTCACAACCATCAAGACATATTCCAGTCAGACGGTCACATGACGAGGTAGAGGGCGCTTTACACTTCCGGTCACTGCACAGTTTGTCACAGTTCAGACCGTAGTTGTTGTTAGGACAGGGAGTTAGAACTAGAATGGGAAAGCATTCATTTTCCTAAAAGAATGAACATCAATCCTACCTTGAGACAAACGTTTCAATATTATCAGACATTTACTAGTTTGATTTACAAAATACATATCACTTTACCCAAAAAGTGTTGTAAAGTCAAACAAATGATCGCAGCCGATAATGAACATTATCAAAGTTTAAAAAAATTAGACCATATCTCCATGTTGTTAAGTCTAACTAATGTTTGGAGCCGATAATGAACATTATCAAAGTTTAAAAAAATAGACTATATATCCACCTTATCAGAAATAACAGACATTTAGAAGAAATTGAAGACAAACCCCAAAGAGTTAAAGTATTGAGAAACGTTTTACATCATCGGTAATGAACTCATTATGCTATGACGTCATAAACACAACGACATCACAATGCTATGACGTCATGAACACGATATCATGCATATAATAACTGCGGACCTATCTTCAAAGAACTTGAGGTATGGATAAGATTAATGAACATAACAGGACCGTTTAGAACTGCTGCTTTTGATCTACTGCAATGGTACACCAGTGTACATAGAAGTTTTTAACTTTAGCGCGATCCACTTGTTTACCTAGTTCAAAAACGCCATTTGAACAATCTTGGTTAAGATAAATAATAATTTGTTGCTAGAAATTGTGGACTCTCCGTCCTTTCTGAATTATTGTTTTAAAACTCGACCTATGTTTCACCGCTTCTCATTGATAAAGTGTTAAAGAGGCATATATACTGCTTTTGATCTAAAAACTTGTTTTCGTGAGGTCAATCTAGTCACCTATCATGCTCTCATGCAATGGGTTTATTTCTTTTCCTTCAATGCAACTTCTTTTCTATATTTATGGATTGTCTGCATTCAGGTCAACTGCCAGATTATTGAATCATCTTTAAAGGTAACAATTGCAATGATAAATATATTAACATATCATAACATCTTAATGTTTCATACAATCTTGATGATTAAACCGACTTTAATATACCATCAATAATTGTACTAGATATTTATTTTTTCGCTTTAAGTAAACCTAAAAAAGAAAGGATATTAAAATTTATAACAAGCTTGAATCCTTATAAAGTTCAGCCTGTTGTTTTACAACCTCGTTCT